>CAUYUJ010006402.1:177500-205000 GCA_963575745.1 Prorocentrum cordatum
GGTGGCCATCGCGGGCTCTCCGAAGGGAACTCGCGAAGCCCCCTCCCCGAAGCGGCGCTCGCCGAGGTGAAGTCACCATTGTCTTATCACGGCACGGGCTCTTTAGTCCCCGTGCCGCTCTGGGCGTTTGGCGTGAAACCCTCAGAGCTTTTCACTCATCACGAGGTCCTGCTGAAACAAAAATCCTCCTCCTCCTCCTCCTCCTCCTCCTCCTCCTCCTCCTCCTCCTCCTCCTCCTCCTCACTGTCGCGAACTGTCTGTTTGGGCACCCAACTGTTCCCAGCCCCGGCGGCACTCTTTCCAGGCCGTGGGCCCCAGCTTCAGGCAGTCCTGCCGGGGGCGGCGGCGACGGCGGCTCTGCAACGGGACCCAGGTGAGGGTTTTTTTTCTTCGGCGTTTCGAAAATGGGCGGAAGGGGGGGGGGAGGGGGGGTGGGCTGGGTCCGGACTCCGGACCTCTGCTTAGTGCGACTGTTTGGGACCGTGCGTCCTCTGGGAGAGACTCCAGCCGCTCGAAACAGGTGTCAACAAAAACAGCCAAGATCTACTCCACAGGAGGGGGGGGGAGGGGCGGGGTGCGAGGGCCCGTGCCGACCTGCAAAACAATACATATAAAGCGATCACCAGATCTTCGATGCTCGGGAGGAGAGGCTTCAGGTTTCTCTCAGCGTCCTTGGCTCTTGTCGGTCCCCTGGGGCACCCGGGGAACCCTGGGAGATGCACAACCGCATCTCCGCCGCCTCTGCTCCCGAAACCGTGTCTGGGATACCCGATCGGCCTTCGGTGCTCTCGGCCTCTGGAGGCCCTGCTTCGGACCCGAGACCGCAAACGAATGGCTCGAGATGCCCTCGGCGAGGGAGCCAAAACCATTGAGGCCAGCCAGCAACGGCGAGCCGGGCGCCGGGGTGGATGGGCCTGTCTTCCACCACCACTACCAATGCGTAGGAGAGGGAGGAGGGGGAGGAGGGGGAGGGGGAGGAGGAGGAGGAGGAGGAGGAGGAGGAGGAGGAGGAGGAGGAGGAGGAGGAGGAGGAGGAGGAGGAGGAGGAGGAGGAGGGAGGAGGAGGGGGAGGAGGAGGAGGAGGAGGAGGAGGAGGAGGAGGAGGAGGAGGAGGAGGGGGAGGAGAGGAGGAGGAGGAGGAGGAGGAGGAGGAGGAGGAGGAGGAGGAGGAGGAGAAAGAGGAGGAGGCGGAGGAGGAGGAGGAGGACCTCCCCATCCTTCTCTCTCCCCCATCCTACCTATGGCAGTGGTGGTTGAGAACTGGCCCGTCAGGGGTGTGAGACCGAGATTTCCCCCCCCCCCCTCGTCGCGGGCCCCGGAGCAGGGGGCCGACGCGTCCGCGCTGGACGGGCGCGCGGCCTCGGCGCTGTCGGAGGCCGCCGTCCAGGGTCACACCGAGGTGATGCGCCACCTGCTGGACAACTTCACGCTCCCGGGGCCCCCTTTGACCCCTGCGTGTGGGCTGCCTGCGATGCGCAGCCTCGCAGCCGGTCACGGCCCCGACGCATCCCTGGCACAGCTCCTGATCTGCTGACCAGCTCCGAGTGGAGTTCTTCTTACCACATGTCCCACTACGGCTCCGATGGCAGATCTCAACCAGCTCCAAGTACAGCCCAGGCAACAACTTCCACGCGGCTTGTGTAACTACAGCACCTGCTACAACTTACTCTGGACTGTAAGGCACCGACTACATCTTCTACGACAGCACCTGGTGCAAGCCAACCAGACGTCGTCCTGTTGCAACTGCCACTCAGAACCGATGCACATTTCTACAACAAGACCTACCCGATCTTCAACTGCACCTTCTTTCGTCTGTCTCCTATCCAGCCCATGGTCACCGCGGATCCTATTCGCTCGTCGTTGTGATCCCGCCAGCCCTTGAGGGCGTGAGTGGTTCAGAGAGCTTCCTCTTCCAACCCCCGTCTCCCCCTTCGGGGAGGTGCGTACCCTCCCCTCCCCCCTCCCCCTGTGTTTGGAAGAGGGGGTGTCCGCGAGACGTTGACACGTCCAAGATGGCCTCGGCGAGGGAGCCGAAATCATTGACTCGGCCATGGTGCTGGCCACATGTTGGCGTTCTGGGGGGGGGGGGCCCAAATTGGGAAGCCTCTGATCGATCTTGCCCAAGATGGCCCCAAGATGACCCCCGAGGCTCTGAAGGGTACCCCAAGACGGCCCCCAGAGGTGCCCAAGAGGCCCCAAGAAGCATCCAAGAGGCCCCCAAGATGCCCCGAAGAGGCTCTGAAGAGACCCCCAAGACGCCCCAAAAGGCTCCCCAGGGGCCCCAAGACGCCCCCAGAGGCCTCGGCGAGAAGGCCAACATCATTGCTTGTTTTGGCAGTTGTTTTATCGTTTTCTAGAACAAATGTCTCTCGAACATGGGCACGGTTAAAGGCCAGCTCTGGAAACGGCAGCAACAACGGCTCCGGGGCTGGAGCCGGACCTGAAGCCAGCAAACCACAGCGACAGAACCGGCAACACAATTAGCGACGGCATCGGCACGAAAACGGCAAAACGGAACCAGTAAAACAACAGCCATGTCGCTTCCAGGGCCCACTAAGAGCGGGGGCATGCAAACATGGATTAGCGATCCATGGATTGGGCGCGCGGTCCCTACATCCATGGATCGGGGGAGGCGCCCTCCCCAAAATGCGGCAAATGCCGCCTCGTTCGGCGGCGGAAATCCGTGACTTCCCATGGAAACGGGACCCATCGCTAATCCACGCCCCCTTGATCCATGTTTGCGATCGCCTGATAAGAGCCAGGCACGATGTGCGCCAGCCCCACGCTCGAGGTCGCACGCGCTGCGCTCGCAGAGGCCAATGGGGAGGGCAACGGGACGCAGGGAGACACACCGGCTCAGGAGGGGCAAACCTCGACAGAGCATCGGCGATACGTCACCGAAGGCTGGGCGATGGGCCCCGGCTCGCTCCCCCGGCCGGCTTCTTCGGCAAGCTGTCGAGCTCGTCCAGCTCGCAGCGTCCGCTCCCCCCCCCCTCTCTCTCCCCTCCTCCTCCCCCCCCGCCTCCCCGACTCTCCGTGGCCCCCCCACCGCCGAGCTCCCTCCCCCCGCAGTTCATGCCCCCCTCGGGTGGGGTCCACTGCGGGGGGAGGGGCGGGAGGGCAGATGAACTGCCCCCCCCCGCAGTTTAGCATCCCCCTGTCCTCATCATCCTCGTCCCCCCCGTCCCCCCTCTCCTCCACGGGCCCCTTGGCACGCCCGGTAGCAGATGTTGCCCGACACCCACAGCGGCCGCAGTTGGGCAGCCGACTTTCTCAACTGGAAGGCGTCAGCGGCCACCCAAGTGCGAGCCCTGTTCAAAGTGGATAGGAGCGGCTGCCGATCTTCGTCGCCATTATTTGCGTACCCATTCCCTCGAGGCCTCCGAGCGCCCCCCCGCAATTATACCCCCTCCCCCCCCTCCCCGCCCTCGCTCCCCCCTCCGCCCTCTCTCTCTTTCTCTCTCATTTGCCCCTCCCTCGGGGCCCCACTCGTGGCGGCCACGGCCGCGATCACTCTGGTGGCGGCGGCGCAGCGCCAGCATCCAAGCCCCACCCGAGCAAGTTCTCGGGGATGGACAATTCACTAATCGACGTGTCACTGTTGGGGGTTTTGTCCACCCCCGAAGTTCTTTGTCCAAGACAAACGAAGCGTTCTTCCCACCCCAAGCCACAGCGGCCTCCTGGGGCTCATCCAAACAAGTATCTTGTCCCAGGCCGACTTTGGGTTGCCCCTGGCGGCGCTCCCACGGGGGGGAAGGCAGAGGGGGCGGGCCCTGTCGGAAGGAGGCCCAGCTGGCCCTCCGCGGAGGAGCCTTGCAGGCCTCCTCCGAAGCGGAGCGGTTGACTCTCCGAAGGCTGGAGCACCTCCGAGAAGCCTCGTCGCCTTGCGAGGAGGCCTGCCCCCTCCCACCGCCCACCCCGGCGCGCCGCCGAAGTCCAGATGTGACCGAGCCTGGCTCCCAGGGCGCGCGCTGGACCCAGACATGCGACGCCTTTTTTTCCAATCCGGGGTCCCTGGAGGTCCCGACCCTTGCCAAGGGGACCGGTCTTTCATCCCGAGTCGTGTCTTGACGGTCCAAAGGCCCGGCGAGGGCCCCTAGAGGCCGAACTTGGCCAAAAACCTCCCGTCCTGATTATTCTCACGACGAGATCATGTCTGGGCCCGCCCAGGTCCCCGGCGCAGGCTCTCCGGCGATGACCCCTGGCGGCGGCCGCGGCGCCGCGGCTCCTCCATCGTGTCCCTCAGCCGCCGCTCCGAGGCCCCGGCGAAGTCGGCCTCGGGGACGCCGTCCCAGAGGAAGAGGTAGGAGGGCACCTGCGGCGACGGCGCGGAGAGGGGGGGAGGAGAAGGAGGGGCAGGATGAGGAGGAGGAGGAGGAAGAGGAGGAGGAGGAGGAGGAGGGGGAGGAGGGGGAGGGGGAGGACAAGGGGGAGGAGGAGGAAGAGGAGGCGGAGGGGGAGGAGGAGGAGGAGGAGGAGGAGGAGGAGGAGGAGGAGGAGGAGGAGGAGGAGGAGGAGGGGGGAGGGGCGGCTCTCGGGACTTGTTTCTCCCCCGCTGCACGAACAAAAAAGCGGCGATGGAAGGCTGCTGACCACCTTCGGCCCCCCAGAGGGCACCTGCGGCGACGGCGGGGGGGGGGCGGGCCCTCCGGGCCTCCTTACCCGCGCCGCGGCGAGAGCAGCGACGGACCTGTTTTTCCCACGCTCTGCCTCGGGGGGGGGCCCTCACTGGGCAGGGCCTCCTGCCAAAGCCACGCTTGGGAATCTGCTCTCTGCAACGCCAAACTCGCGCAGCACGAATTGTAGGGCATCGCGAACCACAATTTCCTGCATGGAAAACGCGAATGTATCGGGCGAGCGCGGCACGGCGAAATGTAGGAACACGCCGAAGAAAAAACGCTGTCCTATCATGGGGTTGGCCACGAACCGCCCTCACCTACGATACCTAAACCTACATCGCCGTTGCCTACATCGCCGTCAGCGTGTCTACGGTCCTGGATCGTCAGAGCGCGGCCTGGGAGGAAGAGGAAGGCCTCGGGCAAAGGTCCAGGCCTCTTGGGCCCCACGCTGCCAGGAAAGCGCGAGGTCGGAGACCTTGGCCGCGGCGGGGAGCTACGAACTTTCATGGGATCGAAACATCTGGGCGGCGGTATCCGAAGTCTACACCCGCCGACCATCGTTTCTCCAAGACCGATGGGAGGCTGGGGCAGGGTTCGAAGTTCGCTGCCGATTCTTACGACTGAAGCGCCTCACTGAACTCCCGAAGTGTCCAGAAGACTTCTGCAGCGGGTTCGGCTCGAGGGCTGCGCCGCAGACCTAGGCAGTTTGCCCAGCGCTCGGAATCGAGCGCACCCTCGGCGACTCAGGTAGGATGGGCACCTCGAGGGAGGAGGAGCAGCACCAGGAGGAGAAGGAGGGGGGGAGGAGCAAAGCAACGCAAAGCAAAGCACAGCAGAACAGAGCACAGCAAAGCAAAGAAAGAACTCTGGGACCAAATGTCTCTGCAGTGAAGGGGGAGTGAGGAGGGAAGAGGGAGGGAGGAGGGAAGAGCGAGGAGGAGGGAGGGGGTTAGGAGGGAGGAGGTTGCTGCAACGCAAGCACGGGCTCGGGCCGTGATCTCTCGGGTGCGGCTCCGCGGGGGCGGGCGCGGCAGGACCGTGCCCGCCCCCCCCGATGGGGGCGGGAAGCGCTGTGGGCTCTCTCGAATCGGCGGCGAGCGCGGGGGGGGAGCGAGAAGGATCTGGCCTCCCTCCGAGGTCGTCGGCCCCCCGCCCCCACCCCCTTCGCTCCTCAGCCTTCTCCCTCCTCAGGTCCTCCCCTGCCCCGTCTCACCCTCACGCCACCCTGCAATCTTACGGATCCCCCGCCTCTCGCTCCTCGGCGGCGGGCGAAGGAGGGGAGAAGGGAGGAGGAGGCCTTCTCAGGCGGCGGGGCCTCTCAAGAAGCCCTCCTGCCTTCTGAGAAGTGCTCCCCTGTTGCCGGGAAAGGTTTGGAGAAGACTTCCCCGAAGACCAGGGACCTTCCGCGCCTTCTGGGAAGGCCTTCTCCTTCTCACATCCCCCTCGGCTCGCCACCGATCAACATGCTGCGGGCAAACTCGCGTCCACCAAACAAGCAGATGGGCGTCCAGTACGAGGACGCAAGCGCATCGAACTGCATCGAACCTGACTGCGAGGCAGGCTCGAAACCCCGCCTGGGTCGGCGTCAAACCATGCAGGGACGAGCGGAGGGAGAAGGCGGGCAAGAGCGAAGCGAACTCATAGTGTAGCGCGCTGAACTCAATGCTGCGGAAAAGCCCAACGCCAGAAGCCTAAGCGGCAACTGGCCACTGGCACGCACTCAGGCCACGCCGACAAGCTAGCAACCGCGTATAGAACTGCAGACGGGAATGCAAGATGCACGGCTGAGCGTCGAAACCGACTCGAATGCGAGATGAAAGGCGCACAAGTGAGCACGGCAGGCGGGGCGCGTTTGTCGCGCCACGCCCGATTCAAGGAACGATGGTGGACTGCGGATCAAGGACGAGCGGCACATGAGCGCACTGCCGTCTCTGATCGTGGATGGACGCGCAAACATACAACTGCAAGAGGCCAATCCGCAGTGACGGAATGACTGCTGGCCCCATTGCGGCGGCTGGCGCTTGGCGCAATGCCTGTGCTGCCTGGTGCGAGATGTAACCGCCCGCCACACACACACACACACGCACACGCACACGCACACACACACACACACACACACACACACACACACACACACACACACACACACACACACACACACACACACACACACACACACACACACACACACACTTCTCGCATGTGTGGCACCTGTGTGGCCGAAGAACGGTGATGTTGACGATGCCATCGCCAGGATACGAGTTGCAACGATCTGTGGGCGGCTGGTCCTGTTCGGCGGGCTTGGCAAGGACTGCTGATGGCGTTTCTGCCTCCTCTTGCCGCGAACAATCAAGCGGAGGCTGATCTAAACTTTCTGCTGCACTTCTCGAGCCAGATCGATGAGGAAGAACGAGGCAGGTAAGGGGGGGGGAGGCGGCGGAGGGGGGGAGAGGGGAGGAAGTAGGGGGAGAATCGGGCACACGCGAACACGGATTCGACACCCGTGGATCTGGCAACTGGGCTGGGCGCCGAGTCTGTCCGAAAACGGGGCCCGTCGCTAACCCAGACGCCTTGATTCCATGGCTGCGCTTCCTCGAGGTGGGGAGAGAAGGGAGGGAGGAAGGGGAGAGCTCCTCCTCCACCCCCCACCCTCCCCCTCCCACTGGTCGTCGTCGTCGTCGTCGTCGCCGTCGTCGTCGTCGTCGTCGTCGTCGTCGCCGCCGCCGCCGCCGCCGCCGCGGCCGTCACCGAGGCCGCCGACGTCACGCGCGGGCCACGCGCGCTCCGGCGCCGCACCCTCGTGGCAGCGTGGGCGAGCGCGGTCTTGGGCATGCGGCCCACGTCGACGCGCGCAAAGGCCTCCCCTTCACCGCGGCAAAGGCAGGAGAGGGAGGGAGGATCAGGGTCTGATGTAGAGGAAAGAGAACTATGCACATACACCGATTCTGGCCAGGCCCATCCTGAGCCCAGGATCGGTGCATACGCCCTCCTACCCTGGCTAGGAAGGTATATGCACCGATCCTGGGTCAAGGATGGGCCTTGCCAGGATCGGTGCATGTGCATAGTTCCCTTCGCCCGATGATGAGGGCCTGCTTGGTAACATGAGCCCTTGCTTGACCCCTGCAAGAACATGCCGTCCTCCCTGGCCCTTCCTGCGATCAAGGCGAAGGCAAGAGCTCGGCGTGCGTCTGCCGCCTTTCGTCATTTTGTGTGCGGGCCCCGGAGAACGTACCTCCAAGCCGTGTGCCTCCTTCCCGCTTGTTCCTGTATGGGGCAGGGCTGAACCAGCCTCGTCACTCTGCCACCCGAGCCAGGAAGGAGAGAGGAGAGGAGGAGGAGGGAGGACGGACGGGGGGGAGATGGATGGATGGAATGTGGGTGGAGGGGGGGGAGGGGGGCAACTACGGCAAGCTCGTGTCGCGTCGACCCGGGCGGTGCTTCCTGCAACCGGGGGGATCGTTCAACCCTTGAACGGTCGGCCGCTTCCGCAGCGTCCGATTTTTCAACATCGACCTGCCCTGGGTCGCCGGCGGTGCTCCACGCTGCACGCCGGCGGCGGGGTCGCTGCTGGTCGACACGACGCGAACCCTTGGCGGTGCGCACAAAGGAGGGGAGGGAGGGGGGAGGGCTTCGAGGGAAGGAGGCTGCTTCTTAGCAGCCCCCCCCCCTTCCCCCACCCCCCTTGCCATCGCTCGGACGTCCATTTCCCGTGCATGTTTCGGTGTCGTGCGTGTTTTTTTTTTGGCTCGATCGTCCAGGATGGTCCTCGATGGTTCTCGCCGAGAAAAAATGCACACGTCCAAGCGATGCCAAGCCCCCTCTGCGCGTGGCCGAAACCTACAGTATCGTACAGCCGAACGGCCAGCTGAGTGCACTGCACTTGAGCAGTCTCGAGCCTGCGCATGAACTGCTCCCCGCGTGAATGTTGACAGCGGGCGAGGGCGAGCACTTCTCAGTGCACCGACCCTGCAGGCGTGTTGCAGCGGAGTTTCGCGCGGATTTCCGTCAGTGCAAAGCCCCGAAAGGCGAGTGAAGAACGAAGTGAATTTCGCGTGGATGTTTTTCGTCTTCGTTCCTGGTCATTAAAGTCCTCACGAAATTCACCTCGAAATCCGGAACGACATTCCGGGCCCATCCTATTGTTTTCCGAACGAAATCCGCTCTGCGAGGTTGGCGCCATGAGAAGTCACTTCCTCTCACCGCAGCTTGGCCCGCCGGCTTGGAAGCCGAGCTCGCGTGCTGGTGAGAGTCGTCCGCAGGGATGCCAAGAAGCATGTTCCCACGACTTGGACTGCAGGGCTGGACCTGAACGCTGTTTCCGTTGGTGATTCTCTTTTGTTTTTCGTGTTGCTCTACCTGTTGTCCTGCGCCTCCCTCCCAGAACGAAAAGCGCCACACAACCGAAGTCCAGCAAAACAGCGTTTAGGTCCAGCCCTGATGGACGGAGGGAGGAGGATATGTCCCACGGCTCCCAGGAAGGTGCCAGCAAAAACCGACCATCCCTTCCCTTCTCCTTCCTGGTCCTCCATGTCTCTTGAAAATGGAATCGTAAAACAACGGCGACTGGAAACGGCAACGAAACGGCTTCAAGATTGGATTTAACGCTGGAACCGGTAAACAACGGCGACGGAACCGGTAAGAAACGGCGTCGGAACCGGCAACAAAAACGGCAAAACCGAACCGGTAAAAAGACGGCCCTGTCGTTTCCAAGGCCCACTAAGGTCGTCCCCCTTCTCCTCCTCCAATTCCTCCTCCTCCTCCGTCGAACCGAATTTGGTGCAGGTGGTGCGGATGCGTTCCCTCCTCTGCCTGATCTGCCCCCGGAGGTAATCCTCCCCTCACCAACGGAGGTGAGGAATTGATCTCGGTTGTTCGGGACATGTGAGCGTTCTCTTATTCGGCGTTTCGACATTGGGCGGCAAGGGGGGGGAGAGGGTGGGGGTCTGGCTCCAGACCTCTGCTTAGTGCGACTGTTTGCAAGAGTGCGGTCTCCTGGGGAAACTCCACCCGCTCGAAACAGGCACCAAAAAACACCCAAGATCTACTCCTTGGGGGGGGAGGGGGGAGGGGTGTTTGGGGCCCGCGCCGATCGGCAAAACAATGAATGACAGAAACGATCACCACCGTCTAGGGCGTCACTCAAATGTTTCCGACGAAGGGTCCTGGATGGTTCTGAGGGGAAGGTCGGATAGAGGGTCGCGGCAGGAGGAAGGAGGAAGGAAAGAGGAGGGAGAAAAGGCGATTCGTTAGTTGACCGAGCACGCCACACAATAGGCGGAATAGTTGCCGACAAAACGAAGCTGGCGCTGACAACGAATACCAACATCTACCCTAGCATACACTACTTGACGCTACTCTACGCTGACCTACCCTACTCGCTCGACCCGTCTCGACACTTCGCTACTTTACATTAACCTGTTCGGCTATACCCTACTCGACGATATGTTACTCTACTTCACACTACCCTAAACTACTCGAAGCTACTCAAACCTTCTCTGCGCTATTAAACGCTACTCTACTCTACTCTACTCTACTCTTTCCTACTTTACTCAAATACACTCAAGTCTGCCCTACTCTGCGTTACTCTACTCGAACCTACTCTACTCCACGCTACTCTATGATGCTGGCTGTACCAAGCCATATGCCCTACTCTACTCTACTCTACTCTACTCTTTTCTACTCTCCCCCCGTCACCCTACTATCCTCTACCCTACTCTACTCGACCCTACCGAGATCTACTCTATGCTGCACTACTCTACGCAACTCCACTCTACGATGTGCTACGCTGCGCTACTCCCCTCGACCCTCCTTTACGACACTCTACTCTACTCGATCTTACACACTCTAATCTACCCGGCTATACCCATTCTGCTCTCTTCTGTTCTGCCTAACAAGACTCTACCAATCTCATTCCCAGCTCTACTCTACTCTCTCTATTCTACTCCTATTCCGCTCTACTCCAACCCTACTCCTCTCTATTCCTACTCCACTCTACTCTGCTCGACTCTCCTAGGCATGGAGATCGCAGATGGAGTCCTGGTGGACAGTTTGAACGAAGCCATGCGGATGGCAGAGGCGAGCACGCGGATAGTTTGGCGAACCCTAACCTACTCTACTCCTGCTCGACCCTAATGTATCATGTTCCTACTCTGCTCTATTCCACTCTAGTCTGCTTAACCCTACTCTATGCTACTCTACTCTACCCCGCTCTACTCGACTAAGCGCTACTCTACTCCAGTATACTCTACCCAACTCTACTCTACTGCCACTCTACCCTACCAGGCGAAGCAATGCGGATAGCAGAGGAAACCATATGTAAAATTCGGGCGAAGCTATGCGGATAGTAGAGGAAAACACGCGGATCAATTGACGGACGATCACATACTCTACCCACCTCAACTCCTACTCTACTAGTTATCTACTCTACTCTACTCCACTAACACTTTACGTACTCTAGACACTCGTACTCTATGCTAGTCTGCTCTATTATACCTGCTCCACTCTAGTAGAGGAAGCCATGCGCATAGTTTGGGCGAGGCCATACGGCAGGAAGGCACGCGCATAGTTGGACGAATGAAGGAGCAAGGTGAGGGGGCATCAGTGGGCAAGTCTCTACGCATTGAGCTGGGACTCCGTTTGAAACACCGACTTGGAGGTACGCGTCTCGGGCACTGGGGGGTTACAAACAACGGCGCACGGCGCAACGCCGAGTGCGGAAGATGGTGCCGAGATCTTCTGCATCTTCCGCACCCCTGTGCCCCACCATTTGGGGCTTGATTTTCGCTCACCGCCCTCTGGCCTCAAGGCGGGGAGGGGCACGGGTGACCTGGCCTGTGCGGCCCCAGTGTCCCGAGGAGGGCGGAAACGACGACAATCACGCCGATCCCATGGACGAAAGCGGTCGAAGACTATACCACCGCCGCGCCGCCGCCGACGACGACGCCGGCGCGCTGCCACGGGAACCGCGACGACGATGGTTCCGACGACGACGAAGACGACGACGACGACGACGACGACGACGTGAGCACGCGAACACGGCGACGACGACGACGACGACGACGACGACGACGACGACGACGACGACGACGAAGGCGGCGTCACTGCGCGGCCGCCCCCTCCCCGCGGTCCAGCTGAGGTCGCTCCTTCGCGAGGCTCTCGAAGGCAGGCTTCATGGCCAGGCACGCCGGCGACCGCTCCTCCGCGCCCCTCCCCTCTCCCATGCTCCTCCTGCCCACCTCCCCCCCCCTTCCCACGGAGCAGCGCGCGGTCATCGGACTCATACAGCGCAGGCCATGCCACAAGAAACCTTCCACAAGAAACCCAGCCCTGACCCCAGGACGTCCATCGATATTTGGTGTTGGAACGTCACGCTTTCCACTGCAAAACCGCCGAAACCAAAGAAACCCAGGGCACCCTGGAGGCATGCAGGGTGTTTCTTGGCATGGGTCTCCACAGTTTTCCTTTAATTAAAGGACGCCCCGCTGGATGCCCGCACGCCCCCCCATGCGTTTTGGACGGCACTCCCCAGCCCAGGGGCACCCGTCGGAAGAGCTCCCAGACGGCTGAAAACGCGCCCTGCACAAGCCCAAGAGGCCCCCGAGCTGGCCCAAGAGGCTACCGAGGAGCCGCAAGGTGCCTCCAGAGTGGCATAAGAGCGCGCCAAGAGGGCCTAAGACGGCTTCTGGACGGCCGCAGAGGCTCTCAAGACGGCCCAAGTCCAAGAGGCCCACAAAGGGCCCCCAAGAGGCACAAATCGTCGCATTCCCGGACACGTGTATGTTTGGCATGTTCGCTTCTTCGGTCCTAACTGCGCCCAAGGGACTCCCAAGATCGCCCCAAGACGACCCAGGAGGCCCTCAAGAGGGTCCCAAAACTGCCCACTAAGAGGGCTCAAAGATGGCAGAAGAGAGCCCCAAGACGACCCACAGGCCCCAGGGCGGCAACAGGGCCCGAAGGGGGCCCGAAAGGGCCACAGGAGGCCCCCAGATTGCCCAAGGGCCCCATGAGAGCCCAAAGACAGCCCGAGCGAGCCCCCCAAGACGACCCAACAAGGCCCCAGGACAACCCCAAAAAGCCCCCCGCAGGCCCAAAAGTGCTCCAAAAGGACCCCCAAGAAGGTCAAGAGGCCCCCAGAGACTCCCAAAATGCTCCCGGGAAGCCTGCCAGTAGGCCCCCAAAAGCGTATGGGAGGTCTCGCGCCCACGTCCTGCACTGCTATTCCAGAAAAAGCTCCCAGGGCCATCCGATTCATGAGCGATGCAAGGCTTCCAAAGGCCCCGCGGAAACACACCTCGAAGCCCCGCCGGGCGCCCAAGACGACCCTGACTCACGATCCAAGTCAGGGGTGTGCCGCCATGGCGACACGACGGCCCTGGCGGCATGACCGCGACCCCTCGCGGTCATGCCCGTGTCCCCGCTTCATCGGGCGGCCGCCGCTTCATCCCCCGAAACAACTGATTTCCACCACGGCAAGCAGTAGGCCAGTAGGCGCCGTGAACGCCTAGGTCCCCTGAAGCCCCCCTCAAGTCTGAGACCCTGCCTAAAGGCGCCCAGACAACGCCTCAGCCACCGCCTAAGCAAGCGAGCATCAGTCGGCTGCTCTTCGTCCCGTCGTCCCCCTCATTCGCTTTCTGCTCTGCGTCTTCTGATTCGCCTCCTACCTCATCATCGTCTGCCATGCTCGCCCCATCGTCGCTGCCCTCCCTAAAGGCGCCCAAACATCACCTGGGCCACCGCCGAAACGAGCTGACGTAGTCGTCGTCATCATCTCCCACTGGCCACGAAACAACCAGGGGGGCCGCGATACACACAACTCGACAGTTCTCCCAAACCTTCTGATGGGGTCGGATGTGGTGCACGCGGTCCCCAAACGCCCCAGAGGCTTCGAAGAGGGCCCTAGGCGGCGCAGAGGCCAAAAAGGAATGCAAGAAACTTTGAATGTTTGACCACGGCGAAGAAGTGTTCATTGCGAGCCCCTCCTCTCAAGGTGGGGCTGGTAACCCCTTCTCTGAGCGATTACCTTCGTTCTCCTCGCAGTCATCAGCGTCGCCCCCTCGTCGCACCGAACCATGCCCCTCTCAGACGACCCTCGCATGCCCCTCGCTCCCAATGCCCGCGGCCCCCACTCACGCCCATGGGTATAATATTTTACCCCCTTGCTGCCGGAAGCGCATTCTATCATGACATGTTCCCCTTTCTGGCGACTGCGGGACCGTGTGTCTGGCCGTACTTGTCCGCCTCGTCGTCCTCGTCCTCCTTCTGCTCTTTTTCCTCCTCTCCATCCCAACTGCGGGTCATTCGTTTCTGCTTTTACTCCGTCGACGCTCATGGCATTGCCCCTTGAGCGTCATGACCACGGGATGACGACCGCGAACCTCCTCGTGATCACCATTCGTTTTTTCCAATCCGCCAGTCACCGAGAGGTTGGGCGTGCATGGGAGCAGTACCAAGATTGACGCGACGCGAACCGAGCCCTCGAATCCTGTGCACAAGTAAAACCACTTGTACACATATGGTATTCAGAGCGTGGTCTTTAGACAAAGAGCTGGTGCCTCGCAAGTAGCCTTTCGACATGCAACCGTCGTGGGACACACCAGTCACGGGCACTTCGGCCCTTGAGCACACGTTCATGAGGATCCTGGAGGATGAGCTCTCAACGAAGCTCAGGATGCCCAACGGTCACGAATTAGTCGATGTTCGAAATTTCAACGGTACGATAGAATGGAGCCCTCTAGTCAACTGGGCGGCTAGATATGGATTCCCTGCTGTAGTGCTGGGACTCGAGCTTCAAATTTGCACGAGTCCGAAGATAGTTGTCCAAGGTGATACCGTTTCGCTGCCCTTCCAAACGGCTCGGGAAATCATGCATTGATTGCTACACGGGACCCTCTTCGCGGAATGCCAAATCATCTGATCATGGAGCGCCTCACCGTGATCCACCCCGTTCTCAGCGAGCGCCTGTGGACCGACGATACCTCAGAATATGCTGTAGGATCCAACGCGCATGTCCGACGGGCTTCTCTCGATGTCAGGATGTGCTGTAGGATCCTCGCGCGTGTCCGAGGGTGTGGCGTGATCGCCTAGTCGGCGATTGCCAAGCTTCAGTTGGCCAGCAAAGGTGTTACGGTCGGGAACTCTTGGGTAGCGTGTCGCCGCGGCGACCCCGGCGACACGCTGAGCCTTGCGGGAGGATGGCGTGTCGCTCCGCTTCGTGGGTTGAGAGGCTGGGAAAGGCTCGGGACGTGGACGCTTTGGGACTGGGAAATGCACAGCGTGCCGCGCAGAAGCGTGGCGGGCCAACACGGGCGGAGCGATACGCTATCAAAGTGTTCCCGACCGTATCTCATGTTCGGCTCCTCCTCCTCCTCCTCCTCCTCCTCCTCCATATCCTCCATATCCTCCAACTCCTTCTCACCCTTTTTCGCCTCCTCCTCCTCGTCCTCCTCCTCCTCCTCCTCCTCCTCCCTTCCGGTGACGAACAGTGCGAGGTCGATCGCGGAAGCCCTCAGGGAGCGAGGCACCGCGGTGCAGGAGGGGGACCGCGCGCGGTGCCTATTTTGGGGCCCGCCGTGGCTGCGGGAGGCGGCTTGCGAGGGCCTCCGGAGTCCATAGGGGAACAAACAGTGGCACAAGCATAAAAACTCGGAGGTCCGCGCGGATTTCTCGGATCGGCGCTGGACTCCCCGGGCGGCACCTCCGGCGCCGCCCCTGGCGCGCTCCGCGCGCCAGGGAGGGGGGTCTAGCGCCGATCCGAGAAATCCGCGCGAACCTTCGAGTCTTTATCTTTATGTCACTGTTTGTTCCCCTAGTCCAAAGGTTGAATGCCCGAAATGGGTACGGAAATAATGGGTGAAGTGCCCGACAACAAATGTTGTCCCAAACCAACAGCGGCCGCTGTTGGACAGGCGGCCTTCTGCCTCAAATGGTTACAGGCCGCGGCGGCGCGGACAGCGAGTCCTGTTCGAAACGAACCGGAACTGGTGTTGGGCATTGTATCCATTCCTCCCGTGCCCATCTCGTTCGTGCAGACAGGGGGTGACCACCACGAAAACACAGCGCCCGGCGCTCAAAAGGAACAGACTGTTCGTGCAGGGCGCTTCGGAATCCCACCAGAGCCCCCTTGGGCGTGAGTGGTTTAGAGCGTTTCTTCTTCCAACCCCCTTCTTCCCCTTCCGGGCGAGAACTACCCCTCCCCCTGCCCGCCCCCCCCCCCTCGCCTCCCGCCGAGGAAGAGATGACAATTTCTTCGATCCTCGAAGGCAAGGCGCTCTCTGGCACGCCTCGTGTCTGTACACCGCCAACCCCCCAGAGGCCCAGAAAAAATCCATTGGAGGGTGTCTGTGTCCATTTTCTTAGACGAGCGCGCTCCACTACTCGCAAAGGAACTACTCGCGAATGGCCTCGATTCGCCGCGGCGGATCTACGATACACGTTACGGGGTTGATCGCGTCGAGGTAAGCACATGTTTCCGAACGTTTGCGGGCAGGCACTTCGCGAGTATTGCAAGGCGCTCGGTGATTCCTGTGGCGGCGGGGCGGGCAGAGTCCCGCGGCAAGCCAGCGCACCGAAGCGGCTGGTTGTCCCACCTCCCCTCCCCTCGCGGCCGCGGAGAACTCGACGACGACCCACTCGGCAGGCAGCCTGCCCGGGCCCGTGATCGCCGAGGACGGGACAGGGCAGGACAGGATGCAGCGCTGCGGGTGGTCCCGCGCCGGTGCCCCTGCAGGGCAGGCGGGTTCGCCAGATGAAAACAGCAACATCGAGAATCGATATGCGTAGCGCTTTCGGGGCCGCCCGGTCTCGCGAACGCCCTCAGGTGTCCAATCCAGAAGCTTGGTGGACCAGCGCCCGTCTTCGCATTGCTGAGGAAGGAAACAAAAAGAAGGCGTGGGGCACTGAGGGGCAATTTTCCCACCACCACTACCATGATTATGTAGGAGACCCAGACATCATCGCGTCGTTAAAAATCAGAACGGGAGGTTCTTGGTCGTTTTCGGCCTCGGGGAGCCCTCGCCGGGCCTCGGGAGCGTCAAACAACGACTCAGGACAAAAAACTGGTCCCTGGCAAATGGTTTGGGCCTTCCAGGGGCCCCGCACTGAAAAACCATCCGGGCGTCGCATGTCTGGGAACATTCCGAAGGCGTGGGGCACTGATGGGCGCATTTCCCACCACCACTGCCACATGGGCAGGCGAGGGAGGAGGAGTGGGAGGAGGAGGACCTCCCCCCATATTCTCCCTCCTCCCCCGTCCTGCCTGTGGTGGTGGCGGCGGAAGCTCGGCCCGTCAGGCCCCGAGGGGCCGCGCGAGAGGAGGGGTATAACGGTTGCTCAGGGTGCCCAGCGCCCAGGCCGCGTCGGGCGGCAAGCTGCGCCCGTCGAGCGGTGACAAGGCCGCCCGATGGCGAGCCCGCGAGCTCCTGGGCTGGGGCGGGCTGCCCGGCCCCCGCCGGCGATGCGTGGGCGATGGGGGGGGGGCCCCTCCTGCCGTCGCTCGGGCGCCCGTGCCCCGGGCACTCCTCGGTCCCGTGCGCGGCCTGCTTCGCAGCGCGGCCCAGCATAATGCGGGATGACGATTAATAAAAAATTTGGAGGGAACGATTAAAAAAATAGTTGTCTGCTATTTCGGCATAATTTTTTGACTGGAGGATAACGATGAAACAAATAGTTTTCCAGCCCGCGGCCGGTTTTTTCTAATCGTGATCCCGGGCGCCGCCGCGTGAACACGACCCCCGGTCATTTATTCATCGTCATCCTCCATTATGCTCCTCAAACTGGCCCTCGCCGAGAAAAAAAGCGCACACGTCCGAGCGATGCCAGGCCATGTGTCCTGGCGCGGCCCCGGGAGCACGAGGGTGGCCGGCCTGCCTCGCGCCTCGCTCCCGCCACAGGCCGGCAGCCGCTGCTCGTCAGAGTGCGGGGCAGACGAGGCCAGCAGAGCTGCACCTGCTGCCGCTGGGCACCAGGACGTGCCGGCAGGGGCGGGGCCCCCGCGCCATGCTGCATCTCCCGGTGCCCGGCCCGCAGTGGGGGGACAACGCCGCAGTGGCAAGACGGCCAGAGCCCCTCGCGTCCCCTGCGCAAGAGGGAAGCGGGTGAAGAGGCAGAGGCCGAATCGCAGCAGTTCAGCGACGTCCACCGAACAAGGCTTGCTCCGACAGTGCTCTGCGCGGAATGTGGAATCATGCTCTGTGGAACCGCGCCATCGATTTCGGCCAGCGGCTGGGTTCTCGGGTTCCCGGTTCCCGTTGCTGGACTCACGCTTTGCGTGAAGAACGTGGTCTTCCCCAGGACTGTCGAACCCCAAACTTCCATATGATCTTGGCGCCGCGCTGGTTTGTGGAACGGGCCCATGGATGAAGCTAACCCACGGAGGAGCTATGTCGTATTAATTGTGTAAAGACTCTGGGAGGCCAAACTAGGCCTGCGTGTGGGTCGCTGGGCGTGCGTAAGCAGTGCTCTGCGCGTTGGCATCCTACATGCTAATGCTTCTGAGCACGCCGAGACGTGTAGAGTTATGGTCATGGGTATGATCGTCTCGAAGGGCGCGCCGCTGGATGCCCCAAACGGGGGGGGTCTGGGACCCCCCCCTCCCCTCTTGCCCCGGACCGTCGTCCTGGGAACTCCCCCCTACCCCTTTCTCGACACGCTCTCGCTGGACATCCCCCTCCTCCTCCCCTTTCAAAGAGGGGGGGGTGAACCTCCCCCTCCCCCCCCGGTTGAAGCCCCGCCCTTGGACTCGAAACTCGGGCCCGCCCCCGCTTCCCCCCTCTGGCCACGCCGCCCCCCCAGCTCCAGAACCCTAACACACTAGCCCCGACACCCTAACCCTGCCACCCTGACCCTGCCACCCTAACCCGAACATCCTAACCCTAACACCCTAACACCCTAACCGTTCACAACAGCCTAACCAGAACCCTAACGCCCTAAGCTTTAAGCCCTAACCCTAACACCCGAACCTGAACCCCACACCCATAACCCTTACACCTGAACTCTAACACCATACCCTAACTAGCCCCAACACCCTAGTCCGAGCCGTACCGCCCAAACCCGAAACAGACCACCTTGAACGTAACACCCTGACCTTAATATCCTAATCCTAACACCCGAATCCCAACCCGGCCTCCCTAACCATCACACCCAGGCCCTATCAGCCGAACCCAAACAACCTAAGCCTAACACCCTTTCCCTAACACCCTTGCTCAATCCGCCTAAACCAAGCACCCTAAGCTTAACACCCTAAACTAAACAATCTAAGCCTAACACCCTAACCCCTAACCCAACCTAACCCCTAAGCCCTAAGCCCTAAGCTCAAAGCCCTCAACCCGAAGCCCTAGGCCCTAAGCCCTGAGCCTCAAGCCATCAGCTATACTCCCTAACCCCTAAGCTCAAACCAATACTCCCTAACACCCTAACCACAAGCCACATGTCCTCGGCCCTAAGACGTAAGCCCAGCGCCCGACGCTCTAAGCCATCAAGTTTATGCCTTAGTCTCAGATGGGTGCGCGTACTCCCCTATTCCGCCGTGCCTCCTAGGATCCCACGAAAGTGGCGACAACTGCGCAGTTCGCAGCCCCCCCAGGGAGCTGCGAGGTCTCTCGGCTAGGCGCGCGTACTCCCCTACTCCGCCGTGCCTCCAAGGAGCCCAAGAAAGTAGCGACACTTGCGCAATTCGCAGCCCCCCAGGGAGCTGCAAGGTGTCGGCTGGGTGCGCGTTCCTCCTACTCCGCCGTGCTTCCCAGGAGCCCACGAGAGCGGCGAAAGTTGCGCAGTTCGCAGCCACACATGATGGAGCAGCGCAGGGAGAGGCAGGAGGAGGGGGGAGGAGAAGGACGAGTGGATGCCGCAATGCTCTATTCAAGATGAGAACCAAAACACAAGAGTTTTGGGGGGACAGAAATACCATGCGGTGCATGTCGGCTGCTGTTACCATCGACCTCTCAAGCATTCAACCCTCGCGACCCGATGCAAATCCTATGTTGTTCTTAATCCCCTGTTCGGGAAGACGATGAAGAAGAGGACTGAAGCAAAAGAGCGAGGACGAAGAGGGGGGGAGGAGGAAGACCGAGACAACGTCGTCGTCTTCCTCCCGCTGCTTCCTCCGAGTATCCTCATCCTCCTCCCCCTCCCCCTTCGTCGCCAGCCTCCTTCTCCGCCTCCGGATCGGCACCCCTGCCCGCCGCTGGCTTTCGGGCGGATGCTCGGGCCTCTGGCGGCCGTTCGGGACGACCCACAAGCACCCCCCGTAAGTGCCCTTGGCGAGGCGCAGCTGCCGGAGAGCTCCCCGAAGCTGGAAGGCGGCCGAGATACTCAACGAACAGACCCGAAAGCCTCCCACGAAGACGCCCCCCTGGCGACCCCCTGAGGTCCCGACCCATTCCCCGGATCTTTTCATCACGTCGTCCCCCTGATTGATCCTTTGATCCGCACCACGACTCCCTCCCATGATATTTGTCATACCGTCCCCTGTCCGCACCACGATCCCCTCCCATGATCTCTTCGCAGCGTCGACCCCCTGCGGTCCCGACCGATTCCCCCGGGACCGGCTTTCCATCCTGAGTCGCTATTTGACAGTCCCGAGGCTCGGCAAGGCCCCCCCTCCCGAGGCTGGGAATAGCGAACAAAAGCTGTCCGCCGCAATCTTTTCACGACTCGCAGGGGCCCGGGCTCGGAGACGAGGAGCCCCCTTCCCCGCTTGGACAGCAGGTGCTCCAGGTCCCCGTCGCCCTGCAGCACCATGACGCTGCCGTGGGCGGGGGCGCCCGCGTCCTGCAGCCATCGACGGGGATGGCCAGGAGGGAGCGCATGGAGGGAGCGGGGAGGGCCAGAAGCGGGTGCGGGCACAGGGCAGAAGCGGGTGGGGGAACCCTCAGATCCTCGCGTTGCACATTTTCAGAACCGGCGCGTCCGCCCCATTACGGGCCCCACGGACCCCCACAACTCGATCCGGCTAGGAAATGGAGAAACAAGCTGGGGTCCAGGCTCTGGCCATGACTTCTGCGATGTTGTTTGTGTTTGCAGCGTCTGGTATCAAGGGGGGGGAATGAGCGGATGTCGGCGTCGAAGGACGGGGGATTCAGGAGAACCCGAAGTAAAGGACGAGAGCTAGGACCCAAGGCTAGGATACCGACGTCCTGCTCCTCCGGGTCCCTCTCCTCCACTTTCTTCCCGCCTCATCCTCGGCCTCCGTCCACCGTCTCTCCCACCCCCGTCTCCTCATCCTCCTGCTCACCTCTCCTCCAAGCCTTCTCCCCCACTTCCATATCCCCCTCCGCCTCATCCTCCATATCCTTCTCCAGATATTCCTCCTCTTCCTCCTCCACCTCCTCCCGATCTCCGCATCCTTCCGCCACCCACACTGGATGGAAAAGGGAGGTGGTCGTGAACGACGAAGAGATGGGGAGATAACTTAACGCATGAAAAAAGGAGGGAAGTCCAGGATGATGAGGGACATGCTGATGATGATGATGATGCTGATGATGATGATGATGATGATGATGATGATGATGATGATGATGATGATGATGATGATGCCAGAGATGAGGATGGACGACGGAAGGCGATGGGAACGGTGAAGGAGGAAGGAAGAAAGAAGGGGAGGAGGAAACAGCAAGCCACAGGTGCGAGGAGGATGAGCAGCAAGAGGAGGATCAGGAAGACGAGGACAGACGGAGCTGGATAAGCAGTGTGCAATACTAAGGATGAATGGAGAAGATCATGTGGAGGGAGGAGGAAGAAAAGGAGGAGGAGGAGGAGGAGGAGGAGGAGGAGCGAACGTCCCAAGGCGAGAGTCTCTCTCCGCCTACGGATCCTGCCGCGCCTGCGCCGGGCCTCTCAGGCCCGCGTTGAGGGTGTCCAGGCGGTCGGCACCGTCGACGGAACCAAAGAAGCACTTATCGTAGTTATGGCTGTCCAGGTACCCTGCGGAACCGTCGAGAACGCCTACACGGTCGTCGGAGCCGTCAAGAAAGACCGCGGCGAACGCCAACAGGTGGCCGTCCTCGAGGGCGGTGGCGTCATAGGTCGAGCCGTACACTTCGAGGGTGGACGGCTGGGTGTCGAAGGAGTCGGCGGACATGTCGCCTATCAAGTTGGTGCTCCCGCCCATGTACAGGAGGTAGACATGCACAGAGAGGGCCTTGCCGCAGCAGCGAAGCGGCCGTATATCACAATACTGAAAGCGAGGGGGCCCAGGCACAACCTGTTCGCGAAGGTGCGCACCACTGCCTCCAGCGTCAGGAGGAAGAACCTCACGCCGTGTTGCCTCACGTTGAGGGCCGTGTGAGATCGCCGCCGAAGCCGAAAGAAGTCTCGATGATGGTGGAGACGCCGGGGGACTCAACGAAGCAGGGCCCGAGGAGGCCGAAGAAGCGAACACCAGCGCGCCCGGGAACATCAACAAACTCATTGCATATTTGACTGAGCCAAATATGCTCGTCAGCAGCGGCTCACCAACTTATCCATCTTGAGGTCCCAGAGGTGCGCCATTGCCCCGAGCCACGCCACCTACAAGCAGAGAGCGATCGCCATCGGCACGAACCACGCCACAGCCGCGGTGAGGATCGAACGTAGCTTCTGGAAGAGCACAGCCCGTACCACGACGAGCGAGACGGCCAAGGCTATCACCGGCAACATGCGGCTCGTGGACAGCATCCAGAGGAGTAGCACTGCCATCCGCGGAGCCTGAGCCCATGCAGGCACCAGCTGCCGAGTACCGTCCCGATCCCCGGCAAGGTCCTGATCCAATCAAAGGATGCCAGCGGAAGTAACACAGGCAAGAGGACGATCTGGTCATGCAATGGCGGCGACAAGCACAAGCACGTGTAGGATGGGGTAAGCTCCTCCAGATCAAGCGCCTCTCGAGGAGGCGGCCGAACAGGAGCGGCGGCAGACTAGCAGAGGGTCATTCGAGGAAGGAACGACGTGCTGCAATTCCAGCAATTTGAGAAGGGATGCGGTGCTTGGCTTTGCCGTGCCGCGGCTTCGCTTGCAACAGGTCAGCGTCGCTCAACGGATCCCTGGCGGCGAAAACTGCCACGCGCAGCATGTGAGGCCGGTGGCCAAACAACTGTCGCAATTCCTGATGCGGCTGCAGACCGCGAACGGCTTGGCGAGCATTCTTGGCCCCCGCAGGCGGAACCGCCACATGGCGGCTTCCAGCAGGACGAACTTGCATAATGCCTTTTATCGGCAGCGCGAAGACGATGGGTTCCGCGTTGCTCGAGACTGCGCCCACGCAGGATCAAATTCGCCACACTCAGCCAGAGGACCAGCGGCGGACATCGCAACCAACGGCATGCAGGGGCAGCGCGAGCGGAAGTGCAAACGAACAGCAAGCGGCTTGAGCCGTAGTGGCTACGAAAGACGAGGAGGAGGAAGAGGAGGAGGAAAAGGAGGAGGAAGAGGAGGAGGAAGACGACCTTAGCAGGCAGGAGTGCGCCGAGGTCCGGCTCGTCGTCGCCCTGGTTCTCGGCGTAGCCGAAGAAAGTCCGCCGTTGCTTGCCGCCCAACCTGGGGAAGCAAAAAAACGGGGGCGCGCAAACATGTTTTAGCGATCCAGGGATTTGGCGCGCAGTCGCCAAATCCCTGGATCGGGGGAGGTGCCCTCCCCAAAATGCCCCCAGTGCCACCTCCCTCGGCGGCTGAAATCCGTGATTTCCCACGGAAACGAGACCCGTCGTTAATTCACGCCCCCTCGATCCATGTTTGCGATCGCCTGAAAAAAGAACCCGTTCCGCCAGCCCTCCGGCCCCCTCTTGGGGGGCGCGCCCTGCTGAAGATTTCCACGGAGAAGCCAACCGTCGCGATGAGCCCCCCCCATCCCAAACACATGTCTTGGGCGTGGCTTCGTGGGGGGGTCATAAATGGGGGGGTCAGAAACGGTCCCCTTTCGTGCCCCTTTCGGGCCCCTCCGGACCCCCAGGGGGCTCGTTTAGGTACCGTTTGGGTACCTTTTCGGACCACCCGCGCCACCCCCCCATTTATGACCCCCCCATTACGCAACGCCCAAATGTCCTGCCCACATGAATTCCGGGTGGAGTCCGCCCTGGTGGCGAGGGCCGTCCAGGACGAACAACGGCATCGGGAGCCCCGGGGGCGCACCCCAGCCCGGGTGCGCACCGTCGGAGAAGACGAGGAGGGTGGACAGGCCAGGGGCGGGCGTTATACTCCTCGGGGCTCGGCAGTAGCAGCAGTGCTTCGGGCGCCGGAAGCGGGGGGGAAAGGACTTGACCAGGCGCGAGGCGCAAGTTCAGATTGGAGCGGAGATGGCGCAGCGCATGCCGCGGCGGCATCGGTTCTGACCGGACGCATCGGCGCGCGGTGCGAGCCTGGCTCCACCGCTGACGCCAACCCCCTGGCCAGGATGCCAGTCGCCGGAAAAAGAGATACTATGGGCACGCGCTGCGGCGCGGAGTGGCCAGTCGTGCGAAAGCTTGCGGCGGCGGGGGGTTTTGGCCAGGGGCGGCAGAGCCTCGGCGGCATCTTCCCCCTTTTACACAATGCGAAAGATATCGCGGCAACATCGCAATCGCAGGGCACGCCGCCAGCGGACCACGGAGGCGCGTTTGCCCCCCCCCCCCCCCAAAAAAAAACACTGCGCGGATACATGCTGCGGACACTGACTCCATGTTATGCAGACTGAAGACATGTAATCAATCATGTGTACATGAACCGAGAAAACCAGAATACAAGCCTTCTAGAAATCACCGAAGACAGATACACGCAAGCGAAACTGAATCCATGGGTTCGTTTCTGCTGCGCCCGCGGCGTTCCTGCCACCGCTGCGCCCCGCCACACGCGCGGGCCGCCCGGACAAGGAGCCCCCGCGGCCGCTCGGGCGTCGCCTGCCTTCCAGCAGCACACCGATGGAAAGAAGCCGCGCTGCCCCACCGCCCCCGGCTGCGATCCCTTGGCGCCGCGCTACCCGCAGAGCGCGACACTGCGCTCGCGGCACTGAACGCCCCCACTTCCGTGCCGCAGCGGGCACCGCGACCAAGGGCAGCGTGCGTCAAACATGATACCGGGTTAATGCCGATCGCCGCCGCATCTGGTCAGCGCCGTCGCTGCCGCGACATTCGATGCGCCATCTCCGCGTCAATCCGAGACTTGCGCCGCGCGCCTGTTCAAATTCCAAGCCCCCCCCGCCCACTCTGGCGCCCGAGACACTGTTGCTCTTGGCGGGGCCCGAGAAGTGCAACGCCTGCCCGCGGGCTGTCCGCCTCCTCGCGTCCTCCGGCACGATCCCGGGGCGGCCAAGGCCCTGTCTCGAAGCCTGGCCGCTTTGAAGTTCCAGAATGTGGAACATCGGAGGGCGGAAGGTGGAATCAGCCTTGGGTCGGGCGTGTTCCCCCCACAGGCGGGATTTTGGAAGGAAACGATGCGCCACAAATGTTCAAGCATAGTTGGTTTTAGAACTGATCTTTTTTCATACCATTTTTGGGTTTTATATATATGTATATGTATATATATATATGTATAAAAACGTTCCCTGGCTATTTTGAAACTGTTGCTGAATATATACACCTCCTGTATAGAGATGAGCCTGCCTAGAAATCAGCCCCGCGTGGCCCCCAGACCCGGGTCAGCCGGAGGGGACTGGCCGACCACGCGTGCGGCGCGCCGACCCCCCCGGTGCCGGGGGCCCCGAGATCTGCCCCCCCCCCCCCCCCCCCCGACAAAAGGCAGAACACTCGGCCGGGCGAGCCTCGGCCAAGGCAGAGCTCGGCCAGCAGGGAGCCCACACAGGACGCACGCGCCCAGCTATGTACAGGAACGCGGCCCCTTGGGCCGCGAGACCCCGGCCGCGTGATACGGATCTTCGCCGAATGCGAGATCTCGAAAACAGCGTGGATTCATGTACGTGTACGTCCTTCTTTCGCTCCTGAGCCAGGCGAAGCTCGGCCAGGCCGAACTCGGCCCGGACCGAAGTCCGTCCAGGACAGATTCAGCACATCGACTGGGTCCAACTCGGATTCGATCGAAAGGTGCATGGGAGCGGGCTGCATCGGCACGGGATCGGAATCGAATCGGATCGCCTGCGCCAGGATGCACAGCTAGGGGAACGAGGAATGAAATAAACATACAAAACTCTGAGTTCAGCGCGGAATTTTCGGATCGGCGCTGGACCCCCTTGGCGCGCGGAGCGTGCAAGGGGCGGCGCCGGAGGCGCCGCCAGGGGGGGTCCAGCGCGGATCCGAGATATCCGCGCGGAACTCTGAGTCTTTTTATTTCTGTCATTCCTCGTTCCCCTGAAAGCGGCGCCATGCATGCAACGGGCCGCATCGGATCGCTGGCGTGTCTGCATCGAATCGGATCGGGCAGGCCGGGATCGACATTCAGTCGGACCGAACGGATTGAGATTGGCCCTGGCTCCGCCTGGCCCGAACTCATGGGCCTGTTTTCCACTGCCACTACCAGAAGTAGGAGGGGGGAGGGGGGTCCTCCTCCTCCTCCTTCTCCTTCTCCTCCTCCTTCTCTTCCTCCTCCCCTCCTTCTTCTTCCTCCTCCCCTTCCACCTCATTCCCTGCCCCTCTAACCTATGGTAGTGCTCTTGGAAAACGGGCCCATCACGAACTGCTCCTGGCCGAGCTGAGTTGCTGCCCCCGACAGCCCTGCTGCGCTGGCCGACGGCGTCAGGGCCGGCGACTCGGCCGCCCGCGGGCCGGGCTGCAGGGCGCCCAGGCCGGCGGGGGCGTCGCCGAAGGCGACCGCCACCATATCGCCGAGAGCGAGCCTGGATGGCGCGGAAGGGGGGTGGGGGGAGGAGGAGAAGGCGACCCCCACCATCTCGACGAGGGCGAGCCTGGCTGGCGGGGGGGGGGCGTCGGGGGAGGAAGAGGCGGACGAGGCAGCACTCCGAGGGAGAGAGGAGGGCGAACGCAGGCGGCCACGATCGAGAAGAGAAGAGAGTCATCCCTCTGCGAGAAGGACTCCCCTGGCGGCAGGCAGACAGGCCGGCGGACAGTCCAGCCTTGAAGGGGGAGGAAGAGGAGGAGGAGGAGGAGGAGGACAAGGAGGAGGAGGAGGAGGAGGAGAAGGCGAAGAAAAAGAGGAGGAGGAGGAGAAGACGGGGGAAGAGGAGGAGAAGGAGGAGGAGGAGGAGGAGGAAGAGGAGGAGAAGGAGGTAGAAAAAACAAGGAGGAGGAGGAGGAGAAGGAGGAAGAGGATTGCCAAGCTCGCCACAGGCTGAAGGGGCACCCAAACCCGTTTCTTGGGATGAGGCGGTCGGAGGAGGAAAGGAGGAGGAGAGGAGGGGGACAGGGCTAGCCTGGATGACGAGGGGGGGGGGGATTCGGGGCGTCTACTCGAGAGGTGCGTCCAAGAAGGGGGGGTCGCAAAGCACGGCCCAAGGCACGCCCGCGGACGAGGGGGGGCGGGGGGACCCACTGAAAGAAGAAACGGCGGCTATGAAACGCGGGGAGACGTCACGGCCCCGGCCATGGTATCCACACACACACACACACACACACCCCTAATCACTTCATCCCCCCCAGACATGATCGAGCCGTAAAAAATCCAGACGCGAGGTTTTTGGCCGATTTCGGCCTTGGGGGGCCTTCGCCGGGCCTCGGGGCCGTCAAACAACGACCCAAGATGAAACCGGTCCCCGGAAAAGGGCCCAGACGTCCAAGGACCTCGTGCTGAACAAATCGGGCCGCCGAGTGTCTGGGTCTTGACCGCCCCCTAGAGCCGGGTCTTGAGCACAACCCACCACCACCCCCAGCTGGGACCCGTTGGCCCCCAAGGACTCCCGGAAAGCAACTGGAGCCCCAGCCAGGGCCCCCTGGATCACCAGGCCGGGCGTGTGGGTCCTGGCTGGGGGTAAGGGTGGGTTGTGCTGTCCTGAAGAATCTTGGCGTAAGCATAGCATGTCGGAGGTCCTCG
>CAUYUJ010006402.1:210000-252500 GCA_963575745.1 Prorocentrum cordatum
CTCCGAACATTCGTGCACGGCCCGACCTGAGAAAGAAGAACGGCCCTCGAGAACGTGAGAAACTCCGTCGGCCAGACCGCCCCAAAACCAGAAGATCACTCGATGGTGCCTTCCCCCGGGACGCACAGGACCACCCAACGAGCACGAAGGACATCAGGATGCCCTCCCCGAGCCGACCTCGACCTTGTGACTGCTTTCATATTTGGCGTTTCGACATTGGGCGGAAGGGGGGTCTGCTTAACGAAACTGTTTGCAGCAGTGCGTCCTATGGGGGAGACTCCACCTGCTCGAAACAGGCACCCCCAAAACAGCCAAGATCTACTCCGTGGGGGGTGGGGGAGGGAGGGCGGGCGGGAGGGAGGGAGGGAGGGGAGGGGAGACGGGGTGCGCGGGCCCGCGCCGATCGGCAAAACGACGAAAGAGAAAACGATCGCCACAGGAACGCCCGACAAGCCGGAAGGACTTCCGCGTGCCCAGCCCCGAGCCGGCACCTCGACCCTCCTCCTCCTCCTCCTCCTCCTCCTCCTCCCCCTCCTCCTCTCCCTCCCCTCCTCCTCCTCCTCCTCCTCCTCCTCTCCTCCTCCTCCTTCTCCTCCTCCTCCTCCTTCTCCTCCTCCTCCTCCTCCTCCTCCTCCTCCTTCCTCCTCGGCGTCCGACCGCCCGCGCCTCCTGCCCGAGCCGGGCGGCTCCGCCTTAGGGCTGGGCAGCCCCCCTGGCGCGGGTGGCCCTTGCGCGCCTCTCGGAGCTTCCCCTGGCCTGGCTTCCTAGACCTGCAGGGGGGGCGGGGGGGGTCCTCGCGGGCTCCCCGGTCTCGTGCTTCCTCCCGGGGCTCCCCGGCCTGGCTTCCTACTAATATGCGGGGGCTGGGAAGGTCCTCGTGGGCTCCCCGGTCCCGTTCTTCCTCGCAGGGGCCCGGGGCTTCCAGGCTTCGCTTCCTTGCAAAAAATCTCCTCGAGGCCCCCGTCCTTCATAGCCTCGCTGGGCTGCCTCGGGTCTCCCGGGGCCTTCCTCCTCGAATTCCCCCGTCTTGCCTTCTCCTTGGCTTCCTCGGGATCCCCGGTCTCGTTCCCTGCCGGTCCGTTGCTTGGCTTCCTCGGGTGTCGGGGTCTTGATCTTGCGTGGCTTGATCGAGTTCCCCAGTCTCCTTCCCAGGGTTCTCCCGCATTGCAAAGCAACGCCAGGCAAGGCCAATCAATGCCGGACAATGCCAAGCACTGTGCACAGCAATAGGAATATCTCCCCTAGTTTGGGTCGCACTGTATTCGTTTTGTTCGTCGAGACGAGGCGTGGCAAATGCAGGAGGGCGAGAAGGGACTGCGACTAGGTCGGGCATGTCCTCCAACAGGCGGATTTGGGAAGACAAATAGAACATACAACAGAACACGGTCAAACGACAGCAGAACACGAAAAAACGTCCCCATACTATTTAAAACTGTTCTTGAAGGCTCCTCCTACAGATGGACATGCCCGACTCAAAACTACGATCCGCCCTGCCCCTGCGCGGGTCAGGCGGCGGCGGCGGCGCGGCGATCCCGAAGCAAGAGCGGGATGCGTGAGCGGCGAAGGCACTGACCTTTGCGAGAGTCGCCCGCATGCTGAGGTCACGGGCCTGTGTGGGAGGACAATGATGAGCGGGAACCAGCCTGGCCTGGCCCCGGAGCGTCGGCGGAGGAGGAGGAGGGGGAGGGGGAGGGGGAGGAGGAGGAGGAGGGGAAGGAGGAGAAGGAGCAGGAGGAGGAGGAGGCGGAGGAGGAGGAGGAGGAGGAGGGGGAGGAGGAGGAGGGGGAGGGGGAGGAGGAGGAGGAGAAACAGATGAGCGGGGACCAGCCTGGCATGGCCCCCATGTCAGATGTCGTCGTCGTCTCCCTCGAGCTCGAATGAGATGCCGTCCTGCCCCGCAGCCCGCAACCACCGCTTCTCTCCCACTGGAGGCTCACATCTCGACCCCCTGCCGCCATCAGGCCCAAGCTCCTCTTCCCCCGCTGTCTCCTCTCCATGCTTCTCTTCACCCTCCCCCATCCTCCTCCGACTCCATGCTGCTCCCTCCGCGCGCACCTCCTGCTCATCCTCCTGTGTGCTGCGAGCAGGCACCACCCCAGCTCGTCCACTCCATGCTCCATCTGTGCGCGAACGGGCCCATGACACACCCTTCGTCGGCAGAACACCAGCACGCATCACCCGGCACGATCGAGCCGCGTCCAGCCCTGGCGACGAAAAGTGTCCCGAAAGCATTGGCAACAAGAATACTTGTCTGACAGCAACACGAGCATTATCCTTCCTCCCCCTCGTCTTCAGTCATCCTGCTACTCCTCCTCCCCTCCTCCTTCGCTTCGCACTCCTGAGAGGTTGCTCTGATTTGCTGGGGCGTCTCATGCAGAGCTGGCTATACACCCTCGCACGCGGCATCGTTTTGCCAATACTTGCGTGGACGTCTCAGGCGAAACAGACACGACCACCTCGCGGGCGGCAATTTGAAGCCTAGTGTAGCAACGATGTCTATAGCGACATGGACGAGGCAACCTCAGGTCACGGTATCCGAAGCCCAAAAGAGTTGAGGATGTCTTAGGCAATGGGATACGGGCCAGACCACCTCTCGCGTAGCGTCTGGAAGCCCAGAGTGGCGAGTATGTCTCATGCGAAACGGGCCGAACCACCCCAGCATGTTGCCAATGTCTCGACGCACTGGCCTCTCGGGCGGCATTCGCCCTTACCGCCACAGTGCCCCCCCGCAACCACCGGCCGGGCGACCCAAGAACACTCCGAGACAAAAACTCTTGAACGGAAAGAAACGAGAAGTTCCCATAGACACCAAAGAGAAAGAAAGAGAGCAGCAAATGATACCCTTGCGACAGAAGGTCATAGACAACTTTAGGTTACGATGGGGTCCACGATGAGGGTCGCGGTAGGGGGGATCTGGGCAGGGGTCATGATAAGGACAGGCGTAGAGATATTGGGCTAGGCATGCAAGGATACGAACAACAGGGATAAGGTTAGGCTGGGTATGTCCTCCTACAGGCGGAGTGTGGCCAAAGGTTAAGAAATACTCAAACGATGCTCACAAATATTCAAATATAGAAGGAACATCGTTCCCCGACTATTTTTCACATGTTTTGAATATTCCTCCTGTAGAGGGACAGGCCCGACAAAAGGCTAGGGATGCAAGAATACGAACAAAATAGATAAAATAATTGATAGGGACGACAACGGAAGATAACTGGCGAAAGCCAGGGCCAGTGGAGGCCAACGGGGGCCAACGGGGTCCAGGTCGCCAGGCCGCTTGGAATCCGGCCGTCAACCTACTCTGGTCGGGCATGTCCCCCTAAAGACAAACGTGGAGAATACAAAATACGCACACAGATTCAAACATGGCAAAGCACATAATTAAAACATCGTCCGCCGACTATGTTTCACTATGTTTGAAGATTCCTCCTGCAGAGGGACGTGCCCGACTTAAACCTACTTCTGACATTCCATAAAAAACCTTACAGACCAGCTGTGGAAGGCAAAAGAGCAAGCGCAGCATTTTCACTCCTCTGCAATAAACGCGTACGGCGGGGCCCGCAGGCCCAGCGCGATGCCCTCCCCGGCGCTGAGCTCGGTGCCCTCGGCCAGCGGGGAGCCCCCGAGGAAGTCCGTGGCGCTGTTGAGCTGCCTGTCGCACCGCAAGGCGCACAGCCCTGCCGTGCCGGCCACGCTGTGCAGCTCGCCCACCACCTGTGAGGGGCCACGACAGGGGGGAGGATTGAGGCCTCCTAGGTGGGGTCCGAGTAGATGGGGTCGGAGGATTGCACCGCATCACCGATGCATCGGCAACGTCGGAGTGGAGAAAATCAGGCTGTACATCGAGCCGCATCGTCGATGCATCGGCGATGCGGAGCGATCCTCCGACGCCATCTGCTCCTACCCCATCCAGGAGGCCTAGAAGAGGACCAGCTCAGGGGTGTGGGGGAGGAGGAGGAGGAGGAGGAGGAGGAGGAGGAGGAGGAGGAGGAGGAGGAGGAGGAGGAGGAGGAGAGGAGGAGGAGGAGGAGGAGGAGGAGGAGGAGGAGTAGGAGGAGGAGGAGGAGGAGGAGGAGGAAGAGGAGGGGAGGAGGAGGAGGAGGAGGAGACGAGAAGGAGGAGGAGGAGGAGGAGGAGGAGGAGGAAGAGGAGAAGCGGAGGAGGAGGAGGAGGAGGAGAGGAGGAGGAGGAGGAGGAGGACACCGACCTGGAATAGGCGAGGCATCGCCAATGGCTCGGCGGTAGGCCCCCGCTCGCGAATCCGCGCGGTGCTGGGCGGGGGTGGGCCAGCAGGCCCCCCCTCTCGGCGATCCGTGGGCGCTGGGGTGCCGACGCGCTCCCCCTGGGCCTATGGTCGGGCGCGTCGCTCCGCCGGCTCTGGCCCACCGCACTTCGAGGCGACGCGCCTCCTCCTCCTCCTCCTCCTCCTCCTCCTCGCTCTCCTCCTCCTCCTCCTCCTCCTCCTCCTCATCCTCTTCCCTCTCCTCCTCCTCCTCCTCCTCCTCCTCCTCCACAGCGTCCTGCGCCTTTCGCAGCCTCCGGGCGCGCGGAGCGGAGCGACACGCCATGATATCGCTCGCGAGGCCTACGCAGCCGCAGCGCGCCGAGCAAAGGTGCTCGACCGACGGCCCCCTAATGTTAAGGTCGGACATGGCCTCCTACAGTCGTATGTAGGACGAAAACTTAAAACACATATACAACAAATATGCAACAACTATGCAACAAACAAACCCTAATGTTAAGGTCGGGCATGGCCTCCTAGAGTCGGAGTCGGATGTAGGACGAAAGCTTAAAACGAAAATGCAATAATATTCATGAATTGGAGAAACATCGTACCCCTACGATGTGTTGACTGGTTTGGGAGATTCCTCCTGCAGAGAGACGTGCCCGACTCCACCCGGATTCACTTTGCCCCTCAGCCTTGGAGACCTCCACGTCCGGATGGGCCCATCTTCCACCACCGCTACCATATGTAGGAGTGGTAGGAGGAGGATGAGGAGGAGGAGGAGGAGGAGGAGGAGGAGGAGGAGAAAGAGGAGGACCTCCTCATCCCCTCTTTTCCCCCCGTCCTACATGTGGTAGAGGTGTGGAAACTTGCCCATCATAATTCACGTTGCCCCTGAGCCTTGGAGCTCTCCGCGTCCTGCATCCGCGCGTGCACCGCGCGCGCCTCGGCGGGCCCCTCCTCGCCCGGCAGCGCGCGCCCGCGCGCCCCCAGCGCGGCCCGCACGGGCAGCGGCGCCGCCGGCTCCAGCGCCAGTCCCTCGAGGAACGCGGCCGGGCACCCCTCGGGAGGGGCAACGAGAGAGGGGGATGGGGGGTGAGGGGGGGAGGCACCGACATCGCGGATAGATCGGCAATAGGCCCCCGATAGTAAATCCGCACCTGCCTGCGCAAGGTTGGGGCTGCCGGGCCCGCATCGTCGATCAATGGGCGATTGGGGGTCGATGCATCCCCCCCTATGCCCATACCCCCTGTCGTTGACCCCGACCTCGGCGGAGACGACGCTGAAGAAGCGGCGCCGCACTGCGCCCCGGTGCTTGGTCCGCGTGGTCAGCTCCTGCCCGACGTAGCAGCCCTTGCTTGGGATGCAACTGCTGGGATGTCTTTCTCGGAAAGAAGAAGGAAGAGAAAGCCCCATTGGGGGGCTACTACGCCGGATTAGGCCGCGGATTAAGCAGGACCAAGCCGGATGAAGCGGGATCAAGCGGGAACAGACCGGATCAAGCCAGACCTCGGGCCGAGGCAAAAGCAGAACTTGACCTCCCCGGAGAGTTGCACCCGAGCCTTGCGGAAGGAGATGAAGTTCAGCAGGTCCAGGTTGCCGTGCAGCGGCATCACGGCGTCGACGGGCAGGTCCCGCGGCCCCTCCGGCACGGCGCAGCAGACCCGCCAGCGGTGGTACGCCGCGAGCGCGCTCGCCGCGTCGGCCCCCTCGGCCGGCGGCCCCGCCGCCTCGGACGGCAGCACCGCGCGCCGCCCGAGGGCCGCGAAGCGCGGGTCCGCGAAGGACTCCGCGACCGCGGCCTCCGTGGGCGCCGCGGCCCCCTGCCCCGCGGCCTCCTCGGGCAGGAGCGCCACGGCCGCGACTTCGCCGGAGACGTCCTCGATCTGGAACTTCTCGCGCAGGCGGTGCTTCTTCAGCAGTCGGAGGAGGGACCGCGCCGCGTCGGCGTGGCAGTCGATCAGGATATCGTCCGCTCCGTTCGCGACCAGGATGGTGTCACACAGCACCTTGCCCTTGCAGAAAAGGAACAAACTGCAATAACAGAAACTTCCGGAACTCCGCGTGGATTTCTTGGATCGGCGCCGGCCCCCCTGCCTGGCGCGCGGAATGCGCCAGGGGCGGCGCCAGAGGAAGCCAAGACGTCCGCGCAGAGCACCTAGAGTATATGGCCATGCCGCTTCCCTCCTTCTTCTCACTCCTCGCCCTCCTCTGCTCCTCCTGCCTCTTCTGCTGCTGCTGCTGCTGCTGCCCCTGCCTCTTTCTCCTCCTCCTCCTCCTCCTCCTCCTCCGCCTCCTCCTGCTCCTCGTCCTCCTCGTCCTCCTCGTCCTCATCCTCATTACCCTCCTCCTCCTCCTCCTCCTCCTCCTCCTCCTCCTCCTCGACCTTGGGCGACAGAAAGGCCGCAGGCACGGCACGCTGGGCGCCCAGGGCGCCGACGTCCTGGGTGCACAGCCCCTGCTGAAGGGCCCATTTTCCACCACCACAACCGTAGGTGGGAAAAGGAGGAGGAGGAGGAGGAGGAGGAGGAGGGAGGAGGGAGGAGGGAGGAGGGAGGAGGGAGGAGGGAGGAGGGAGGAGGGAGGAGGGGGAGGAGGAGGAGGAGGAGGAGGGAGGAGGAGGAGGAGGAGGAGGAGGAGGAGGAGGAGGAGGAGGAGGAGGAAGGGAGTAGGAGTCGGAGGAGGAGGGGAGGAGGAGGAGGCGGAGGCGGAGAGGAGGAGGAGGAGGAGGAGGAGGAGGGGAGGTGAGGAGGGGAGGAGGACGAGGAGGAGGGAGGGGGGAGAGGAGGAGGGGAGGAGGGAGGGGGAGGGGGAGGAGGAGAGGCGGAGGAGGAGGAGGAGGAGGAGGAGGAGGAGGAGGAGGAGGAGGAGGAGAGGAGGAGGAGGAGGAGGAGGAGGAGGAGGAGGAGGAGGAAGGAGGAGGAGGAGGAGGGGAGGAGGAGGAGGAGGAAGGAGGAGGAGGAGGAGGAGGAGGAGGAGGAGGAGGAGGAGGAGGCGGAGGAGGAGGAGGAGGAGGAGGAGGAGAGGAGGAGGGAGGAGGAAGGGAGAGGAAAGGGAGGAAGAGGAGGAGGAGGAGGAAAGGGAGGGGGAGGGGAGGAGGAGGAGGAGGAGGAGGAGGAGAGGAGGAGGAGGAGGGGAGGAGGAGGAGGAGGAGGAGGAGGGGGGGAGGAGGAGGAGGAGCAGCAGGAGCAGGAGGAGGAGGAGGAGGAGGAGGTGGACCTCCTCATCCTCCCTCCTCGTCCTTCCTTCTCCACCGTCCTACATATGGTAGTGGTGGTGGTGGAAAATGTGCCCATCACCTGCAGGAACTTGCCGCTGCCCGCGCCCGCCACACGCAGGATGCCGCGGTCGGAGAGCCGCGCCGCGGCCCACGCCATCGGTGCGCGCGCGCGGGGGGGGGGGGGGCGCCTCGCGCGCCAGCGCCAGCGGGGGGGGGGTGGAGGGCAGCTCCTCTGTTGGCGGCGCGTACGCGAGGGCAGCGCGAGGGCGGCGGCCTTCTGTTCGCCATGCACATGTCTGTATGTTTCTTATAAAAGATGCACACTCGTCTATGTGTATATATACACGCATATGTATGTATATATTCACCTATGTATACATCCACATATAAAAATGTGCATGCGTCTATACATCAAGACATACACATATACACAGACACTCTCCGACGAGCTTTGCCTATACCTTCGCGGAGGGGACGGTGTGTACAAAGCCGCCGGCTCCCAGTGGCGATTTGTACACACCGCCACCCTCCCCTGAGGTCCAAGAGCAATCCAGTGGAGGGTGCCTATGTAACTTTTCTGTTGCGGACTCTGGGAAGACGGGGGCGGCCTTCGTAGAAGCCCCCCTTAGAGACCTCCTAGATGGGGTCCGAGTAGATGGGGTAAGAGGATCTCGGAGGATCACGCCGCATCGCCGAGACATCGGCGATGCATCGCCGACGTCGGCGACGTCGGCGTGGAGAAAAGCGGGCTCCGCATCGAGACGCATCACCAATGTATCGGCGATGCGATGCGATCCTCCGACCCCATCTGCTCCGACACCATCTGGGAGGCCTAGAGCAAGGGGGGCGTCCGAGAACGCCTCCGACTGCTTTGTCCAAGGAATGTCCTAACGAGTTGCGCGGCCACGGCCGCACGAATTTTAACAAAGTCATGCTTGGCCGCCACCCAAGGAAGAACTTGGGTGTAGGCCGACCAGAAGAGTTGCCAACAGGGGCGATTTCCGCCCTTGCGCCCTCGTCCTCTTTGCCCGTCCCCAACTTTTGATTCGGATTGTTCGAAATCATTGGTCTCAGAGCGCCTTCCCTTTAAGGGTTGTGTTTTAGTTTTGTCTCGTCCCCTCCGCGGGGGTCGAGGAGCGTCCAGCCTCCTTTTGGCGTCGTGTTTCGGCCCAACAAGGTTGCCTCGCTCTGCCATCAGCGTGGAGCGTTCGCAGCAGGCTGAGATGTTTTTCCCTCTGCTCCCCCCAACGCGGGCGGGGCGAGGGGACGCCGCTGTTTCCACGGCACTGCGGGACTGGCAGCCATTTCGGCGTGAGTCCCCCCGCAGTTGCCGTGACGTCAGCGGCGGGGCAGGGCTGGTGGCGTAAGTGGCATTTGGCGCCACCCAGCCCTGCCCCTCCTCTGGGGGGAGGCGCCGTCCCCCCAGAGAGTACGGCTTGGCAGTTGTTGATGTTAAAAAATCCTCCTCCTCCTCCTCTGTCTCCTCCTCCTCCTCCTCCTCCTCCTCCTCCTCCTCCTCCTCCTCCTCCTCCTCCTCCTCTTCCTCCGGGCCCCCTCCGAGAAGGCTCCTGCCTTCTCGAGAGCGCGCCACGCCTTCCCTCAGAGGGCATACGCCCCCCACGCTGCCCCCTCGCCGCGCGCGCCGCCAACGAGCGGGGGTGGGGGGCAGGACGGCCTCTTCGCCCGCTGAGCTCACGGCGCTGCGGTCCTTTGCACACCAGGCCGCTCCGCCCATTTAGTAGAGGGGCACAGGGACACACAAGTGAATACAGACACAAATCCCAGGCTTCCCCATGTGTTCCCTTATGTCTGCTGGGCGCTCGTCTTCCCCACCCACCTGCCCAGATGTTCCCACATGTTCCTGGGAGTCGCCGGTGATTGGTGTCTGTGTGCTTCGCCCCCTCCTGATCATGTGTCGGGCCCTGGGACCATCACAGATCGGTGTGGATCGAGAATGGGGCAGAACGAGGGAGGTCTGGGGCTCCCGTCGTGATCTTCTGACACTGCTTCGTGTCTTGAGGCGTCGGGTCTCGAGGCCAGGCCAGACGAAGCAGGGCGGCCTCATCGTCTAGCCACTTGACCCGGTGTCCCACAGGAGCGCAGACGGAAACTGCTGCCTCCCCCTGGCCGCAGGACCCCATGGGACTCCCGTGAGAAACTGGCCCGGTTGTGACTTTTCGAGCTGCGACAAGCATGGTTGGGAGACAATGGGAAGATGTCCGTCCAGGCAGTGCGAGAGTATGATCTGAAGCGTGATCCGCCACCGAACCCGAGGAGCTGTCACCAGGTCTTCCGAGTCATGATTGATGCGGGTCCGTGGGCCCAGACCAGCTGATTCCTGGAGCTGCGGCAGGTGGCGCACCTGGCACCTACATTTTGGCATGGGGTCTCGACAGTGCCCATTGGAAAGCGATCAGTGCCAATGTGTAGTCTCGGGTGGCACCTCTGCGTAGGAAGGCGGATGCGAAAAAGCAAACCGACCTGTGGATTTCCGTCTTGGAACTTGATCCTTCACCATCCCCTCTGCCCCTGCCCCCTTCCGCCATTCCCCTCCAACCCGAGGGCGGGGACCCGCAGACCACCCCTCGAGCAAACAGCCCCCCCCCCCCCTCTCCCCCGCTCGCTCACCATCTTCCATGGGAGTGACTCAGCGTTCCCCCTCCTCGCCCATATGGCCGTCTCTGGAAAGCATGAAGCAGACATCCTTGCCATCTCTTGGGGGCGCAGATGGAACCTCCACCGTCCTTCCGCCAGCGGTCCCGCCGCCGATCTTCCGCCAGGGAAGAGATGCCAACTCCCACGATCTTCCAAGGCAGGGACCTCTCCGGAGCGCGCCGCATCTGGGAGTGCACGGCGAGGTTTCGACATCCACAGCCAGCGAACCGCCGACAGGCGGCCTGCGCCGTCTGCGTGAACAGTCGCCCCGACGTCTTGGCGTGGAGGCCCTTGCAGAGCCTGGACGACGCCTCCTGCCGCCGCGAGCCCCTCGGAGACGCGGGAACGGGCGGCAGATAGGAACAAACAAAAAAAAAACAGACATGCGACGTCCTGATTTGTTCTTGACGGGATCCCTAGAAGTCCCCACCCTTTCCCCGGGACCGGTTATTCATCCTGAGTCGTTTCTTGACGGTCCCGAGGCCCGGCGAGGGCCCCCCCGAGGCCGAAAATGGCCCACAACCTCCCGTCCTGATCTTTTTACGGCGCGATCGTGCCTGGGAGCGCTGCGGGACGCGAGCGCGGTGGCCGCCCCCCGCGCCGCGCCCTCCTCGAAGAACTCCGCGGCGGCGGGGCAGATCTCGGTGCGGCACCGCTCCGGGGTCACCCCGTGCGCCGCCACGTCCTTTTAAAGGCCGGTGTCGGCGGCGCGCGCCCGCCGGGGGGAAGGCAGACGAGGGGCGGGCCTGCTCCGAAGGCTCGAGAGGCCTCCGGCCTTCCGAGGAGCTTCCTGGGCGTCCGCCAAAGCACCCTGCCGCCTCTCGCACGTCCCCCCCCCTCGGGGCTCGGGGCGCTGCCGAAGAAGCAGGAAGACAATTGGGGCGGAGGGGCGAAGGGGAGATCAGCTGGGTGGAGGAGCACCTGTACTATTCCCGAGCGGTCTCCTAGCACACGGCTGCCCTCCTACTCCTCCCCCTCCTCTCTCCTCCCCTTCGCCCTCCCTTCCCCACCTGCCTCCTTCTCACTCTCCCCTTGTCCTCCTTTCCCCACCTGCCCCCTCCTCCCCTCCGTCCTCCTTCCCCCACCTGCTTCCCTTCGCCCTCCTTCTCACACTCCCCTTCTGGTCTCCGATGACGACAATGAGGACGGCCCGTAACGAGGGCCCGGGCAAGTACGTGGACGTGGGCACCGCCGAGGGCGACACCGCCGCCGCAAACGACGACGGCGACAACGCCGCAGCCAGCAACGACAGGCGAAGAGGCCACCGATGATGACGGCGGCGACGGCCACCGAGGCCGACGACACCACCGACGACGGTGACGAGATCGCAACCGACGACAGACGAGGACGCCGCCGACGACGCCGCCGACGGCGACGCCGCCAACGACGGCGACGTCGCCGACGACGACGACGGCGAGGGCGACGGCGACGGCGAGGGCGACGACGACGACGGCGACGACGCCGCAGCCGAGGACGACGCTGACGACGGCGGCGGCGACGGCCACGAGGACGGCAACCGCAGCGGCCGACGGCCGAGGGGCGCGAGGCTCCTTCCAGAACCGCTCGCGGGCGGCGCCTCGTCGGGCGCGGGCGCGCTCTCCCGCCCAGTGGGGGAGGCGGGGCACAGGGCGCGGGAAGGACACGACGAGGATGACGTTGGCGAGGATCGCACGCCGCCGAAGGAGAGACGAGGAGGAGGAGGAGGAGGAGGAGGAGGAGGAGGAGGAGGACGAGGAGGAGGAGGAGGAGGAGGAGGAGGAGGAGGAGGAGAGAAAGGCGGAGAGGCCCGACGGCCCGGCCGCAAACCCCCCAGGGGGGGGGGCATCGGAGAGGACCTCCTTTGCCATCGGGGTGCGGCCTTGCGCCAACCGTGGGCCAGCGACAGGGCCCCTCCCCACCTAAGAAAAAAGCTCACCGTCTGATGATACCGGGGGGGGCGGAGAGGTAGAGGAGGAGGAGGAGCAGGAGGAGGAGAAGGAGGAGGAGGAGGAGGAGGACGAGGAGGAGGACGGAGGAGGAGGCGGAGGAGGAGGAGGAGGCGGAGGAGAGGAGGAGGAGGAGGAGGAGGAGAGGAGGAGGAGGGGGGACGAGGGGGAGGACGAGGAGGAGGGGAGGAGGAGGAGGAGGAGGAGGAGGAGGAGGAGGAGGAGGAGGACGAGTAGGAGGAGGAGGACGAGGAGGACGAGGAGGAGGAGGAGGAGGAGGAGGACGAGGAGGAGGAGGAGGAGGACGAGGAGGCGGAGGACGCCGTCTTGGGCCGCTCGCCCGCCGGCCTTGCCCGCTGCTGCGTCCGCTCCCCACGTTCTTGGCCCTCGCTCGGCGCTCCGTGCCGCCAGCGAGCTCGGCTCGGCCGAGCTCCGCCTGGCCGAGGTCGGCCTGGCCGCGCTCGGCCGGGCCGAGCTCAGCCTGGCCGAGGTCGGCCTGGCCGCGCTCGGCCTGGCCGAGGTCGGCCTGGCCGCGCTCGGCCTGGCCGAGCTCAGCCTGGCCGAGGTCAGCTGGGCCGAGTTCAGCCTGACGCGCTGTACGAAGATGAAACGGCGCGGCCGGGTTCAGCCGGGGAAACAAGCGTCGCTGAAAGAGGACGGCGTCCCGAGTCTAGATCCGCGGCCGCCGCAGGTCGGGCATGTCCCCCTACCGGCAGATCATGGACGAACAATCCGAACTACACCAAACATATTCTACATAACACAAAATAATAAAGCAATTGGCCCCAGACTATGCTTGGACTAGTTTGGACTATTCCCCCTGTATCAGGGGGACGTAAGACCCGGGTACAGGGGACTCGGAAATCCCCGACGAGGTCGTCAAAAAAATGACGAGACCGAGCCTGCATTTTGACGAGGCCTCCCGCTGCCGACATCCCACGAAACTCCTCCTCGTCAAAATCCGAGGCGCGGTCGTCAAAAAACGATGGCGAACCCGAGTCCTGGCAAACCCGGGTCTTACGCTCCCCCGACTGTAGAGGGACGTGCCCGACCTAAGTCGAGAGCCGCTGGCCACGCGCTGTACGAAGATTGCGAAGCGCGTGCTCCGCGCCAGGCCCAGGCTCGTGAGCGACGCACGGTGAGCAGCATGCCGAGGGCGCAGGGGCCGCGGCGGGTGCAGAGGGCGCGGGGGCTGCAGAGAGCATGGGGCGGAGGACGTGCAGAGCGCAGAGAGGCCGAGGTTCTTCCGGCCGAGGTCTGAGGTGCTACCAGAGGAGGCGTGGGGAAACGACTGCCTGGGGGTCTCCGGGGAGTCCTTGCCGTCGCTCGCACCTCTGCGCCCCGGCGGGCTCTTCTTCCTAGTCAATGGTGTTCGCCCTTCTAGTCACTCATTATGCACGCACTGGTTGTGCAATCTGTGTGATTGATCGAGGCTGCGGTCTCGTTTTTCCCGTGATCTCGGACTGTTGAACGCGACGGCGTACAGGAAAGGAAGAACAAAGGAGAAAGGGATCATGAGAAGGAGGATCATGTGGAGATGAAGCAGAAGACTCAGATACGGAAACAGACTCCCATGCATCCTGCGCAGGGAAGTCGGACCCTCCATGGCGCCAGGGGGCATTAAAGGCTAGGGGAAACAAGCGTCGCTGAAAGAGGACGGCGTCCCGAGTCTAGATCCGCGGCCACCGCAGGTCGGGCATGTCCCCCTACCGGCAGATCATGGACGAACAATCCAAACTGCACCAAACATATTCTACATAACACAGAATACTAATAATCAAGCAATTGGCCCCAGACTATGCTTGGACTAGTTTGGACTATTCCCCCTGTAGAGGGACGTGCCCGACCTAAGTCGAGAGCCGCTGGCCACGCGCTGTACGAAGATTGCGAAGCACGCGAAGCGCGTGCTCCGCGCCAGGCCCAGGCTCGTGAGCGACGCACGGTGAGCAGCATGCCGAGGGCGCGGGGGCCGCGGCGGGTGCAGAGGGCGCGGGGGCTGCAGAGAGCATGGGGCGGAGGACGTGCAGAGCGCAGAGAGAGAGAGAGAGATGCGCAGAGAGAAAGAGAGAGAGAGAGAGAGAGAGAGAGAACAAAAGAGAGAGAGAGGGCGTGTATATAGATGTGTGTATAGAGAGAGTCAGAAAAAGAGAGAGAGAGAGAGAGAGAGAGAGAGAGAGAGACAGACAGAGAACGGGAGAGAGAGAGAGAGAAAGATAGGGAGAGATTGAGCGGTGTGGAGGAGGTGTAGAGGGCAGATCGTGTGCGGACTGTGGTGGGTGCAGGCGGAGCAGCGAACGCACCGTCCAACGCCCACACGAGGTGGACGGGGGACGCCTCAAATGAGTGCCCTGGCACTGCTCTGATCGCTGAGGAACTCTGACCCTGGAGGGGTCAGCGGCAGCAGCGAGTGCACCCACAGCAGGATGACTGTTCCTTTTGTCTTTCAATTGCGCAATGCTGTCCGCGACTGCGGCCATCACTGCACTCAGGAACTTTTGCTCAGCGTGTGGCGGCCCCGGCGATACGCTGTGCCACGCGAGCGGGTAGCGTGTCGCTCGACTCCGCGGAACGGTAAACTTCCAAACGCTCATACCGTTGAAGCCTGGGGACCGGGAAGTGGATGGCGTGTCTCATCGAAGCGCGGTGGGCCAGAACCTGCGGAGCGACACGCTATCCCCGATGCCCCAGGCCGAACCCTTTCCGAAACAGCAAAGGTTCCGCCCAGGACCGCCCCGGCCGCGCGCCCGAGCTCGACGTCGTCGGCGCGCCCGCGCTCCACCAGGAGTCGCCCCAGGCCCACCCGGCGCCCAAGGTGGCTCCAATACGGCGCCACGGTGCCCAAAGAGGCCCTAAGACGGCCCCGGCAGGCCCCCAAGGTAGCAACCGAAGGCGTCTGGCGGGCCATGAGGGCCCCAAGACAGCCCGAGCCCCAAAGAGGACCCCCTGATGCCTTTTCTCTTTTTTTTTTTTTTCTCTCTCTCTCTCTCTCTCTCTCTCTCCTCACTTCCCTTCCATAGCGCACTGGCCGATGGTTGTCCCACGCATTGTCGTATCTTTACCCTGCTACCCTGCAGTAGTATCCCACAGTACCCCTTAGAAGTGCTGATAAAGGAGAGGATACTGATAATCACGGCATGTTACCGGTTGGTTTACATTTCCTCTTCCAGTCCTCCTATTTCGGCGGGGCCCTCGAGGACGCGCTCCGGTGGCCATCGTGGTTACCTCATTCTTCCACCCTCACTCCCAGACGTTGTCTGTGCGAACACTCTCTCGAAGGTCTTCGCGCCGAGATGCCCCCGCTAGCGAAGGTCCCGTTGAGTCTGCCCGTCATGCGTGCTTAAAGTCGCACTCCGAGAGATCCTCGCTAATGCGCCTCTTGGCACTGCAATTGGCCTCTCTCTCTTGCGGTCGCCGGAGCTGGCCGCCCCCTCCGACTTGGCGCACTTCTCGAAGATCCCGGTGCCATCCAACAGGGACTTCTTGCTGTCTCAGAGTTGCTGACGCTTTTTGAGCCTCTTCACCTCCTCTGGATCGAGCGCATCCTCGTTCTTCATCTCCTTCAAGGCAACCTTCATGACGCTGTAAAGATTATCCTCGTCTTTCTTCGAGATCTTCAGCGCCAGCGCGCACCAGCTATGCGTAGTGAAGGCCCCCTTCCCTGCTCTTTCCCACGCATCCAATAGGCACCTTGCGACTAGCGCGCAGCCCTCGACATCGTGCGTCATCGGGAAGGACATTGGGATTTGGGATCAGTTCGAGCCGCTCCTCTGGGCTCATCTTCTGGGCGGTGACGTAGAGCTTGACGTCGTTCTCTTGGATGGCGTCGTCTAGCATCTGCGGCAGCCTGTCCGCTACGAGCGCTCCCCACTTTTCTCCTACCTTGAGTTCCACCACCATTGAAGGTCCCCTCCTGTACGGGTGGAACATCGCTTTGCACACGATGTCGGGCAATTTCTCGCAGTCCTTGCCGAAGTCATCCTTCATCTTGTCCACACTATTTCATGAGCGCGTCTTCAGGGTGGTTCTCTTGCGCCATCACCCGGTGCATCCAGTCCACCTTGCACCACAGCTTCCACGAATCTCCCCTCGAATTGGGGCCGGGGCCTTCCAACCACAGCTTGTTAGAGAAGGCAGGTCCGCACGAGCAGGTGATGTCTTTCTTGTTGTCCCATCCCGTGCTCCTCCTGCTCACGTTGAACAGCTGCTTGTTACCGCTCCAGTTGTCCACGAAGTCCACCGCCTTGAGGTACTGTGTCTGTTTCTCCACCTTGTTCTATGCCGTTTTGTAGTCGCCCATCTCGTGCAGATCCTTCTCATTCTTTGAAGAGGAGGAGGAGGAGGAGGAGGAGGAGGAGGAGGAGGAGGAGGAGGAGGAAGGAGGACGCAGCATAGAACGGCGAAGCATCCGAGCACGCAACGACGACTATATAATACTGGGCGAGGGTGATAAAACACCAGCCCTCAAACAAAACAAAGCAAATTACAGATTAGACTGGACGAGCCTGATCCCAGTTGCTGGGTGCCTGCCTTCCGAGAGCCAGTCCATGGCTCGCCGGCGCGCAGGGTTAGGGGGCTTCGTGGGGCAGGGCTCACCGAGGACCTCGATCTTGGCCGAGCCCAGGGCAACTCGGGCCCCGCAGAGCCCTCAGAACAGGAAGGACCCTGCCCTGTGAATATGGTGCCCGTCGCACACGAGAAGACCCCCACTCGCCTCCGCACCAAAACTGGCAGCAGCCGCGGCAAAGGCAGCCTCACCCTCCCCCTCGGCATGCTGGCGCCAACCGAGCCGCTCGGCAAGAGCAGCAAGCTGGCGAGGGAGGAGGAGGAGGAGGAAGAGGCAGGAGGAGGAGGAGGAGGAGGATGAGGAGGGAGAGAGGAGGAGGAGGAGGAGGAGGAGGAGGAGGAGGAGGAGGAGGAGGAGGAGGAGGAGAGGAGGAGGGAGAGGAGGAGGAGGAGGAGGAGGAGGAGGAGAAGGAGGAGAGGAGGAGGAGGAGGAGGAGGAGGAGGAGGAGGAGGAGGAGGAGGAGGAGGAGGAGCCGCCCGAGCAGGCGCAGCAGCAGCAGCAGCAGCAGCAGGACCAGGACGACCCTACGGCCAGGCGCTCTGGCCCGAGGCCTGCCGCGCCGCCGGGCTCTGTGGCCAACGGCGCGCGCGCCGGCGCGGGCACGCGGGAGGAGGCCCAGTCCTGTTCGATGTCTTCGATCACCTCTTATTGCTCCTCCTCCTCCTCCTCCTCCTCCCTCCTCCTCCTTCTCCTACTCCTCCTCCTCCTCCTCCACGGCGAAGCACCCGAGTCGGCTCCTCCACCACGCGGGGGTTCGTCGGATTTGGTCGGCATCTGGACGACATGGGGGCGAAATCTGGACGAAAAGGTAAGGAGGGGGTTGGTCGAAATCTGGGCGAGATCGGGTCGAACTCACGTTTCTGATGGATGGGAGCGCGGATGTCAACAGAGGCTCCTGGGAAGGCGCTCCCAAAGGAGTTGCGGCAGATGCCGACTCCAAGCTTCGGCGGCGAGCGAGGGGGGCAAGTGAGAAGGAGAAGGCCGTCTCAGAAGGCGGCGGGGCTTCTCAGAAGCCCTCGCGACTTCGGAGAAGCTTGCTGTGTCTTCGGGGAAAGCTTCGAACACTTTCCTCTGAAGGCCCTGGGGAGGGACTTCCGAGCCTTCCGAGAAGGCCGGCCCTTTTCTCACTTCCCCCCCCCAAGGCTCGCCGCCGAATCACGGTCGGAAGCGAGTGCGCGGATCGGCCGCACGGTGGCATCCGAGGCGGGCGCCGTAGAGCACATCGTCGATGCCCATGCTCCTGGATGGGGGCGGGGGCTCCTCGCCCCCCTCGTCCTCGGAGAATCGACCCGCTCCTCCTCCTCCTCCTCCTCCTGCTCCTCCTCCTCCTCCTCCTCCTGCTCCTCCTTCTCCTCCTCCTCGAGCTCCTCCTCCCCCTCCTCCTCCTGCCCCCTCCTCCTGCCCCTCGTCCTCGTCCTCCTCCTCCTCCTCCTCCTCCTCCTGCCCCGCCTCCTCCTCCTCTCCTCCTCCTGCCCCTCCTCTCCTCTCCTCTCCTCCTCCTCCTCCTCCTCTCCATTGCGCGCCAGGGGCGAGGAAGGAGAAGGCGGTGATGGTCATGGTGGCGATGGATCGGGTACGTCACTGCGCGAGGACTTCAACGCCTCAACGGCCCGATTGGCCCACATGCCTCAATCGGCCACAAACCAAAAGAAACAAACACCAATTGAGGGAAAAGCAAACGGGAGGATAAGGAGAGAAGGAAGGAAGGAGCGAAGACAAACGGAGGTACGCACGTCTCAGCGAGGGGGCCGAAGGGTCATTCACTGTACCTGGGCGCGTGGCTTTAATGAGATTCCGCGATGGTGCGCATTGTTGTTGCGCTGTTGTTATTGCGTTGCTGCTGCATTGAACCGGCGCCCGCCTACGTGGTCACTCGCGACGTATTGTATGCAGACGACACGCTGTTGATCTCACAGAGCAAGAAGAACATGCAACGCATGCTCAACGCCATTGTCAAGGAGGGGCGGAAATACGATATTGAACTTAACTGGAATAAAACTTTACAGATGCAAATTTGAACGAATTGTAACATTGAATGCCCAGACGGAGGTCCGACTGCAACAGTCCGGGAAGCGGTCTACTTGGGCGGGATGATCACGTGTGATGCAAGAGCGAGCCCCGAGCTGACAAGAAGATTGGGCGAAGCACAGAATATTTCCAAGCAGTTAGCGCAGATTTGGGGTCAGATATCAGTCGGGTGGAAGCAGAAGTACAAGGTGCACGGGAGATGCGTGTTGGGCAAATTGCTGTATTATCTTGATTATATTTGGCTCCTGTCCGTCGACAGAAACAGGCTGGATGCTTTTTTCACTGCCGGTGTCTACAGAGGCTTCTTGGCACACAACATTCGCACCTATCGCGGGCTACCAACACGGACGTTCTGAAGCAGGCCGCCGCCGAACCTCTATCCCAGCTGCTGCTTGATAGGCAGACACGCCCGTATCGCAAGATCGCCTCGGGAGGGGCCAATTCCTTGGTCAAGCAAGCCGTATGTCAGCCGGACGGTACCCCTAAGATCTGGGTGAGACGCAGACGGCGCGGGCGACCCGGACAGCAATGGGCTCACGAAGCGCACAAATCGACCCAGCATCCGTGATGGCCGTGCAGAGCGACTGCAGGTCTGCCATCTTCGCCGCCCTCTGCTCCTCTTGCTCCCCCGCCTCTTCCTCCCTCCTCCCGCCTCTTGTTCTGCGGCTTCACATCTGATTCTCTGGGTGCACGCATTCTTTCTGCATGCTTTCTGCATGGACATGTTTTCCCGAGGAGGTGCCAATCGCACACTCTTCGGCCCACGCGTCCTTCAGGATGCTTGGCTCTGTGGTGGTTGTGGCTGCATTGAAACCTCACTTCTCAAGATGAAGTCTTGTGGATCCTCCCCGGTGCCCACTGCGCTTGTCAATGAAGGTGTCCCTCCCGCGGCGCGCACCCTGTTTTCTGTCAAGGGAAGATCTTGAGGGTCAGACTGGGCCCCTGGCCACCAGTTTACGGCTTAAGTGCAGACCAAATAGAATCAGGAAGAGGCGCAATCCTCTCATCGTGGCGCTCACCTGAAAGGTCGTCGTGGCGCTAGCTCGTGACCACGATCCGATCTAAAGACATGCTCACAAAATCACACCCGGTGAACTGGAGCGGCTAGAAGAGGAGGAGGAGGAGGAGGAGGGAGGAGGAGGAGGAGGAGGAGAGGAGAGGCGAGGACAGGAGAATGAGGAGGAGGAGGAGGAGGAGGATGAAAGGTGAAGGAGAGAAAGGAGAGGATGATAACGATTTAGACAGAGAAACGGAGAGAGACATGTACATGATACAGTTGGATGTATAAGTACACCTACAAAAAGATGAATACGACGAGGAGAAGGCGTTCGAGACGCTCGAAGAAAGTGCTTCGACCCCTACTTCGGGGCTCCAGGTGATGTAGCCCACGAACGTGTCGTACCTTAGCACTCGAAACAAGCAAGGGGGATGGCAAGGGGGAGGAGAGACCATTTATGGAAGGAATGATGGGCAATGAAGAATAAGGGAAGAGGTAAGGGTAGTCGTATAGAGCCTACATCGGCTTGAATCGTTATGGGCCAAGTGGTGTCTACACCGGCAGCGTGACCTTTGGGCCGCTCAAGTGACATATGTTTAGTGATCGGTGTCTTCATTAACAGCGCGCGGGTATTCCCATGCAGGAAGTTATCGTTGACAAACCTGCACTTGTCATCCGTTCTGAAATGCATGTGGGAAGTGCAGCCTCGGCGCAGCGGATGCCAGAACTGGACGATCCGCTTGCTGCACCGAATCACCATCACTGTTCAAGGCGGCGATGGTCTCAATTGCTATGGATGGCCACGCTGAAGGGGCGCCAGAACAACGAACTGCGTAAGAGAGAAACGAGGATAGATGCTTGTTTGGAGGACTTGCCAGCAGGCCACCTTAGCAATTGATTCGACCAAACGTCTGCTCTAAGCTGGTTCAATCATCAAGGATCTGAAGTTAACCCATGTTGTGTCTGAGGCACCTCGCAAGACAACTCTTCGGCTGACGCACCGCGCATGCAGGTGTTGAGAATCACACCTGGGCGTCACGAGATCCATGCCGAGCAGGTCCTTCGAGGTTTCAATACGCACCATATCCCGTCCCTGGCCAATCCTGTAGGATCCTCGTACCACTCCAGAAAACGCCACCGAGGGCCGACGGTACTGAGAGCAGAAGAACAAACAACTTCATAAACAAAACATCTCCGGTCCCCGCAGATTCCTTGGATCGGCGCTGGACCCCTCCCTGGCGCGCGAAGCTCGCCGGGGACGGCGCCGGAGGCGTCGCCGAAGGGCCCAGCACCGATCCAGAAAAATCCGTGCGGAACTCTGACAGGTCGATCGTTGTGCAGCGTCTTCGAGGGAGGCCGCGAGAAACGCTTCCCCTGGGGCGCAACGACTACCACTGTACCGCCGCAGTTGGTCATGCGGGTGACTGCTGACTGTCTGGGATCACCAGCGGAGGGCGAGGACTCGCCGGATCCGCGTGTGGTGGCCCCCGTCCAGACGCACACCACCCCCGCCGGAAGGCGGCGGCAATGGCACGCGCTGCAGACCGCAGCAGGGAGCTGGAGCGGAGAGTCACTCGAGGAAGGCAGGAGGAGAGACGGCGCAGGAAGCTTGGGGCGGAAACCGAGGAGCAGGCGGGAGGAAGTGAGAGGACGCGGGAGGATGCAGGGAGGGACAGCAATCTGCTGCATTCAAAACGAGTGCCGGCCATATTGATCCAGAATCGCTGAACCGATCCCCACCACCACTGGCGTGGCCTTGGCGCCACTGGCCGACTTGCCCACCTGGGTGGGGATGCATGCCTGTTCTTTCGAGCCGAGCAGGGCCTATCCCCATTTGGGAGGGTGGGCTGGTGGGGCTCCCATAATTACCATGGCCCAGTGGGGACGGGGGTAGGTTGGACGGTGCTCTTTGACGGCTGGGTGGCAACGATGTAACATGGCACGGCCTCAGGGCCATGAAGGATGACATCAGATGTGGGATGTCACGGCCTTCTGTCAACTGGAGAGATGGGCTGATACAACTGACGTGCAAACAGCCAACACGAGATCTTGAAACAGAGCCGTCACGTGCAACAGCTCTCTGAACCATGCGGACCCATGGAGCCTAGGGGTGGGCGCTGTCGCATGTCACTGCCTTCTGAGTGCTTCGAAGGGTCGACGCATAGAATGCTACGCTGGCACGGCAGCCGTAATTGCTGCCAACTACTGGTAAGAAGGGGGGGGGTCGGAGACGAGCGAGTGTCATGCGCGCGATCGGCAACCGCGCAAACAGTCGAGGGACTCCCCACCGCGCGGGTCTGAAGATGGCACCTGTGGTTTGCCTTCCCGGGCCGCACGTTCTTGAAAGAGGCCTGAGGGTACCCAGGCGGGGGGGGAAGCCTCCTCTGGTTCTTCCAGAATCCTCTTCCTCTTCCTTTTCCTCCTCCCCTTCATCCTCCGTTACCTCAGCCGCCTCTTCGCCCTGCATGGTCCGCATGAGTTTACTGCACGCGCCAACTAAATATCAGTTTTGTTACTCGTTATGTCTCCACCCTATGGTTCGTTCTCGTCGCCGTTGTTGTGTTCAACGCCCCCTTTTCTAAATCGTAGCATGTGTAAGTAAGGTGGATGAGGAGATTCGAACAAGTTTTTGACAACAACTGGTGTTGTGTCTCTCATTGCCATCGTTATCACGTCCACCGTCCTTTACTCGTCTCCATGACGATAATGCACTGAGTGGGGTGTCACCAAATCGCTCCGGGGTCTTAGCGAGAAGAACTGCGAATGCCACTCCAGGGGGCCAGAGGCCGTATCACAGACCGCTCGGGGCGTGGCGCTTGACTCGCAGGGTTTGTCAGGTGACTTTTCCCGAGGCCCAAGAACGCCAAGACTGCCAACAAGGGCCCAGGACAGTATACGAGGACCCGACCTGGCCCAAGAGCGCACCGAGACGGCCCAGAACGGCGACGAGGCGGAAGAGGTCTCCCAAACGACCCAAGACGGCCCCATCTGGACCCCCAAGAGGGCCCCAAGACGCAAGCATTACTGGTGTCGCAAATTCTTTTGCAAGATGTTGGAGCGCTCGCGCTATCGAGCTTCTGGGCCCCTCAGCCGTCGAAAGAGGCTCGCAAGATCCTCCCAAGGCGGCCCAAGAAGCCCCCACGAGAACCCAAGACGATCTATAGGGCCCCCCAAGATGGCCCGCGACCCCCCCCGACAGGGCTACAAAAGGGGGCCAAGATGCGGGCATCATGTACATCCACCTCCAGTGCGTCTTGGACTTTTTCGGAAGGGGCGCTGCAAGGCCGAGGCGCACTGGACATGGACAAACATCGAGCCTAGGGGCCAGAGTCTTATCCATGTCAAATGCGCTTCGGGGTTCTGGGGAAGGGAGCCCGAAACTTCAAGCTGCAGTGGATATGGACACAAGTGTTGCCCACACGAGAGGGGGAACAGGGAGGGGACGTGGGAACCGCTCCCCCCAAGGATGGCCCCCGAGGAGGTCCCCCGGGCGCCCCAACGGGGGCCCAACCCGTCGAGGCCCCCCCAACGAATGAGCCGCCACGAGGCGGAAGGCATCCCAAGAGACCCCTGGAGACATACATACATATACATATACACATGTATTTACACATATGTATCTATACATATAAAATGAACGTGAGCAAATGCGGGAGGCGTCCTCTGGTCTTGCTGCATGCTCCCCGGCCTCTGGCCGGGGCGTGCGTGGTCAACCTGCTCGGAGGCCGCCGTGGCAGTTCGATACTGCCTCCCGGCACCTAAGCCTCTGGAGGCATCCAGCACGCCTCCCGATACCCTGGGGAGGCAGCTCGATACTGCCTTCCGATACCCCTGGAGGCATCCAACACGCCTCTGGCCCACGACCCACGCACGTCGGCAGAATGGGCCGAAGGCGAATCGGTCTACCGCCTCTGTGCTTGCAACCTGCTCGGCACGGGGACGGAAAGCGCATGCACTGCACGAGGGAGCGCGATGAGGAACAAGCATCTAGCAACAAACCGAACGAAAATTAATGCATGCTGCAGTTCTGGTCATTCCTGGGGTCCTTTGGGGGCTCTTTGGGGCCGTCTTGAGGCCCTCTTGAAAGAAGATGGCCCAGCGTGCCAGATGTTTGGGCACTGTGTGGAAGAGTTGGTCCCCGTCGGCTCTCCCGCTCGAGGTGGTCCAGAGGGGGTCTCCAAGGCGACCAGGACGGCTCCAGACGGTCTCCAAGACGCCTCCAAGACCGCCAAGAAGAGTCAAGCTGACCCAAGACATCTCCAAGACCGCCATCCGCCAGGATGCATCAAGATGACCGAAAAGTGGCCGATACGGCCAAAGAGGCTCCGAAGGCTCTCGGCACAGCCGATGAGGGCCTCCACGAGGATCCCCACGAGAGCCTCGAGAGACGCACATCTCCTGCATGTGCGTACAGTCGGGGCCTCGACCTAAGGAACCCAAAATAAGGAACGAGGCCCCTTTTTTCCACAAGTTAAACTTCGATCTCCGATCGAAAACATAAGGAAAACTTGAGGCAAACTGCGAAACACTTAAGGATCGCGGAGCCCCTCCCCAACGAAAAGGGTTCCTTCCTCAGCGCCCCGACTGTACCAGATGTTTGCACGACGGTTACACGTGGGCGCCATTTCGGCTTCCCGACAGCCCCAGATGGCCAGAGGCCTCCGAGCGGGCCCCGCGATGGCCCCGGCGGCCGCCAAGACGGCCCCGAGAGGGGTCCAAGATCGCCAAAGAATTCCAAGGCGGCTCTGAAATACCGTCATCAGCCTGACCTAAAGAACGATCAATGAGGAACGAAGCCCCTGTTTTTCTCCAGGGAATAACGCATAAGGAACGATAACTAATCAATAGCGTATACGGGACGATGAATAACGCATGCAAGCCTAAGGAACGACGGAGCCCCTTTTGAAAAGTTAGTGTTCCTTATTCAAGCCGCTCACTGTAGACCAGCAGGCCACCAAACTGGCCCAGAGGGGCCACCAAGACGGCCTGCGAAGGCGCCCGGCGGGCCAAGGGCGGCCCCCAAGACGGCCCGAGGGGGCCCCCGAGAGGCCCCCGAGAGCGGAGGCGAGAGGCCGCACAAGGGCCCCGAGAGTCACCAAGAAGAGACCGCCTCCTGCTTCTTCTGCTGATGCTGCTTCTGGTCCTCCTCCTCCTCCTCCTCATCCTCATCCTTCTCCATTCCTCGTCCTTATGAATGCCTTCTCCCTGTGGCACCCCGCGGCAAATGTTTAGGGCGGTCCAGGCGTGTCGCCTGAGCTTGCCTCACCATTTATGGCCCGGAAACTGAACCATTGGCAACCGCTTCACAGATGGAGGGCGGGTGGCTTTCAAAATGTAGCTCTCGCCGTAGCGCCGCGCGCATTCTTTTTAAACATGTGCAAGAGCTCCACGGATTGAGGATCACCCGTTTTCAAAATGTGGCTCTCGCCTAAGCGCCATGCACATTATTTCTTTCAAGGTTTCACGGATTCCAATGATCGCGACCAGAGATGGTGTTTTGCCAGGATTCGGGATTTTGAGGGTGCAACGGTTACGAGGATCCGCGGTGCTGAAATCCCAGGAACGGCGTTCTGGTGCGATTCTGGATCGTCAAGGCGCAACAGTCAGGTTGATCCGTGGCGTTAAATACCGAGAAACATGTTTTGGCATGCTTCAGGGTCTTCAAGCGGTTGTCTTCCAACGAGGCATTTCCCTCAGTGGAAATGAACCGTTGTAGAGGCCTACGCAAAGGGAGCTTTGGGGGAGGGATGATTCAAACATCATTGCTGACTCTTGGGTTTACGCTGGTCCTCCTCCTCCACCCCATCATCACGACCAACCGTCATACTCCTCCTACTCATCGTCCTCGCACCAGCAGCCCCATCATCATCACTGTCATCGTCATCAACACAATCATTAGCATCATGATCATTAGCACCATCATCATCATCATCGTCATCATCATCATCAGCATCATCAGCGACAGCATCATCAGCGTCAGCATCAGCATCAGCATCATCGCCGTCGTCGCCGTCAGAACTTATCACAGTAATCATCATCAGCATGATCGTCGCTGTCGTCGGCATAATCAACATCATTGTCTTCGTCATCGTCATCATCATCCTCATTAGCATCATCATCATCATCACCATCATCATCATCGACGACCTCATCGACAGCATCATTATCATCATGATCATCATGGTCAGCACCATCGTCATTAGCATCATCAGTATCATCGACATCATCATCACCATCGTCGTCATCATCATGGTCGTCACCATAAACATCATCAACATCACCCGCAACACCATCATCATCATCATCATCATCATCATAATCATCATCATCATACTCAGCATCATCATCCGTATCATCGCCATCGCCATCGAAGTCCGCCTCCTCATCATCACCATCACCATCAACATCGCCTGCACCATCATCATCATCAGCATGACAATCATCTGCATCACCACAGCCAACATCATCAGTAGCATCAGCATCATCATTATCATTACCATCCTCGTCATCATCGCCCGCATCGTCATCATCATCATCATCATCATCATCATCATCACAATCCACCTGCATCATCATCAACACCAACATCATTCGTCATCCATCATCCACCATCCATCATTACCATCCTCATCCTCATCGTCGCCGTGATGCTCGTCGTCATAATCACCATCATCGGCACCATCGTCATCATCCTCATCAACCTTTTTCTCTGGCTCCCTGGAGTACTCTCTAGAGGGTCTGCGCTACGGCGGGGGGTACCCATAGCCCACTAGCTTGGCCAAACTCTGGCCCAACGTCTGGCCACATGTTTCCATAGCATCACGGGCCGCGATGGTTCGCTGCAGGCGCCGTCGACGCAGTGATCGGCGTGGCACCCACACCATCTCGTACATAAGATGCGCGACCAAACCTATCCAGCTTCTGATATACCACCGGCCCGACGACTTCAATTTGCGTCGGCTGAGTTTTTTTTGTGGGAAGCCTGATACAATCATCGCCAACATGATGGCCCGAGAGCGTGCTGCGGGCCCACGGGGACCCTGCAGAGCTCTGGTGTATGCCGAGCCTCCTCGGGTGAGCTCGGCACATATTCGATGCTGCGCTGGCACGGTGTTGGAGCCTGCCACATGCGGCCAGATCCCTCCAACACTCTGGGCGCAGGTGTTTCATGCACTCAATTCTTCCGACCGCCTCGTTCCCTTCGGGAAGAGGTTTGCCTCTCCCCCTAAACCCTCTCCAGGGGTCTGACCACGGCGTTTCGCGAGGGGTTGGAACGTCCAAAACGGCCCAGGATGGCCACGGGAGGGCCCCAGGTAACCCAAGATGGCCTCCACGATCGTACTAGACAGCCATAGACAGCTTCCAACCTGCCTCTTATAAACGCCATGACCGTCCCAAGTGGCAGTGGAGCCCCGATACCACCTCCGAAGTTTACCCCCCCCCCTCTTCAATCGATGGCCCCCCCCGATGGCCCCTCAAGGCCTGCAACAGGGCCTCAAGAAGGAGCCCCAACGGCCTCCAGCATGACCCCGAACAGAGCCCATAATAACACGGCCCCAGTGGCCCCAAGCTGACTCCAGGCGGCTCCTAGAGCGTGAAGAACTGCATGCTGCTGCGCATCCCTGATCAGGGCAACTCCTGGCGTTTGTTGTTGGATGGGCTGGTGGAGGTATTGACTTCGCTGCCGGCGCTGGCGGACGCGACTGCGGAGCTTACGGGCCGCGCCAAACAACTGGAGATACGCGAACTGTAAAGAATTACGTTCGCTGGGCGACGCGCGATTTTGTCCGCCAAAGCTCGGAGATCACGTGCTGGAGTCAAATAAAAGCGCGTTTCTTTATTTGCGGCGATGACGGGCGTCACGGGGGGGTGCGGGGGGGGTATGACGTAACGCCCCCCCCCTTCGCCGCGTGGCTCAGCACCACAACCGCGCCCGCGCGCACGACGACGATGAGCAACGAGCGACGAGCGACGACGACGACGACGACGACGACGACGACGACGACGACGACGACAACGGGGGGGGAGGCAAAATGGTGGCGCTTCCGCGTGCGCCACAGCGGCTTGCGAGCACGAGCCACGACCAGGGGCCACGAGCCACGACCAGTTCAGCACCATCTGCATGCACCACAGCCTGCGCGCACCACAAGGCCTGCGTGCATCTCTGGGGCCCTAATGGATCCCGACGGGAACAAGTTCCAGAAAACCGTGGGGGCGGCCGATACTATCAAATTCGATGTGCGAACTGACTGTGGACATTGTTTCTTCTTGCCCTGCGTGCAATCCTGCACTTTTTGAGCCCACGACGCCCGTGAGCGCCCGCGTGAAAGAATGGCAAGGACTGGGGGAGGAATGGAAGGGCAGGCAATGCCGGGTCGGGCGAAAGGGGGGATAGCAAAGGGGCGGTTGAGAATCAGCTCACGTAGCTGATTTTCCCGGCGCCTCCCGGCGCCGGAGGCGGCTATGTATCGAGGAATGGGCCCCTCGGTGGGGCCGAAACCAGCTGCATGCAGCAAATTTCGTAACCCCCCCTCCCCTGTCCCAATCCCCCTCTCTCGTCCGGCCCGGCGAGCCACAGCGCGTGCGCGCACGCGCCACGACCAGGGGCCACGAGCCACGGCCGCAGGTCCGCCGCCGCACGGGCCTGCTGGGCGGCCCGCAGGTCCGCTGCCACGCAGGCCTCTGCCGCCTCTCGGCGCCGAAATGGCTCGACCCAGGAAAGGCGACGCGGAGAAGAGGGGGAGGAGGAGAAAGGGGGAGGAGGGGAAAAAATGAGGAGGAGGAGGAGGAGGAGGAAGAGGGTGAGAGGGAGGAGGAGGAGGAGGAGGAGGAGGAGGAGGAGGAGGAGGAGGAGGAGGAGGAGGAACAGTTTTCACTGGGAACACAAAAGCACAATTTCGGATCCCTATGCGGACCCCAGTGGGTCCCTATGCGAATCCCTATGCCGATACCTCAGCGGATACCTTCGAGGATCCCTGCGCAGATCCCTATGCGGATGGTTATGCGGATCCCAATGCGAATGCATATGCGGGTGCCCATGCGCATTGCCATGCGAATCCTATGCGAATCCCTATGCGGATCCTTACCCAGATCCAGGTGGGTCCCTATGCGGATGCGCATGCGCATCCCTATGCGGATCCCCATGAGAATCCCAATGCGGACCAGACTCCTCTGCGGATTCTTATGCGGACACCTATGCGGATTCAGATGCGTACGACGGCAGTGCCCAGAGCGCACTGGGGGGGGCGGGAGCGTTACGTCACGGGGGAGGGGGGGGCGGGGGCCATGCCGCCCGTCATGCCCCAAGCAATAAAAAACCACGCTCCAAGGGCTGGCAAGATGGGAGTGAGCAGTGCAGTGAGGCAAATATCAAATCCAAAACGACGGCGAGTCCAGGAGTGGAGACTACAACCGTGGCAGATCCAGCTGTTTCAACAAGGACTTCAGGGAGGGCCCCAACAGCGGTGGTATCTGTATTGTTCTCCTCCAACACTTCCGGCCGAAGGGAGCCTTGAAGAAGGCGCCCGGAGCTCCCAGGAGGTTCCTGGAATAATACCAGCGCCTCCAGAGACCCACACAACGTCCAGACACTGAAAGAAATCCTCCTCCGACGCCAGCCGAGGAGCGCCCGAGCTCTTCTGAGAGAAACTTCCGGCCGAAAAGACGAGGACCATGAGAATGACGATGAAGACGACGCACACAAGACGATAGAAAAACAAGGAGAGAAGGAGGAGGAGGAGGAGCACGAGGAGGAGGAGGAGGAGGAGGAGGAGAAGGAGCAGTTGAGCAGTGCTTCAGAGCGCCGTGTGAGAAAAGAAAGGCACCTGGCGAGAGGCCGCCGAGGTGCGGCGGAAGACCTCAGAGGAGGCCGCAGAAGAGGCAGAAGGCGGGGGATGAGGGCTCGCTTTGGGCGCGGGTTGGGGCCAGGCGCTCAGTCCCGAGCTCTCATCACAGCGACGAGTGGAGACCACACGCGGGCCCGAAAGTGCGAGCGAAGCGAGGGCCGAGGGCAGCGGCACGGCGGCGGCAGGGCCGCGACCGCGCGAGGACCGAGGCCCCGAAGCGCGCAGGACACGCGCACGCTGGCAGGGACGGAGCTTTCGGGCAGCGCGGGGGAGGCGGAGGGGCAGACGTTCTCAGAATCGAATCGGCAAGTCGGTTCGGCGATGGACATTCAGTGGACCGGCGGGAGAGCCGAGTCGGGAGACGTCGAAGCGGCGGAACTCGGCAGGCTAGGGAATCTGGAATCGGAGTCCAAATCGGAATCCAAAATCGGATCGAATCGGAATCGGCAGCCATCGAAGTCGAATCGAATCGGGGGAATCGAAACGAGCCCTGGGAAGGGGGATTGTGTTGCATCTTCGGGGGACCTTGTCTGTCCCGTCGCGCTGCGATCCACGCCAAGTCCGTGTCGAATCCATGTCGAACGCGCCGAATCCATGCCGAATCCGAGTCGAATATGTGCCGACGTGTCGAAGCCACGTCGAAGTCCGCGTCGAGCCCGCGTCGAGCCCGCGTCGAGCCCGCGTCGACTGCCACTAGCAGGGACACGAAATGTCCCCCCGAAGATGCAACGTCCCAGACACGCGACATCCAGATTTTTTCAGCACGGGGTCCCTGGAAGTCCCGACCCCTTTCCCCGGGACCAGTTCTTCATTCCGAGTCCTCTTCTGCCGGTCCCGAGGCCCGGCGAGGGCCCCCAGAGGCCGAAGTTGGCCCAGAACCTCCCGCCCCGACTGTTGCACGGCGCGATCCCGTCTGGGGCAACGATAAGAAGGGGCGGAGGGGAGGACGGGGGGGAGCCTGGAAGCACTCGCCCCCGAAGCGCGCGTGGAAGAGGCAGACGGACGTCGGCCACTCCTCGGTGAGGCCTCGCCCGCGGGGGGGCAAAGGCCCGCGGGGCAGGGCGGCGCGGCCGCCCGCCGGCTTGTTTCAAGGGGCCCGAGGACACAAAAATAAATACACACAAATAAAACAAATCCCCATATTATCCCATATTTTCTGGGTTTTGTCTTCCCCCCCACCTCCCAAATATTTCCCCTTATTTTTTGGGGGAATCGAAGATTAGATGTGTCTGTGTGTTTCTTCCCCTCCGGATTGCTGCCCCCCGCGCCGCGCAGCTCCCGCCCTCCGGCGGCCGCCGGAGACGACCGGGGCCCAGGGGGCACACGGAGGGAGGGCGGGGCCAGGCACGTCCCTTTTAGCTTATCGTTCTGGGGACCTCCTTGGAGCTACTCGCTCCACTCGCTCGTCGAAGCTGCGTCGAACGTCCGTCGACCCGCGTCGAAGCTGAGTCGAAGCTGAGTCGAACCTGAGTCGAAGTTGAGTCGAAGTTGAATCGAACTTGAGTCGAACAGATCCATTATGTAGGCCCCAGAAAGGTCCCCAAACTGAGCATCGAACATCCCCCTACATAGGGGGCAAACGAACCTACCTCGCTTTTGACCACTCTCGCTTCCAAGAGCTGCCGAGCGATGCCAAACGACGGCACGCGCTGGTCAGGCCACTCGGCGGGGGGGCGCGTGGTATGACTTGGTTTTGCCTGGAAGCGAAAGCGGGGTAGGTAATTCACGCTCTGACTACGGGCAGATTCTGGAGCAAAAAATTAAAAAGAGCGGAGAATACGCAAACATAGCTAAAACAAATCGGCGAAGCATGGTCCCCACACTATGTTTTGTCTGCTTTTGATTATTCCCCCTGTAGTGGGACGTGCCCGACTTGCGGATCAGTGGGCACAGCCCTCGGGGACGCGCATACATGGATGAGCGATCCATGGATCTAGCGCGCGTTCGCCAGATCCGTGGATCGGGGGAGGTGCCCTCCCCAAAATTCGGGCCGGTGCCGCCTCGCTCGGCGGCGGAAATCCGCAACGTCCCATGGAAACGGGACCCGTTGCTAATCCACGCCCTCTTTAAATATCCATGCTTGCGATCGCCTGATCCCAGGATCCCCCAGTAGTTTCCAAGGTTTCTCAAGGTTCATCTCCCCCCTCCACTTCCCACAGTTTCCTCTGCGCCTCTGTGTGATTCTTCTCCTCCCGACGAGCCCTGGGGCCCTGGAGCAGGGACCCTCCTCCCAAGGCAGCCCCTGGCGTCGTGATGAGGTCAAGGCGGGAGGTGCTTTTTGCTGCAGTCTTCGGCTGCCGGCGGGCCCCTCCTGAGACGAGGTGATGTGCACGGTCCTTGGGCTGGTCCACTCCTGTTCTCGCTCTCTCTCTATACATATCTATTTCTCGCTCGCACTATCCATCTTGTTTGTTCGTTCTCCCTCTCGCTCTCGTTATCGCCCTCTATCTCTCTCTCGCTCTATGCCCTCTTTCTCTCATTCTCTCTCTCCCTCTCCCTCTCTCTCCGGCTCCTTGAAAATAAGACGACGACGAGCACGGCAACCGTGAGGAGGAAGGCGGCGGAGTGGCACAAACATGCGGTGGAGGATATCCGAAGGCAGGGGAATGGCAGGGGAGGGGGAGCATGAGAAGCAGGAGGAAGAAGAGACGGAGGAGAACGGGCCGCGCATTAACGATACTGCGATGTCGCGACGGCCAGAAGCAACTCACGCATCATGGTCATCCGTGGTTTGTACATTGTCGCTGTGGCGTGGCAGGGCGTACATGTGGTAATGAACTGCCAACGCTTACGACAATACATGGCGGATGCACGCAAGTGCTATGTCATGAGAGGCCCAGATGCCCGGCTGCCCGAAAACTGCAACACCCTCCACCTGAGTAGCCATCCAGTAACACGTTCCGCTGGCTTCCAGCTGTGACGGTCTTGAGCCTCTTCGAGCGAATCGGCTTCCAGAGAGCGTTCAAGGGCCTGCGGAGGGCGTCCCACGGCCTCTGGAGATAGCCGAAGGGCCTCTCAGGGGCGCCTAACGGTCTTTGGAAGGCGCCCACAGGCCGTTGGGCGCCTCTCAGCGGCCGTTGGGCGCCCCTGAGAGGCCCTTCGGCTATCTCCAGAGGCCGTGGGACGCCCTCCGCAGGCCCTTGAACGCCCTCTGGAAGCCGATTCGCTCGAAGAGGCTCAAGACCGTCACAGCTGGAAGGCGCCCGAACTCGCACGAATGGCGCCCAGGTGGGCCTCTGTAGGGCGCCCATGGCTTCCTCTGGGGGTCGTCCCAGGGCTAAGGCGGAGGAGTCCCACGGGCGTCTGGCGTCCGAGGACGCCGGAGAGGCGCGCTAGGCACAGACCTGGTGGGGCAGTGGAGCTCATCCGACAGCCGCTGGAGATCGTACGAGGGGGCCTCTGGAGATGGTCGCAGGGCATCTGTACAGTCAACCCGTGTCATGAGGAGGCGCGGTAAGGATGTGCAAGAGCCTTGGACGCCCATTGCGAAGCTTCTCGAGAGGGGCGCGGCCAACGAAGATGGCCAAGGATGGACCGAGGAGGCAAGGGTGCAAGGGTACCCTTGGGGAAGGTTGCCCATCCTTATGATGCGGGTTCACTCCAAGGGGCCTCTGGAGATGGTCAGAGGGCATCTGCAGGACATGCAAAGGGCCTCCGGATATCGTCGAAGGGCATGGGAGGCAAGGGCGGTTCACTTCGCGCTGCGCGCTGCGCGAAGCGCAAGAAAACTTCGTGCCCTCGCGCCGCCCACCCAGGAGAGAAAGGGGAGGACGAGGAGTGATCGGAACCGCATCGCGAAGCGCGAAGCGCGAACGACTTCGCGACCTCGAGGACGCCCCCGTCCAGAGGCCACCGGAGTTCGTCCGACTGTTTTCCATCCTTGCATGAAACACACGTGCTCGTTTGAGCAATCTGTCCCTGCGTTCATGGTTGAAACAACTGAGGTTGCACCCGAACGACTCCAGGCACTCTGGCATTTGGTGTTGCAGATGGCCCCCTCACCTTCACGCACTGCTGGCCCCACAGGCATAACCTTCAGGAACGCGTCCAGGGGCCCCTGGAGACCGCTCGAGGGCCTCTGGGGAGCGTCGAACTCACCCTTCAGGGCCTCGGAAGATTGTCGGAGGGGCGCCGCCTGGAGATCGCCAAAGAGGGGGAGGAGGAGGAGGAGGAGGAGGAGGAGGAGGAAGAGGAGGAGGAGGAGGAGGAGGAGGAGGAGGAGGAGGAGGAGGAGGAGGAGTGGGAGGAGGAGTGGGGAGTGGGGGAAGGCTTCTTTAGAAGGAGGCTGCCCCTTGGAGGGCGCCGGCCTCACAATTCTAGAGAGAACGCCCGCGCCTTCTAAGAAGCAGCCTCGTCCTCCTATTCATATAGGAAGCCTTCCCCCCTGCCCCTGACCCCCCCCTCTGCGCGCGGCGAAACAAGATCTTCTGGAGAACGTCCGAGGGGCTGAGGGCGTCAACCATGGCCAGCTGGGGAAGAGAGAGCCCCTCTTGGCTGTGAAGCGGCAGCTCTAAAGTGTAGCGTGGTCGACCTGGTTGCAAAAGGGACCCGTCGTGGTTGTTGATTTTTCCGTCTACGCGCAAGAGTGACCCTGGGCATGGATGACTTTTGGTGCCCGGCCTCAGGGGGCCGCGCGACATCCAAATCCAAGCGCAGAGGCCAGAGCTGGGAGGATTCCTGCGAGCCCGCACCGACAGGACACTCCGATTTTACCTCGATGTTTGAGACCACCGATGATGAAAACTGCCAGCTCCCCCGCTGATGGGAAGGGGACTCCTAGATGAACAGGAACGAGCCGAAGACGGGCACAGTGCGACTGGTAGCATGTCGAGTGGGCAGCATGGTAGCCAACAACAGCCAGATAGGAGTAAGACGAAGCCAAGACGAGGATAAATTCGGATGAGGATAAATCAAGAATCTCTGAGATTCGGCGGCGCTGAAGGATGTATCGGGCGCCGTGGCCTTCCTGGACACTCTGAGAGCGCTCTTGAACGCTCTGGAGCGGATTGGTCCTCATCCGATCCCTATCCGCAGAAGGAAAGAGGAGGGGAAGGAGCAGCAGGAGGCAAGATGGATAATGCAGGCGCTCGGGTCTCATCCTTCTGAACCTCAGGTCATATTGTCAAGCGCTCGCTGACTGTGAAGTGCCCAATCTGGTCTTGTTCTGCTCTGAACAGCTTCTCACCAAGGGAGGGCGAGCTCTAGGGTGGTGCGCGTCGGACGCAATTCCGACGGATCTCTCAGGTGCGCAGCCAGGGCAACTGGCAGCAGCCAGGGAAGAGGCGGGGCGCGAAACAGGGGCAGGGATGAGGCGGGAGGAGAGGAACACTAATTACTGCTGTGCTCAAAACGACGAGCCCAGGACAGGAGGGCCAGACACAACTTCGGCTACACGCAAGAGTGACCCTGGGCAAGAGACAACAGCAGTAATAATTCGGAAAATACAACTGGTACTAGCATTCGGAATCGTAAAACTATTAATAGTAAGACTAAACATGCGAATAGGGATCAAAATATGAGCGATCATATTAATTGAAGGGGCCCTGGGACACACAAGTGAATACACACAAATAACAGGATTCCCCATGTTTTCCTATATGTTCTGGGTTTTTCTCTTCCCCCCCACTTCCCATATTGTCCCATATTTTCGGGGGAATCGACGATGACTTGCGTCTGTGTTTTTTTGTTTTCCCCTCCCGGGTATGGACAATACCAACATGACGTGCGCGGCTCACGCGGGGGCCGCGCGGGGCGGGCCACACCGTGGGGCCCAACCCCGGGCGCGCAGGCCGCGGCTGCCGCTCCGCGCTCCGCCACCCGGGGGGCCCCTCTGCGCCCGCGCCGCCAGGTCCCTCCGGCGAAGCCCGGACAGCCCGACGTCCTGCTGTGTTCAACACGGGGCCCCTGGATAGGGGGCCATGTGCGAACCCTGCCCCTACCCCCCACGATTTCTGAGGGGGAGGGTGGGGTTCACTCCGCTCGGGAGCTCCTGAATTGAGTGGACCCCACCCTCCCCCTCAGAAATCGTGGAGGGTAGGGGTAGGGTTCGCACATGGCCCCCTACTGGAACCAAGTCGGGCCTGCCCCCCTACAGGGGGATTTCGGGCGAAAAATAAGACATACTCCAGAAAAAGAACATCCAACATGCTCAAAAATAGTAAAACATTGTCCCCTATACTTTTTTGTGTCTACTTGTGGGTATCCCTCCTGTAGAGGGACAGCCGACATCCTGACGTTTTCAACACGGGGTCACTGGAATTAAGTCGGGCCTGTCCCCCTACAGGGGGATTTGGGGCGAAACATTAAAAATACTCCAGAAGAAAAAAACTCAAAAATGCTCAAAAAAAAACAATCAAAAATAGTCCCCATACTGTTTTCAATACGGGGTCCCTGGAATTAAGTCGGGCCTGCCCCCCTACAGGGGGATTTTGGGCGAAACATGAAAACAACTCGAGAGACAAAACATCCAAAATGCTCAAACATAGCAACAATGTGTCCCCTAGACACTACTTTTGACTACTTTGGGATATCCCTCCTGTAGAGGGACAGGCCCAAGTGAACCCTGGAAATCCCGACCCTTTCCCCGGGACCGGTGTTTCTTCCTGAGTCGCTCGTTGACGGTCCCGAGGCCCGGCGAGGGCCCCCCGAGGCCGAAACTGGCCAAACACCTCCCGTCCCCAATGTTCTACGACGCGATCATGTCTGGGAAGGTCACTCCGGCGAGAAGTCGGCTGCGCGCAAGCGTGACCCTTGGGCAAGAGTGACCTCTGGCACGCGGCTTCTCGGGGGCCACGGGGGGACCAAACACAAGCGCGCAAGACGCTACCATCGCATCGCGTTCGACGATCGGGGGACCCCAATGGGCCCGCACCAGAGGCCACTCCGGCGAAGGCCCACTTCGAGCAACCCTTCGCCGAAGGGTCACTCTTGCGTCCAGTCGAGAAAAGTCACTCGAAAGCCTGCAGTATTCGGCCTGACCCAAGGAACGAAGCATAAGGAACGAGGCCCCTTCCGTTCCAAGTAAGTCTACGAAGTCCGAGGGGGGCTCGCCGCCAAAAAGGTAGCGCAACGCATGCGAACCAAAAGAACGACCGGACCCCTTTTGAAAAGCAGGCGTTCCTTAGTCAAGCCGGACTCTGAAGTCTTAAGTCGGGCCTGTCCCCCCTACCAGGGGGATTCTGGACGCAAAATAAAGAATACTAAAAAGCATCCCCCCAAACTCGAGAAAAAAGTCAAACAATCGTCCCCCCCACTATTTTCTGACTATTTTCGCACATTCCCACTGTAGAGGGACAGGCTCGACTTAACTGTAGTCGACACACCCGCCCTCCCGCACTGCGCACCCCGGTCAGCACTGAGGATGCCAACTGTACCGATACTGCTACTTACTCTCCGGGACCTCTCCCGGGGTGCGCTCTGTCTGACCAGAGATTCAAGGCCAATCCAGCGGTGGCGACGAGGGCCTCCCGGGAGGCCCAGCAAGGCAAAAAGGGCCAAGGGTAGAGGTATGGGTTAGGGGAACAAGAAGTGACGCAAACATAAAACCTCGGAGGTCCGTGCGGACTTCTCGGATCGGCGCTGGGGCCCCCCGGCGGCGCCTCTGGCGCCGCCCCTGGCGCGCTCCGCGCGCCAGGGAGGGGGGTCCAGCGCCGATCCGAGAATTTCCGCGCCGACCTCCGAGTTTTTATGTCTACCCCCATGTTCCTTCAGCGCCCCTCGAACGGGGACTCCACTAAGGGGTACTTTGGCCAGTGACCCAGCGAACCCAACCCTTCCCGACGTGGGCAAAGCTGCAATGCAAGAAAAAGGCCCCGAAGTGGCAACTTTCGGCAAAAATTCAAAGTACCCGTTCGTAAGTACCCGTTACGGTGCCGTTGATTCCTCCTCGGAGGCGCACCGGCCGGGCCTACGAAGCCCATCCGCGCCACGGCGGCCAGCGCCTCCCGCTCCGCCGCGGAGTCGTCCACGGGCCCGGGCCTGGGCAGCCCGTGGACGCCGCAGGGCCGGCCGGTGAGCATGTTGGCCTCCGGGGGGGGGGGGGGGGGGGCAAAGCCAGGCCGCCGCGCGTCGTGTGACAAAATCACGACGGGAGGTCTTTCCCTACCTAGGCTCTGCCTGGAAGGGTTCTTACTCTCTGGGCTGAAAGGGGCCGGGCAGTGGAAAGCGCCCCGGGCGGTTCCCCCAGTATCCGCCCCCCGGTTCCCCCAGTTACGTCCCCGTAGCTTAGCGTTGCTTATCTCATCTTAGCTTAGCTTATGTCATCTTAGCTTAGCTTAGCTTCATCTTAGCTCAGGTTTATCTTAGCTTAGCTTACCTTCATCTTAGCTTCGTTGAGCTTTAGCATAGCAGGGCACATCATGGCATATCATAGCGTAGCATAGCATAGAGCAGCATAGCATAACATAGCATAGCATAGCTTAGCATAGCTTAGCATAGCTTAGCATAGCTTAGCATAGCACAGCGCAACATAACATAGCATAGCTTAGCACAGCATAGCGCAGCACAGCATCGCATAGCATAGCGCAGCATAGCATGGCATAGCATAGCATAGCAACTAATGCTGCTTTCCTAGGGGTTCCAACTTCTAGGTAGGGTCGCACTGGGGTAATTGAAGATTTGCGGGAGGTTTTGTGAAAAAAACACGGCGGGAAGTTTTGTTTTTTTTAAACACCTCGGGAGCTTTTTTAAGGTTCTCGGCCTCTGGGGACCCTTGCCGGGCCTCGGGGCCGTCAATAAAACGACTCCGGATGAAGAGCCGGTCCCTGGGAAAGGGTCCAGACCTCTGGGGGTCGAGCGCGTACCTAGGCCAGTCCACAAGAAGGCTTCACAAGAAACCCAAGCCTGAGACCCCAGGACGTCCATCGACTTTTGGAGTGGGGGCGCCACGCTTTCCATGGCAATGCCATCGAGACCCAAGAAACCCAGGAAACCCTGGAGGCAAGCAGGCTGTTTCTTGGCAAGGGCCCCCACTATAGAACATATTTTTGGGACGTTGCGTCATAGGTGGGAGACAAGTGGGGGAAGGGGAGGGGAACAGCGCGTCGAAGACCAGTCTGGGAGAGGTCGGGGAACAGATTCCCGAGGAACATTTCGAGAACACGGTGCGGCCAATGACTTGTCTTGATGAGCACTGCAAGAACGATGGGAAGCCCCGTTGCTCCAATACTCCAGCCTAGCTGGGGCCCTCTCACGGGCTCACAAGGGATCCGCCTGGAAAGCAGAGGGCCCCTTCCGAACCCACAGCCCAATCACCTGCTGACATGTCTTACCCTCCTCCGCTTTCTTCCCCTCCTCCTCCTCCTCCTCCTCCTCCTCCTCCTCCTCCTCCTCCTCCTCCTGCGAGGGCGGCCAGGCGCGGCCATCGGAGGCTCGGCCTCCCTTCGGTCTGGGTCAGGGGCTGCGGCTCGCAAGCCTGGGGGGGGGCTTTAGACGAGAGAGCGAGGGTGGCTCATAGCTCCGTAGATCTGGCGCGTGGGCGCCGGGGGAGCGATCCAACGACCGAAGAGGGGGCGCGCCGGCGCCTGCGCGGATGCGGCCACTGCGCTCGGAGCTCTCGAGCGGAGGCGGGACCCGTCGCCACCCCACGCGCCCGCAACCGCGCGTGCGCCGACGGGCGCTCCTGCCCCGCGCCTCGGAGCCCCGCGGCTCCCGCGCGTCGGCACGGCTCGAAGAATGTGGCACACGGCGACGGGGCCTCGCGATGCCGGCGGGGCCTCGTTCCCGCCGCCGCCTTTCGATCCCAGGACGCGGCATGCACGTCGGGGTCCCCGGGCGAGGGCACGGCAGAAACCCTCTGCAGCCCCAGGAAGTATTCTCAGGTCGGGCGTGTCCTCCCACATGGGGATGTGGGGCGAAAAATGAGGAAGAGACGCAACATATGCAAACATGACAAAATACTAAAACCCAAATCGTCCCCAGACTATTGTTGAACTGATCTCACATATTCCTCCTGTAGAGGGACAGGCCCGACTTAAAAGTAGTCCCCTCACGAAGCGAGGAGGCCCGACTTAAAAGTAGACCACTCACGAAAGGCGGGCACTGTACGGTGTCAGTGATGTGGTGGGAACTACTCGCGCAGACCTAAGTGTGTCCTGGTGCAGCCCCAGATGCCGGATACGAGCCGTCGAGCTGCCAGGGCAGCATCCTCTTCTTCCCCTCGTCTTCAGATGCGTTCTCTTCATGCTTCACGTCCGGAGCTTCACCATCTCCTTGTCCTTCCTGTTCTTCCTTGCCCGCGTCCTGCTCTTCATTCTGCGCCCCTCCTCGTCTGCCACAGCTATGGGTCCTCCCACGTGAAATCATAGCACTGGTGTCCAGATTCAGGGCTGCGTGGATCCAAACCCCATTGGGCCCCGATGATGAGTTCGCACGCTATAAACACATCTGTGCAAGAGTGCATGGGCGCTTCGCGCCATGCACCTTGGTCCTTCAATCTCGGCCTGTGGGCAGAATGATAGACAAGCGAATAAGGGCAAACAGCCACGAGTCCCTACTCGGAGCCTGGCGCAACCTTTGTGGGCTTATTGGGGATTTCTGGAAGCCCCTTGGGCGCTTTTGGAAGGCCTCAGGGGGGTTCCTCGGGCCCCGCTGCTGCGAACCATGGACTCTTCAATGACCGCCGCCCGCCTGACAGCAGAGGACGGAGCACAAGAGGAAGCAGGAGGCAAAAGACGCAAGCAGCAGTGCGTGGCAAAGGGCCGGGCGGAAAGGCGACGTCGGGACCCCCCCCCCCGTAGCCGCCCGCCTGACAGCCGCTCACGCAATTGGCGTACCTGGGTTGAACAATCCGATCGTCGTCGCCGTCGTCACCGCCGTTGTCGCGGTCGCCGTCGCTGCCGCCGCTACCGCTGTGGGGAGTTGGCGGACGGGTCGCGAACGCCGTCGTCGCGCGTGGGTGGGAGCTGGACGGGGGAGGAGGAGGATGAGGATGAGGATGAGGAGGATGAGGATGAGGATGAGGATGAGGACTAGGAGGAGGAGGAGGAGGAGGAGGAGGAGGTGGAGGAGGAAGGTGAAAGGGGAAGTGGAGGGGTCCTGGAGGGTTCTTTGGTTGTCAAGTGGGCCCGCGGAGGGGGGAGGAGGGAGAAATAATGAGGCAGGGGGAAGGAGAGGGAAGCGAGAAGCTCTCTGGGGGCGGGTCTCCAAGAGAAACTGTCAATGAGCGGAAGCTGACGCCAACATGAGAAACTTTGAATGGCGTGGAGGTGCATTTTGATCCCCCACATGTCCGCCTCCATTAGCCGACGGGCCTTGGGGATGGCCTCGGTCCCCTCAGGTGCATATCCTCTCTTTGGGCGGCAAAGTGTTGATTTGAGCGGGGACCCCGGCAGTCCGCCTGATGGCAACTGCCGAGGCGCGTGGAGCCTGCGGGAACCGATGCAGCGACGAGGCCATGAATGGTCTTCGCCGGGGCGGAGGGGAGGAGACTGCCGACGCTCACGATGCTCTCGGAAGCTTCTGCCGGACGCCGGACGTCCACGTCCCTCTGAGAAGCAGGTTGCTTCGAGACCTTCCCCCTCCCCCTGACCCCCCTCTGCGCGTGGCTGGGATCTGGTCGCAGAGCCGCCGGGCCTCCCATGGATGGGTCCGCATAACTGTGGCCCGACCTCGGCACCGCATCGCCGATGCGTCGGCGACGCATCGGCGTGGAGAAAATCAGCCCCACATCGAACCGCATCGCCGAAGCATCGGCGATGCGGCGCGATCCTACAGGCAGAATCTGTAGTGAGGACGCTCTGCAAGGACGCAGGACCCTTGGACGGTCCTTGGACGCCTCAGTCGAAGCTTTTCTGGCTGCGCACTGCCGAACAAAGCTAAGGACGCAAGGGTGCCCTTGGGAAGGCTACCCGTCCTTACTATGGATTTGTTCACTCTATGACCCATCTGGGGTATTCCAGAAAAAAATAACGACACCTCTGCTCCCTGGACCTCTCCTGCGGTGCGGTGCGTTCTGACATAGATGACGCGCCGAGTCCAGCAGTGACGACGGGGGCCTCCCAGGAGCCTCAAAGAGACGAAACCCGAGTGAAGGGTAGCAGAAACTGCTCCTCCTCTGACCATCTACGGTCTGGAACGTTTGCTTGGCGTGTTGTCACGGCGGCCCTGGCGACACGCTAACTATGCCTTGCGAGTGGATCGCGTGTCGCTCGGCCCCGCGGGGCGCGAGCTTCGCAAGGCTCGGGACGCTGAAACCTGGCGTGTCGCGCCGAAGCGTAGTGGGCCAGAACCGGCGGAGCGGCACGCTACCCACAACTTCCCGACCGTACTGCGACCTCATCTGCTGGGACGCACGGAGACATACTAGTACTATATGTCCTCCTCGGAGGCGCGCGTCCGAGCCGAACATCCAGTAGGCCCATCTTCTAGTAGATCTTTCCCCGAGCGGTGTGGCCAGAAAGCGCCTGCCACGAGGCATATGCCAGAAGATTTCTCGGTGCGCGCGTCGCCCCTGGGGGGGCGACGCACACATAGTATTCCTCTGTTGGGGTGACGCCGATCTGCGAGGCCTAGGATGGACAAGCGCGTTCCACGACTCGCAAAGTAACTACTCGCACATGGCATCTACCTGCCGCGGTTTGTACGATACCTCACATGAAGGAAAACCAGATTTTTTATGACGTTTGCGACTAGGCAATTTGCAAGTAGTGGCAGGCGCTCGGTGATAGGATGTGCCCGATACCCGAGCGCCGAACGATCGCCGAGCCACTGGGGCCGGGGCTCGTGGAGCCGCTCCTTCTGGCGCCACCACTGCGCGGCGCCCGCGTGCCGCAGCCGTGCCGCGGCCGGTGAGCGTCTTGTCCCCCTCTGGTGTCAAATCCATGGGAGCCTACGTCAGAAGAAGCAGAAGAAGAGGAAGAAAAAGAAAAATAACGAACGCCATAAACATGAACTTTTGGCGCTCCGCGCGGGCTCATTGGATCTGCGCTGGACCCGCCTACCTGGCGCGCGGAGCACGCCAGGGGCGGCGCCCGAGGCGCCGCCGGGGCGGTCCAGCGCGGATCCAAGAAATCTGCGCCGAGCGCCAACAGTTGATGTTTGTGC
>CAUYUJ010006402.1:257500-305000 GCA_963575745.1 Prorocentrum cordatum
GCCCAAGAGACAAACCTCGAGACCCCTCCTCGCTGCAGGTTCGGGTAGGGTAGATGTTTCATCCCGGGTCGTCGTTTGCATGTCCTGTGGCCAGGGGGTCTGAATCTTTCATCTCTGGAGTGGCACCTTCTCCCGCTCCCGCTGTGACAGGTGTCCGACCACGGCTCAAGGTGGCAGGCGGGTTTCTCTCGCTCTTCCCAGCTTCTGAGAAGGACCGCCGCTGGGGCGCGGCTACAGCAGGCGGCTGCTCCGACGTGGAGCACGAGGCGAACAAGGTCATCAGCCGCATGGACATCGCCGTCGTCGTCAACATCATCATGCTTAGCATCATCATCATCAGCATCATCATCATCATCATCATCATCAACATCATCATCATCATCACCATCATCATCATCATCATCATAATCAGCATCACCATCATCATCAGCATTATCACCATCATCACCACCACAACCATCATCATCGTCGTCATCATCCTCATCATCATCATGAGCACCATCATCATCATCATCATTATCATCATCATCATCACCATCATCACCATCACCATCACCATCACCATCACCATCATCATCATCATCATCATCATCATCATCATCATCATCATCATCATCATCATCGTCATCGTTATCGTCATCATCATCACCACCATCACCACAACCACCACAACCACCACCACCACCACCATCATCATCATCATCATCATCATCATCATAATCAGCATCACTGTCGGCATCAGCATCATCGCCATCAGCATCAGCATAATCAGCATCATCAGAAGCAGCATCATTACCTATAATATCATCACCACCATCATCACCATGAGCATCCTCATCAACAGCATGGCCATCGTTATCAAACTTATCGTCGACACCATCAGCAGCAGCAGCAGCAGCGTCATCGTGATCATCACCATCGTCATCGGTATCACCAGGACCATCATGTTCACCATCATCATCGTCATCATCGTCATCATCGTCATCATCACCACCAACACAAACATCATCATCATCATCATCATCATCATCATCATCATCATCATCATCATCATCATCATCATCATCATCATCATCATCATCATAGTCATCGTCATCATCATCATCACTATCATCAGCGCCATCATTGCCATCGTCATCGTTACTATCGTCATAATCATCACCACTACAGGAGAGGCCTCGACCCCCATCCACCCCGAAAGAAGCCCCTTGAAAGACATGATCCTCTTCCATCCTCATTCTGGTCAACATCGGTTGCTGGACCCGCCTCCCAGAGGTCCATCCCGCCGTCGGCTCCACGCAACAGCGACCTCAAGCAGGACTGGCATCCGTTGCACGGCTTTCGCCGGCCGTGGGGAGCGTGCAAGCCTGTTCTGTGGGGGACCACTGGGAGCCCGCACAAGAAGTCACTCTGGCGAATGGGGGGCGGCCAAGAATGGGGCGTCCAAGAGGGAGGGCGCAAATCATGGCAGGCGGCATGTGCGCGGTCCAGGGCGGGGCCAGGGACGTATTGAAAGAAGAAGAAGAAGCGCCATGAAATCTGCGGAGGTATCATCGCCCCCCATGATGTCCCCCCCCCCTCGTCATCACCCGCCTCTTGGCCGCCCCCGATGGAAGCCCGCACAAGAAGCTCCTCCGGCGAAGGGTCACTCTTGTGAATTTCTGGCGGTGCCAAGACACGGAACCGCCCTCCAGATGGCGGAAGCGGCACGCCAAGCTCTCCGAGCATCCTCCTCCTCCTCCTCCTCCTCTTCCTCCTCCTCCTCCCTCTCCTCCTCCTCCTCCTCCTCCTCCTCCTCCTCCTCCTCCTCCTCCTCCTCCTCCTCCTCCTCCTCCTCCTCCTCCTCCTCCTCCTCCTCCTCCCTCCCCTCTTCCTCCTCCTCATCCTCCTCCTCCATTCCTCCTCCATTCCTCCTCCTCCTCCTCCTCCTCTTCCTCCTCCTCCTCCATTCCTACCCTTGTACAGATAACTAATTCCTCCCTGTCGCACCCCGGGGCCGGTCGAAAGGGCGTTCTGAGCGTTTCGCCTGGGAGTTCTTCACCGTTTTTATAAAGCGTTTCGACATTGGGCGGCAAGGGAGGGGGAGAGGGGGGGGGTCTGGCTCCAGACTTCTGCTCAATGCGACTGTTTGCAAGAGTGCGGCCTCTGGGGGAGGCTCCACCCGCTTGAAACAGGCGCCAAAAACAGCCAAGATCTACTCCCCGGGGGGGAGGGAGGGGTGCGTGCGAGGGCCTGCGCAGAACGGCAAAACAATGAATGAGGAAACGATCACTTTCTGATCCTGGAGCTTGCCATGTGAAGCAAGTTCACTGATGGAGGGCGGATGGTTTTCAAAATGCGGCTGTCGCCTGAGCGCCGCGCACATTCGCCTTCAAACTGTGCAGCTGCTTCACGGATGGAAGACAGACCGTTTTCAAAATGTGGCTCTCGCCTTTAGCGCCGTGCGCACTCGTCTTGAAACATGCAGCAGTTTCACGGATGGAGGGCGGCTTCTGTTCAAATCTGGCTCTCGCCTTACCGCCGCGCACATTCGTTTTCAGAACTTGCAACGGGTTCAAGGATTATCATGGCTAGCATCCCCTCAGTTTTGTTTTGGCACGATGTCCGACTGCCATGGCGCAACATATACATCGATTCGTGGTGTTGACGTTCCAGAAATGGTGTGCTGGCACGGCTCAGGATCGATAAAACGCAACAGCTATGGTGATTCGCAGCGTTTGAGTTCCAGGGACGGTGTTCTGGCACAGTTCAGGATGTTCAAGCGGTTGTCACAATCACTTCCCTCAGGGAACCTAAACCTTTGTAGGGGCACTTCCCTCAAGCAACATGAACTTGTGTAGGGGCCTATGAGGACGGAGCTTGGAGGGAGGGCTTCTTGAAATTGCAATATCGTTGGTGAGTCTTGGGTTTACATCGCGGCGGGGGTGCGCCCAGGGGCCTCTGAGGCTCTGATGCTGCGCCCATAGCGTCCCAGAGGAACGGCCCTACGCAGGGCGGCCCTACCAAAAGGTACCGATACCGCTACTCCCTGGACCTCTCCCGGGGTGCGTTCTGACCACGATTTGGAGGCGAATCCAACGGTGGCGACGAAGGCCTCCGAGGAGGCCCAAAATAGGGGGAAAACGAGGGAAGGGTAGAGGTATGGGTACCTGTTCTTCCTCCGGGAATCAGATCATACACGTCGTCTTGTGCGGAACACGTGCGAATCCTCCAGCGGCGGGGGTGCGCCCAGGGGGCGACCAGCATCCCCCCTGGACCGAGCGGCCGACTGCCCGTCAGGGGTCTCAAAACGGAGGGGCCGCTGCCCTCGGCACCGCCTCCTCCTCCTCCTCCTCCTCCTCCTCCTCCTCCTCTGCCTCCGCCTCCGCCTCCGCCTCCGCCTCCGCCTCCGCCTCCGCCTCCGCCTCCGCCTCCGCCTCCGCCTCCGCCTCCGCCTCCTCTTCCTCCTCCTCCTCCTCCCTCCTCTCCTCCTCCTCCCCTCCTCCCCCTCCCCTCCTCCCCCTCCTCCCCCTCTCCTCCTCCTCCTCCTCCTCCCTCCTCCTCATCCTCCTCCTCCTCCTCCCCCTCCTCCCCCTCCCCTCCCCCTCCCCTCCCCTCCCCCTCCTCCTCCTCCTCCTCCTCCTCCTCCTCCTGGGACCTACGGCGCCTCGCTGACACACCACCTCCAGCTGCAGCCAGCATCGTCACACTCAAAGACGACCGCACTTGGGATCAGTGGATTCATTTCTTGCAGCAGATCGAGCTCGCCGACGACGGCTACATCGTGGCACACGCAACCAGAGCCAGCCGACTTGCCAAACGAGCCCAACAACGGGCGATCCGCAAGTCCGTCCGTGCATTCAGCGAGTGGGCAACCACGCCCGAGGCCCTGGGAACACTTCATCGCTCCCTACGACCCCAACCACAACCAGCAGAGGTTACACTGTCAGACGGCTGCACCATCATGCACCCCAAGGAGCTCATTGACCAGAAGATCCAGACCTGGACCGACCTGTGGGCCCCCCACGACGTCGACTACCACAGCCTGGATGCCGCCTTCCAACGCATCGTCGACCGCGTCCAGGAGCGCCCACTCCCTACGCTCACCGCGGACGACCTCCGACGGGCCGCCTCCCGCCTCAAGGCCAACACGGCGCTCGGTGCCGACCGCCTACGACCTGGCGATTTCCAGCGGCTTCCCCAAGAGGCACTCCAGGAATTGGCCGACCTACTTACAACATCGGAACGACTCCAAGCCTGGCCACACCAACTCCTGCACACCATCGGCGTCATGCGGGCCAAGAAGGACAACGGCGACCGCATTCTCGGCCTCATGACGATGGTTGCACGATTGTGGTCCATGGCACGAGAAGAACATGTACAACGATGGAATCGAGATTACTTTGCACACTGGGATGCCATAGCCAAGGGCAACTCGGCTTTCCGCGAGGCGTACGAAAGGTGCCAGCACGAGGAGCTTTCGACCTACCTCCGCATCCCGCAGGCGCACGGGCTGCTCGACATTGCCCAGTTCTACGACTCCATCCACTGGGTCACCCTCATCGACGACGCGCTCGACCTCAACTTCCCACCTGAAGTCCTCGGACTCGAGATCTTGCAGTGCACCGCCCCACGCACGCTCATGCAGAGCGGTGCGTACGCGGAAGCACTCCATCCCACGCGCTCTGTCGTACAGGGACTACGTTCTGGCACACGGTTCGCCAAGATCATGACCTACAAGGCACTTCAGAGCATCACCCATCACTACCCTGACCTCCAGCATCGCATTTGGGTCGATGACCTGTCGCAGCGCCTGCAAGCCAGCCGACGTGCTTTACGACGCCGCATGGTGGCTTGCCTCGCCGACACTTGCACGGCGCTCCAGGACCAGGGCCTAAATGTTGCTAAGAAGAGCGTCATCGTCTGCACACACCACGACGACGCCAGGTACATTGCGAATGCTATGAGAAGGAAGGGTTTCCCCATCCGCGCCAACACCCAGGCCAGCTACCTCGGCATCGACCTCGGCTGCGGTATACGACATGCACGACGCACCACCACTCAGCGACGCCGCAAGCACGACGCCATGCACCAGCAGATACTTCGCTTCACACGTGCGACACGGCGGTATCGTATTTCATCTAAGCTCGCCGTACAAGGAGGGATGCCCGCAGTCACCTACGGACACCAAGTCTACGGCGCATTCGGCACGACTATGACCACCTACCGCCGACGCGCCGCGCCGGCGACGCAGTGGGACCCCGCCTACGTGGACGGTGCCTCACTACCCTCCTCGACCTACGCGCCCACGACCCAGCCCGCAAACTACCACACGACGCACTCAAGGCATGGCTCACCACCTGGATACAAGGAGGGCCCCTCCAACGTGTTATCCAAGCCACCTGGAAGACCGTCGTCGCCAATTTCAAGACCATGCCGCCGCATGTACGAGTACGACACATACGTGGGCCACAGTCTACCATCATCCACTACCTCATGCAGCACGACTGGGAGCCTCTGGAGCCCAACAAATGGCGCCTCCCACCAGCACTCTCCGACTGCGGAGACACCTGGGAGTTCGACGCCCAGCAGCTCACGGGACACCCCGACGCCGACATCCCACATCAATTACTTCATGACCTCGACGCCAGCATCCAGCACCAACAATGGCAGCGGGCCAGTACCCACCACGGCGGAGAAGGCATGCAGCAGGGGATCGACAACTACTCCTACCGCAGGCTTCTTCGGTACCTCGAGAGTCTCGCAGACGGCGCACGTCTCGCGAGCCTCATGCTCACCATCGCAGTAGGTGCCATGTGGACACGCACCAGGGTCGCCGCTGAAACATCTACCACCACTCCCACTACATGCCCACGATGCGGCACCAGTGACGAGGATGACTACCACCGCTGCTGGGAGTGCGAGGGCAACAGCACCAACAACATCATACTCGCCTCCAACACACTGTGTGCAGAGGCTGCCTCCCAACGGGCCATGTTCGAGTGCTTCTGGACGCGAGGCCTACTACCTGCGCAGTGGACAGCTCTCCCGCCACCACCACAGCACGACCAATGGGAACATTTCAACTGCAACGACCACAATGACGGATGCATGGATCACGTAGGAGGACGCCCGACATACGCCTTCGGCGATGCCAGTGGCGGCCCCGACACTGCTGTCACTCCCCTGAGGAGGATCGGCATAGGTGTCGCCTTCTTCGCCGACCTCAACAAGTACGACATGCCGCTACGGGGCGCAACTTGGGGGCCCCTCGCGGGCAGCCGACAGACCGTCATCCGTGGTGAACTCATGGCCCTCGTAGTGGCCGCTGAGAGCATCACCGACGACCTCGTCTACTTCACTGACAGTGAGGGCTGCTACAACAACTACCACAACGGACACACGGACAATCCTGTCGGACCCGACGCTGACCTGTGGGCACGACTAGGACGCAACATCTCCTCTCGCCGCGGCTCCCTCACCATCTGATGGATCCCCTCGCACATGAGTGCCCATGATGTCTTTCAGGGCAAGATCCCCGCCACCCTCGCCTACGGCAACACAGTGGCGGACGAGATCGCAGGAGGCGCAGCACAGGCAGCCAGGATCCCAACTTCTGACAGGCAGCAATACGCATTGATTGAGCAAAAGGCATTTCTAGTTCGCATGAGATTGCTCCGCACATCTCTCGAAGCGCTTGAGCATGCTAGGAATATCGAGCAATCCTCTGGGGAATTTCGCCCAAAGAGGCAGAGAGGTGTGGCCCCACAGAGGCCACCCGCCCCCCGCGTTTGTGCCCTGTTCCAGTCCCAGCACTCTGTAGCCTCTTGTGGATCCAAGTGCACCCGTTGTAGGACCACTACCACGCTGGCCTCAAGGGCCCAGTGGCTAGCAAGTGAATGCTTCGATCTATGTAATGTCAATGGCACCTATATGATGGCTCCTCTTGGGAAACAGGTACACGTCGCAGGGGGATATGTTGACCTGACCCACACTTCAAGGTTCCACGCTGGGCTGAATCTTTGGTTTTGTTCCGTCTGCGGGTCCTACGCAAACCAGCTTCTCGGGAAACTCGGGGGTCGGTGCGAGGCCCCGACACCGACAGGCGTTGCATACCTGCGGAGAATCGCCAAGGGACTCTGGCCTAAGGCCCTCAGTCGAGCTGAGCGCGAAGCCAGAGACCAACGCACCCCACGGAGGGTAGCGGATCTTTAATTTCATCCAATCGCTACGCGATCATGCAGAATCTCCAGAATCTCCTCCTCCTCGTCCTCGTCCTCGTCTCGTCCTCGTCTCCTCCTCGTCCTCCTCCTCGTCTCCTCCTCCCCTCCTCCTCCTCCTCCTCCTCTCCTCCTCCTCCCTCCTCCTCCCCCTCCCCCTCCCCCCCCCTCCCCCCCTCTCCTCCTCCCTCTCCTCCTCCTCCTCCTCCTCTTTCCTCTCCTCCTTCCCCTCCTCCTCCTCCTCTTCCTCCTCCTCCTCCTCCTCCTCCTCCTCCTCCTCCTCTTACTCCTCTTCCTCCTCTTCCCCCTCCTCGCGCCCAGCACGCGCAGCCGTCCCCGCCCCCGCCGCCCCCCCAACCCCGGCAAAGCGCCGTCTCCGGAGCCGCGGGCAGTCGTGGAAGTTGTGGAAATCCGCGCGGCGGCGTGCGAGCGCACGCCGCACGCGGTCGTGGTGGTGAGGACAAGAACGCCTGCTACAGTAGAGGCCAGCCCAAAAGAAACCCTCCAAAAAAAAATCCAACCCTGAGACCCCAGGACGTCCATTGATTTCTGGTGTGGGAACGTCACGCTGTCCATCGCAAAACCCCCGAAACCCCAGAAACCAAGCGCACCCTGGAGGCAAGCAGGGTGTTTGATGGCATGGGCCTCCACTATATATGAACGTTCTCTTTCTCGGCGTTTTGACATTGGGCGGAAGAGGGGTGGTGTCTGGATCCGACCTCTGCTTCGTGCGAGTGTTTGCAAGAGTGCGTCCTATGGGGGAGGCTCCGCCTGCTCGAGCCAGGCGCCAACAAAAAGCCAAGATCTACTCCACTGGGGGGGGGAGGGAGGGTGCGAGGGCCCGCGCCGATCGGCAAAACAATGAATAAGACAACGATCACTGCTATTCGACCCCCTCAACCTCCGGCTTCTCTCAATGCCTTCGATGCCACGCGGGTCAGGGAAAGCCTTGCTCGAGCTGCACAGCACGCACAGCCCACGATGACACCTCGGGATTCGGCTCAGGACCGCTGCAAGTGGCCTCCCGAGCCTGCGTCTAGGTTATTATGGCTCCGTTTGGGGAGTCTCCCGAGGGAAGGATGTCTGCCCAGAATCCCAACGGATACACCTGCTCAATATGAAATAATGTTCTGCTTCTTGGTCTCTCGGAAACGGCTTTCAAGCCCCAGGGCAACCCCAGGGCAAAAAAACGGGTCCCAGGGAAGAGGTCGGGCTCCTGGGGCCGAGGATCACAAACATCCTGTTGTCGGGGATGGACAGAACCCCCTTTAGCAAAACGTGGTTTAGTGAAAACGACCACGGGCCCAAATCTGGCGGGCGAAAGCCTGGAAAATAACGGCCACAGCGCCCTCTCGAGAACCGAAAACGGACAATTCACTAATCGACGTGTCACTATTGGGGGTTCTGTCCAGCCCCGATGTTGTCGAATGTCTGAAGTCGATGCCTCTGGAAGGCCTCCGGAGAGGACTACGGAATTCCCAAACTGCGGCGCAAGCTATACACCGAAGCGCGCAGGCACCCAGACACACACACGTCGAGGCCTATGCACTGCAAGTACACGCGTGCGCGTCCCCGATTGTTGTCGGAGCCGGCAGACCACCGCACGGCCGACGGAGAACAACGAGAGGACAAACGCGGACAACAGCGGGATCCAAAAAGCGGCACCCCCCAGAAAACGAAGCAAACCAAACCTTGGAAGCTTTCGTGTCCTCCCACAGGCGGATTGAAAGGGAAAGTCTCAACACACATCAAAACATGAGCATACATAGTCAAATTTGAAACAATGTTCATGGTGTGTGTTGATTATACCTGATCAAACATGTGTGTTGATGGTACATAAGCAGCACACATCACAATGTAAAAACAAATCGTCCCCAAGCTACTTTGAAAACTATGGTTGAATCTTCCTCCGGTAGAAGGGCAGGTCGCGAGCGCAGTGCAAGCGGCCCGTGGCCCTGCGCGGAGCTCGTGCCCCGCGAGCCATCCCCGGGGGGGGGCACCGCGCGCCCGCGGCCTGCCGTGGCCCCCTCCGTGCGTGGCGGCCCCGGTGGCGTGGCCTCTGTCTTTCGGGGCGGCGCGCTCCTTCCCGCCCGCACCGCCACAGCTCCGAGGGCCTCCTCTCGGACGCACGCTACGGCCGGCCCGCATCAGATTACGAGCCTCGAACGTATCCCTATCCCTAAGATTGACACGCCAAAAGGCGATGCCAATCTTAGGGATTCGCCCTCAGAAAATAAGGGAATCCCTAAGGTTGGCATCGTGATGAGGAGGTGCCCAGCATAGGGATAGGGATATGTTTTCAGGCTGGTGATCAGACATCCCCAGGGCGAAAGTGTTTTCCTCTCGGGCCCGGAACGACGGCTTGAAGTCTTGAGCAGACGCGCGTGCGATAACCGCCGTCGGATCCCGTGAAGGTCGCGCAAATCCGATTGTGGCTTTGGCGTCTGCCAAGTGCGACTGTTTGCAGCAGTGCTGGTGAGACCCCACCTGCTCGAAACGAGCGCCCAAAACGGCCAAGATCCACTCCTCACGGGGGGGGGAGGGGGAGGGTGCGAGGGCCCGCGCCGATCGGCAACACCATGAAGACGAAAACGACGACAAGCCGTGGATCTGGCGCGTGGGCGCCAAGGCACTCCCGAAGCGCGCGGGCAATGCTGCCGCCCGCTGTGGCGGCGGAGCGCGCCGACCTTGCACGGACGCGGGGACCGTCCCCAAACCCGCGCGGCCAGCGCCGTGTCTGCGCTGCCCGGGCCCTCGCAGGAGCCCCCTCTGGAGCGCCCGGAACTCGGCGGCGAGCCCGGGGGGGAAGCGCGGATGGGGCGGGCCTTCACGAGAAGGCTCGGCAGCCCCGCGGCCTTCCTGGAGGTCTCCCGAGCCGTCCCCGGAGGCGCGGGACACCTCCCTCGGAAGGCCAAGTGGCTTCTGCGAGTGCCCGCCGCCCTCTGCGAGGGCCTCGTCCTTCTCGCTTCCCCCCCCCCCTTGCTCGCCGCCGAGGATCGGCCACCAGATGGGCGATGTGGGCTCGACGCGTCCCTCCCGAGCCCGTCCGCACTTGCGCTGCCCCCTGGCAGCTGCTCGGGCGTCACTTCATGGGGGCGCGACGAACGCGGGGGGGGGGGAGGCGGGAAGGTCCCCCCTCTCGTGACTACCTACCAGACCACCCCAACCCAACCCGAAGACCCGAATTTCGGGTTGGGGGGGGGGGTATGGGCTCCATATGTGTTTTTTCGATGTTTCCCGACCCCCCCCCCACTGGAAATCGAGGGTAAATCTGAGCCTTCGGGTTGGGCTGGGGTGGTTTGGTGGGTGGTGATCTCGGGGCGGGGCCCCAGACGCACCCGCTGGGGCCCAACAGGGCACCTTTATAGGGGCCCCTTCTCTGCCAGCGCCCCGCTGGCCCCCCCCCCATCCAGCGCCCCCCCCCCCCCCTGAGATCCGACGGCTCGAGGGCGACGAAACCTCCGACGCCATCCGCAGACCTCCGCAGGCCTCCCCTGAGATCCGACGGCTCGAAGGCGAAGAACCATCCGAAGCCATCCGCAGACCTCCGAAGGCCTCCCCCCAGGCGCTGCCGGGAGGAAACCACCCGCAGGCCTCCGAAGGCCCCACCCCCAAGGCGCTTGCCGGGAGGGGCCTCTGCAGCGTGGCGCCCCAGGGCGGCAAGGGCGGGGGAGGGCGGCAGCCGCTGCGGATAGCCGGAGACCAGCCGCCTCTTCGGGTCGCGGAACATGCTGACGACGTGCTGGTGGGCGGGGTGGGGTGGAGATTACAGCGGAGGCCAGTCCACAAGAACCACAAGAAACCTTCCACAAGAAAAATCCAACCCTGAGACACCAGGACGACCAGTGTTTTTGTGTGCGGGAATGTCGCGCCTTCCATGGCAAAACCATCGAAACCCAAAAAAACACCCAGGAGACCCTGGAGGCAAGCAGGGTGCCTCTTGGCATGGGCCTCCACGGTATGAAACCAGACGAAGGCATCACCATGAAACTTTCGGATGTCCGCGCGGGTCTCAGGGGTCGGTCCCGGACACCCCCACCCCTGGTTCGGGGATGGACAGAACCCCCTTTAGCAAAACGTGGTTTAGTGAAAACGACCTCGGGCCCAAATCTGGCGGGCGAAAGCCTGGAAACTGACGGCCACGGCGCCCTCTCGAGAACCGAAAACGGACAATTCACTAATCGACGTGTCACTGTTGGGGGTTCTGTCCAGCCCCGACTGGTGGCGCCTCGGGCGCCGCCTCCGGCGCGCGTGAGCGCGCTCCGCGCGAAAGGAAAGGGGCGTGGGGAGAATATGTCCAGATCCACTGCCGCGGGGTCGTTCCCCAAGGAATCGAGGGGCGATGGATATGGATATCTGGCCACCCATGCGGGCGGGCAGATATCCATATCCACCACTCCTCGAGATCCCAGGGCACGATTCCGAAGCGGTGGATATGGATATGTTCTGGCGGTGGAAAAGGGGCGTGGGGAGAGGGGGGGGCCCAGCGCCGACCCCAGAAATCCGCGCGGCCTTCCGAACCGTTTCTCTTTCACAGATATAATCATGTAGCTGTATTTATCGGGATTTGGATGCATACGCACATGTCTCTCTTTTTTCCACACATGGGTTTGTGAATATACAAAACAGAAGCGCAATACACAGAATGGGTAAATAGGAGAACGTGCAAGAGTTGTTGTCCACACGCGTACAGACATATAGAGAGCGAGAGAGAGAGAGAGATATTGGCGGATCGATAACATACAAATATACATAACCATACACATATCCAATAACATTCATACACACATTCATTCATGCATACGTGTATGTGTGATATGTATATGGTGAGTGAGTGTGCAATGCTCGACCGTCGTCGTACTAGTCCAATGTGGTGAATGCGCCTGTTGGGTCGTCTTCGCTCCCTCTTGGGCAGTCTCGGTCCCCTCTGGGCGGCTTGGGGTGGACGCTCGAGGTGGTCTGAAGGCCTTATTGGGCCGTGTTGGGGCTCTCGTGGGCTCTTTGGAGGCCCTCTGGGGGCCCTCGTCTAACTAAGGGGGGAAGGTAGAAGCTATGCCGTCTGCTCTCACCTCCCCTACTCTTGGAAGCGGGGGGCTCTTAAGGAGGGAAGACGAGAAAAGGCAAGCAAGAGAGAGAGAGAGAACGGGGGCCCCATTGGAGGCTTCGGAAGATACCTGAGATTTTCCATATCAATCCTTGTCCTCATCTTTCTCCTCCCTTTTTCTGCCCTCCGCACAATAACGGAACTGACGACGAAGAAAGCGACGAGAAGCGGCAACGAGGGATGGATAACAATACCTCCAACAATCATGAATTGTTCGACACCAATCCTCGTAACTATCGAACCCATCCACGGGATTGCCGCGGGCCGTTTTGTTTGTGCTTCCGGGGACCTGAAAATGAACCCCGGGCCAAGAATGCGAAGACACGCCAGTCGGTCTGGGATCTCTGATCCCCAGGGGGCGCGACCAGGAACTGGCAGCTAGAGGGCAAACATCGAGCTGGAATCGGCGATGCGTCGCTCATAGATCGGCGATAGGTTCCCGATAACAGATTGGGCGGAGTGGGGTGGGCTATCGGGCCCTTTTCTAGGCGGCGAGCTCGGGGTGGGAGGTGCGGGCCCTGTCAGAAGGCTCGGAAGTCTCCCGACCTTCTGAGAAGTTTTCTCAGCCTACTCACAACTCTCAGAAGACCGGAGCGCTTTTGAGAAGCCCCACTACCTTCTGAGAAGGCCTCATCCTTCTCACTTCCCCTCCTCGCTCGCCGCCGATTATCGACCGTCAATGGGATATCGGGGGTCGATGCGTCCCCGCCGAGCCCAACCGCCCTTACGTTTCCCCTGGCAGCTGCTTGGGAGTCGCTCCCTGGGGGTGCGATGAACGCGGGGGGGCGGGAAGGTCCCCTTGCTGCAAGGCCCTAGAGGCCCCCTCCGGGCCCCACGGGGCACCCTCTCAGGGGCCCCAAAAGGGTCCCTTTCCTGCAGAACCCGCCGCCCCCCCCCCCCCCGATTTATCGCCCCCCCCCCCCTGACTCCCGACGACTCCAACAAAAATTGGAACATCCTGACAAAAATCACGACAGGAGCCCCCCCTCCAATGTCTCGCCCCCCCCCCGCCAAGTTCTCGCCCCCCCCTTCCCCTGATCCCCCACGCCTCGAACCAAAAATTTGAGCATCCGGAACACAAAATCACGACCGGAGCCCCGGGGCCCCGTCGCTCCGCGCCACCGACGCCGGGCGGAAGCGCCCCTCGCGGAGACGTGGCAGCGCCGAGATCCGAGGGACTACCGGGGGCAGTTTTAAAAACATAGTTCTTTGTTTTTAAAAACGAAGTGTTTTTTTTTGTTCTAAAAAAAGAAACAAAACAAACATGACTGATTCAAAAACAAACAAACAAAAACGCCGAGGTCCGAGGGACTACCGGGGGCAGTTTTAATACATGGGCTTCCTTGTTTTTCTCTTCTTTCTTTCTTGAAAATCCGCCGGCCCCCTTGTGGGGCCACCAGGCTGCAGGAGCGAGGTTCGCAGTTTCCTGTACCAGCTGTAGCTTGCAGTTTCCAGTGTTACAGTTCTGCTTCTTGCTGGTTACTGCAACTAGTTGACTTATTGCTGGGTACTGTAACTAGTTGATTGACCGCGCGAGGGGGGGGGGATGCCCAAACCGGCTTTTAGCGTCCCCTGGGCGCGTTGTCTGAATTGCTGGGGGGGCTCGAAATCGCCACCCCTCACGCAGATCCGCGGGGTCAGGGTCCAAAAACATGGGATTTGCTACATTTCTGAAATTCGGTGCCACCCCTCACGCAGATCCGCGGGGTCAGGGTCCAAAAACACATGGGATTTGCCACATTTCTGAAATTCGGTGCCACCCCTCACGCAGATCCGCGGGGTCAGGGTCCAAAAACACAGGGATTTGCCACATTTCTGAAATTCGGTGCCACCCCTCACGCAGATCCGCGGGGTCAGGGTCCAAAAACACAGGGGATTTGCCACATTTCTGAAATTCGGTGCCACCCCTCACGCAGATCCGCGGGGTCAGGGTCCAAAAACACATGGGATTTGCCACATTTCTGAAATTCGGTGCCACCCCTCATGCAGATCCGCGGGGTCAGGGTCCAAAAACACATGGGATTTGCCACATTTCTGAAATTCGGTGCCACCCCTCACGCAGATCCGCGGGGTCAGGGTCCAAAAACACAGGGATTTGCCACATTTTTGAAATTCGGTGCCACCCCTCACGCAGATCCGCGGGGTCAGGGTCCAAAAACACACGGGATTTGCCACATTTCTGAAATTCGGTGCCACCCCTCACGCAGATCCGCGGGGTCAGGGTCCAAAAACACAAGGGATTTGCCACATTTCTGAAATTCGGTGCCACCCCTCACGCAGATCCGCGGGGTCAGGGTCCAAAAACACATGGGATTTGCCACATTTCTGAAATTCGGTGCCACCCCTCACGCAGATCCGCGGGGTCAGGGTCCAAAAACACAAGGGATTTGCCACATTTCTGAAATTCGGTGCCACCCTTCACGCACATCCATCGCAAGGCGTGGTAACCCAAACTGCGAGAACTCCCTCGGCCCTTTAATCGCAAGGTGTGGTAACCAAGCCCGTAAACCATACACGTCTTACCAATCGCCAGGTGTGGTAACCCCTCTTGTGATCAGTTGGTTTTGCTGATTGCGAATCGGCTTCGCATGAAGTTTCGATACTGCTTCACGACAGCGCCAAGGCCTCATGACTTAGCTCTTCCATGGCCCATTCTCCGAGAGAGGGGGCAGGCGGCAGGGGGCGAAGCCCTTACGGATAAAAAACGTAGGGTTTTAAATCCATGACTAATTCATACATAAATCTATGCATGAACTCATCGTTGTTTTTAATACTACATCCCTTAATTCAAAATACAGGATCCGCACGCGGAGCATGCATTAAGGACGGCACTGTACATGCGAAGCCCCGACTGTTTCAGTACTTGCGGTGCCCGTGAAGTCCCAGCCTCTTCTTCCCCGGGACCGGCTCGTCCTCCCGAGTCGTTCTGTGACGGCCCCGAGGCCCGGCGAGGGCCCCCCGAGGCCAAAAATTGAGAAAAAACCTCCCGTCGTGATCTTCTTTGGGCAGGGACCGACCGTCCCGGCATTCCTACAGGCCGACCGCAACATGTTCTTCGAACACAACAATGTTCTAAGAACAAAACAATGTTCTTTGAACGAAAACCCGATGTGCTGAAACAAGACGGTCCCAGCCAGACACGCTCTGAGAACCTTCCGTGCAGACCACAAAAGGAGGTTCTTAGGACACTCTTTGGCAGGCCTGTGGGCGAGCCAGGACGCCTCGACACGGCTTGAAATTTGTACGACGCGGCCACGTCTGGCTGCCAAGCGCCGGCCCGTGCAGCACTCGGGGGTCTTCTGGCCCGGGTCAGTGCAGACCCGGGTCAGCAGGAAACCAACAAACTGCAGTGCAAGAAAAAAAAATGCAACGCAGGTCTCCGCAAACCCCGGTCAGCCAATAGGCGAGGCCGCCTCGCGGCCACGAGCGGCTCGCTAACCTCTGGGTCAGCCAGAGGGGGTCTCCGCAGGATCCTGCAGGATCCGGTGCCCTGGCTGATCCCCGTCTGCATTGAACCCCGTCTCGTACACCCTGCGAAATGCTTAAGAAATCATGGGTTAAGAAATTCATAGTCTCAGAAATTGAATGTAATCCAGAACTTCTATCAAAATCTTGGGATTTACATTGAAAAATTAAGAATAATCGAGACTCTGGACGAAAACTTAGGTTTTCTTAAGCATCGCCTAAGGTGTAGGCTCCGGAGCACCGGCGCGGGGTCGGCGCCGGCAGCGCGGGCGGCCGAGCGGGCGGGGCCGGCCGCGGCAGCGGCGGCGGCGGGCGGCGCGGCGGGCGGCGGCCCGGGGGGCGCCTCGTACTGCGCCCAGGCGGGCACGGGCGCGTGCCTCGCCCGGGCCCCGCGGGGAGGGGGAGCTCGGGGGGCGGCGAGGGCGGCGGCGATCCTCGAGCCTCCTGGCCCTCGACCTTCTCGGGTCCTCAACTCCCTGGATCCTCGAGCCTCTCTATATCCGCGAGCCCCTGGCTCCTGAGCTCTCTCGATCCTCGACCCCGTGGATCCTGGAGCCCCGAAGTTGGAGGCGGCCTGGGGTTCTGAACTGGTTGGGGCTCAGGAAAATCGGCCACGGGGGGATGAACCACAATATGCTCAAATCGGCGGCCAGCGAGGGGGCGAAACGAGGAGGGAGAGGCCTTCTCAGAAGGCGGTTGGGGCTTCTCAGGAGCGCGCCAGCCTGCGGAGAAGGTGTTCTGTGCCTTCGGGGGGAAGGCTTCGAGACCCTCTCAGAAGGCCGGGGGACTTCCGAGCCTTCTCAGAAGGCCCGCCCCTGCTGACTTCCCCCCCTCGCTCGCTTCCGAGAAGAGGCAAGGAGGACCCCATTTGGCTTGCAGCCATGTGCCGCAAGTCATCATCCTCTTTTCTGGAAGGTCAGCCCGAACCTGCCCCGCCATCCGCCGAAAGTTGCCCCAAGCGTCTGCCGAAAGGCCCAAACGTCCCAAAGCCCGGGCGCAACGGGCCCATCGACAGCCGCCCCGTGGACGCGGCAGCAAAACGGGACCACGGTCCCTTCCGAATCTTCCTTATTTCAGCGTCTTGGCTGTACCACCCGCCCGAGGAGCGCAGGAGAACGAAGGCTGGGGCTTCCCATGGTTGGTTCTCCCGGCCCGAGGCGGGCCTCGGCCACGAACAAAAGGGGGTCCCGACCTGGAGATCGCAGGAGCTGCCCGCGAAGGACCCGACGGGCGGCCCTCCCGAGAGGAGGAAAAAAACAAAGGCGGTCCTGGGAGCGTGCTCGCGAGAGCTCCACGGGGGCCACGTCGCGAAGGCCAAAACAGCGGGGGTCCCCACCTGGTTATCGCAGGAGCTGCCCGCGAAGACCCGACGAGCGGCCCTCCCGAGAGGAGGAAAAACAAAAGCGGTCCTGGGAGCGTGCTCGACAGAGCTCCACGGGGGCCACGGGGGGGGGGCCCAGGGAGGCGGAGGGAGAACGCAGTGGTACGCAGCTGGTGAGCAATGACTGATGTTACGCCGGAGGGAAAACAATGCGTGTTGAAGGGAAAGGAGAAGAAGACGAGGGAGGGAGAGGGAGGGAACGGGAACTGGGAGGGGGAGCTGGACAAGGGAAGGGGGGGGCGGGAGCGATGGGAGGGGGGGGATAGCCGAAGACGCGATGCGAGACAATGGGAAAGGTGCGGGAAGGGAGGAGAAGGTTCAGGCAGGCAAGGATCTCCAGAGAAGGCGCGCGCGCGCCAGATGACTTTCCCCCCAAAGCCCACCCGCTCTCGAAGCGTGCGAAGCTATGCGGGCACCACACGTTCGGCGGGTAGATCTCGGGAGCGACTGCTTTGCCGAGTGATCTCTGCAGGCAAATGAGGATATTTGGCAATCGCGTCCTTCTTCACATCCGCATCCTTCTTCTTCTGCTCCTCCACCCCCTGGCTCTCCACCGCTTTCTCCTCGTCTCCTCCTGGTCTCCGCCGAGTCTCCTACTCGTCTCCAACTCGTCTCGTGCTCGCCTCATCATCTCTCCTCCTCCTCCTCCTCCTTCCTCTTCCTCACCCTCACCCTCTTCCTGATCCTCCACCTCTTCCTCCTCCTCTTCCTCCTTCTCTTCCTCCTCCTCTTCCTCCTCCCTCCACTCCCTCATGCATTTTCCCACAAACCAATCGCGCGCGGTCAAGTCCTAGATGTCTCACATTATGCTGCATCGGGGAGCTGCGAAAACTGCGAACACGACTGAATCATCAGAAAAGGATGCCCCGAAATTGGGGAGGTCGTGATGGAAGGCGCGAGTCGAACTGGTGCTCGAGTTGATGGAAGGGTAGCGTTAGGATTGAAATACCATCAGCCCTCCTGGTGAAGCTAGTGTTACGTGGTTTCTCGTTCCCCTTCCAACGAAACCCCATCTTCTCCTACTCGTGGAGGGGGTTCCTACCCCACTTGACTGGCGACACAACCCCGGCCAATGCAGACATTCCCCCAATAATCCCTGCCAGAAAAAAACAAGTGCACTGTGTTCCAACATCTGGGTCATGCGTGGGCGTCCCGAGAGCACTGAACTGCGGGGGGGGGGGGGGCGACAGATTGCATGCTGAATGCAATGCCACGCTCCCCCCCATACCTTGCATCAAATAATGCAAAATGCACGATGCACTAAAATATGGATCATGCGCGGACACTCCGCGATCAGTCTGCATTTGAGCTTGAAAAGAACAGGAGGGAGAGGCTGGCAGATTCCCTGCTGCGAACAGTCGATCATTCCCTCTCAAAACTAAAGCAAAGTTCACGTTGCCAGGGACGGCTTGGGGGACGGCATACTGCCTGCTGCGTGTAGGTCGAACATCCTTGTCAGAAACAAATGCCGAATCATTGCTGGCGCCCACCCACACACAATACAAAACGCTCGCAAACCCGCAGTCGCGCTGTATTGGATTTTGAAAAAAAGGTGTGTGTGTGTGTGTAAGAGAGGGAAGGTCGATACATTACCTAATGTGGCGCACATGGTGCGCGTGGCGCACCTGGCAAGTGCAGCGCACCTCGCGGGCTTCGCGCACCTGGCTGGCGTCTGCATGTGTTACCGATGGTTGTCAATGGCGGCCCACGCCTGTGCTGAGACTCGGGTGCTACTTGTGCAGTGGGAGGGCGGGCGGGAATGAGCGAGACAACTTGCGGCGTTCTCGCCAGGAACTTGGCCCCTCCCCCTTACCGCTTCCCAGGAATCTGGACAGGCCCCTCCGCGCATCGTTAGAGGACGCTTTGGGCCAAAGATGGCCCCCAAAGGGCCCCAGGTGCCCCAAGATAGCTCAAGTAACTTAGGAAGGTGCAACGTGGCCTCCGACATACCTCCGAGAGGCTCAAAGAAGTCCACTAGACGGCCCCAGGCGCCCCTGAAGCCTTCACAACCCCCAACGAGGGGAAAACAGTCCCAACAACTGGAGGACGACAATGACAGGCCCCTGCTCGCCTTGTTGCGTCCGATGGCCTCTGAGACCTCAAAGTTGCCCCAAGATTACCCAAGACAGAGCCAGGAGGGGCCCAATAAGGCCGAGGGATATCCCGGAGGCCTCTTTGGGGCCGGGACCCTCTGGGTGGGGGTCTGCGGGGGAAGCCACCTGGGAACCGTTCCGAGGCCTCTCGGGGCCTGCCTCCTGCGGGGCCTCTTGCGGGAGCATCTCGAAGTCTTGGGGCCGTCTCGGGTGGGTTCCGGTGCCTGGGGCGAGGCCGTCTGGGCGGCCGTGCGGCCATCTTGGCACGTCTCGACGCCGTCGTGGCACCGTCGCAGCCCGTCTTCGAGCGGGCTCGGGCCGGGCGCGTCTGCGGCCTCTGCGCCCCTGGTGCCGGGCCTCGTGGGATCCTGGAGCAATTCCGAAGACGACTACGGTGGAGGGCGAAGAACATCGAAAAAGCTTAAAATGGTCATCCAATAGCTCTCTGGAGAGCTCCTGGGGGGGCTCTGGGAAGCGTCTGGAGGACATCGGGCCTGTCGACCAAGCATCATGACGCCATCGACCTCCCCTCGAGTCAATGAACCCGTGTCGGGAGGCACGTCTGGCAGCGTCTGATGAGGTCCAGGCCCGTCTCGGGGCCGAAGGGGTGTGGGGCTGTCCAGCGGCGAGCCAAGGAAACCTCGGGAAAGGACGGCGACCTGACGGGAAACCGGATTCCCCCCTGATGAGGGAATGCTCTGGGGCCAGGCGTCGTGTGTACTCAAGAGATTTCTCTTACCCCCTACACCTCCACCTATGCCTCCTCCGCCTTCTCCCTACGTATCGCCCTCCTCCTCATCCTCCGCTTCCTCCTCCCTCCCTCCGCCTCCATCCAATCCTCATTTCCTCTGCCTTCTCCACCTTCCTCTCCTCCTCTACGTAGCTCGTCGTCGTCGTCGTCCTTCTCCTCCTCCTCCTCCTCCTCCGCCTCCTCCATCTCCTCCTCCTCCTCCTCCTCCTCCATATCCTCCTCCTCCTCCTCCTCCTCCTCCTCCATATCCTCCTCCTGCTCCGCATCCTCCTCCTGATCATCGTCCTCCCCCACCGCACCACATTTTTGTTCCTCTCCCTCACTCTTCCCCTATCCACCTCGCCCTGCGCATCATCCTCCCCTGTCCTTGTCCACGTGCTCCTCCTCGTCCTTGCGGTCGTCTTCCTCTTCATGGGCCATCGTCTCTTTCTGCTCACCCTTAGCCACTTCATCGTCCTCGCCCCGTCCGTCACCTGATCCTCTCTCCTGACCATCCCGTCGCCTCCTCCTTCAGCCTCCGCCCAGTACGTGCTTCGGCGCCGTCACATTGTCCCCCCTCCCCCTCCCCCTCCTCCTCCGCCTCCTCCTCCTCCTGACGTTCCTTCAGACCTCCTCTAGCTAAGATGGACCTCCACTGCGTCGCCGTACACCTGACCCCTCAAACCTCAGTTGCATCTCAAGCACAGAGTTGCATTTCCCACTCCAAGTTCCACGGCCCCTGCGCTCCCTTCTCGCGCCCTGCTCCTCCATCCAGTGGGGCCTGCACGACGACACCACTGCAACGCCACCACGGGGATGCTGGACGCACCGCGGCCTCCGAGACGGCGGACCGCCCACGACGGCAGGCGCCGCCTCGTCGCCCCCATCGCTGTGGGAGCGCCGCCGAAGCGGCGCGTGCTGAGGACAGGCGTCTGCACCGGCTCGGCGAGGACGGGCCCGCGCCCGTGCGCTGCGCGCAGAAAACCCGCTGCGCGCAAAAGGGCGGACGCAGGATCGGCGGTGGAGGCCTGGGAGGCGGTGCCCGCCCGATGGCGAATCCGAGGGGGAACCCAGAGGAACCAAGAACGGCATAAGCCTACCCGTCGCTCGGAAGAAGTGGGCAGGAACAGAAAGCAGGAAGGCGCTGGAAGTAGATTGCGCGTCCGCCCGCCCCCTGAAGAGGACGGAAAAAAGGTGAAGCCACTCGATCACTGGAGTGGGAAGGCGCTCAAAGCAGCTTGGAACCTGGGACTCCAAAAATGCATGCTCTCGACGACCGACGGGTAATCGCTCGGAGATCCGCGCGCAGTTCCCGGGCCGGTGCCGGGCACCGGGCGCCGCCAGAGAGGGGTCGAGCGTCGACTCGGGACATCCGGCACCTTTTGCTTCGCGCGTCGAGGCCCCGAGGACACGCTGCTCCTTGCAACCCGATAGCTCCGTCGCCCGACGCCGGGAGATTCCGTGCGAATCTCCGAGAACAGTTCTGTCTATGCGCTCTCTCCTGCGAGAGTCGGGTGGGCGGCAGCCGAGCATTGGCGGGGCGGCGTCCGTGTTGAAGGGCACGTTGAGGCCGGACTGGTTGAACCTGTTGAGCCACGACACCTCCTGCGGCACGGCCGAGGGTTCGGAGGGGAGGCCGCCCGAAGCACGGGGGGAGCAGGCAGGAGGGGAGGGGGACGGGCAGGGCTGGCAGCACGAGCAGGGGGAGAGGGGCACGGTGGAGGAGAAGAGTGCGACGAAGACAGGGAGGAAAACTGGCAACTCAAGACGGATCACAACGAGCACGTCGTGGAGATACACCTGGATAGAGTCTCCCCGTGATTTTTTGCCCCTCCCCGCATCAAGCAAATATTGTATTACCAAAGAAAAACCTAAGGGGGAGGATGGCACCCTTGCGTTAGGTCGGCAATGTCCCCCTACAGAATGATTTGGGGCCAAGCATGAAACATAGTTCAGAAATGCTCAACACATACACAGAAATGATAGAAGAATCGTTCCCTGTTTATTTTTGACTATGTTTGAATATTCCTTCTCTAGAGGGGCAGGCCCAACTTAGACTCAAACGAGCTTTACACAGTTACACGATAGGGGGTCCACAAGGGGCCACCGACTTCGGAGGCCTGGGGAGCACATATTTACATATGTATACACATACATACATACATATATACATACATACACACATACATACATGCATGCCTGCATGCATGCATACATACATACACACAAACATGTATACATACGTGCGTACATACATACATACACACACATGCACACATACACACATACACACATACACACATACACACGTACATACATGCCTACCTACCTACCTACCGACCTACATAAATACACACATACACATACACACATACACACATACATACATACATACATACATACATACATACATACATACATACATACATACATACATACATACATACATACATACATACATACATACATACATACATACATACATACATACATACATACATACATACATACATGCATGCATGCATGCATGCATGCATACATACATACATACATACATACATACATACATACACACACCCATACATACATACATGCATACATATATACATACATTCATACATACATACATACATACATACATACATACATACATACGTACATACATACATACATATACGTTTCTAACCATGCATATATCTATATGCATAACGTGGCGCCCCGCAATTGCAAATAAGAAGGCGGAGGTGGGCACGGGGTAAGACGCGGGTGCATCGCGGGTGGGTCGCAGGTGGGTCGCGGGTGGGTCGCGGGGGGTTCGCGGGCGAAGACGACGACAACAACAACGCCAATCATTCTAAGACTGTTGGTTCTCATTGGCTCGCGTGTCATTCAACATGGATGTCCCAAACACTCGATACCCGCCCTCTTCGTCTTCGAGCGTTCCGGAACGCTCTGAGAGCGTTCCGACACGCTCCAGAACAGATTGCTCCTCGTCCCAGCCCCGTCCGATCTTCTTCCTCCCCCTCTCTCGGCAGCACTGGGCCGGGCCCGTTGCTTCCCGATCGCTTGTCCTCCGGACAGGATTCTGCCCGCCGCGAGCCCCCGTGGAGGGAGGGACGCTCCGAGGAAGCGCTCCAGGCCGTCGGGAACCCTTCTCGGATTGTCTTGGGCGGGTCTGGGTACCCGCTTGCGCGCATGTTGGACTGGCTCGGGCCTGCACCGGGGACATCGTGGATCGCCTTGGGCCGTTTCGACGCCGTCTGAGGCTATCTCAATGCGACGACAATGGAATCCAACCCAGATCCGTGAACGCCAAGGTCATGACCGCCTCTTCTTTGGAAAGATGATTCGGTGCGCGTGGCCAGCGGTGGGAGGCGCAATAGGCATGCTGGATGTGTACGAGCAACCATCATGATGCCGACATAACCAGTTTGTCTGGAGAAGCCCGAAGGCGCTTCAGAAAAATGATTGGAATTACAGCAGGTGCTAAGGTGTACTGGAGAAGCAAGGATTGATGCGACGGCGGTCGGATGTTCTTCCAATCGCTCGCCGTCGGTCCACTTAACATGGATGTGACAGCCAGGGCCACTAAATGACCGGCGCGGGAGAATAAACAGGTGAAGGGGAGATTCAGAAACAAGGAGAGACAGAGAAAGAGAGAGAGACAAAACAAAACAATGAGAGGGAAGAGGAGACGGAGGAGATTGAGCAACACCCACAGATGGAACTAGACTCTAGTAGCAGCGCCGGTATTCAGCTCTGCCTTCGTAGCTGCTGCGCTCCACATGCGCGGACACGCTCAGCCACACCATCACGTCAAAATCTTCGAAGCCCCCCCCCTTCGGGATGAAGCCATGCTGGGGCGAGGCAAGAAGGGTGGAGCCTCGAGATGACGAACTGCCATGAGAAAAAAAAAAACACACACAGAAAAGGCGCAGAAGCGGGAATGGGCAGGCCTCAACTGGATCGAAACTTGGAATCGGATCGGAACGGAGACGGATCAGATGGCCAACGGGTCGTCCCGAGTCGTAACGAGATCGGATCGCCGCACCCAGCTCCGTCTGGCCTTGGCCGATGCAAGCGATTCAGGCCAACTCGAATCGGATCGGAATCGCAGGCCCAGCCCGCGATCCGGATCGCACCGAACCGTGTCGTATGCGGCCCTGACGGGCCCCCATACACGACCTTGGAGCTTGGTGCTGGTGAGAATCCCTCGGCTGCCCGGGGAGCCCGGATCGTACCAGCAGGACTCCGAGGCGGTGGAGGCATCCGCCGATTTTGCGGTCGGGGTCAGCCCCGGGGCCTCCGAGACAGAAGCGGAAGTTGGGCGTGGCTTAATGGGGGGGTCACAAATGGGGGGGTCAGAACAGGTCCCCTTTCGTGCCCCTTTCGGGCCCCTCCAGAGCCCCAGGGGGCTCGTTTGGGCACCGTTTGGGTACCTTTTCGGACCACGCTCGCCACCCCCCCATTTATGACCCCCCCATTACGCGGCGCCCAAGGAAGCGAGGCGAAGGGAGCGCGCCGGAGTCGTCCACGCACCCCCCGAGAGGAGCCCCGCCGTGCCCACCCAGGGCATGGCGTGGGTGCCGCGGCCTGAAAAACAGAAAACCCGAGGCGTGGGCGGACCCACGTCGTCGGACCGCCCCTCGGTGCTCCTCGGCGGCTGGCGACCACCGCAAGTTTTGTTTATGTTTCCTTTTTTTTCTCCGTCCCGCTGGGAAGACTTGCTGACGACCACAACGAGTCGTCCCAGCGGGAGGGGGGCCTCCTGGGAGGAGGGCTTCGGCGTGCCCGCAGCGGGCTGCACAGCCTGGCGCCGCGCCTGCGCCTGGGCGCGAGCGTACGCTGCGACGCCCTGGCGCAGGTCGGGCAAGTCCCCCCTACAGGCGGATTCTGGACGAGGAACGAAAACATAGTCCACAAATAACAAGGAATCTTACAAAATAGTCGAAAAAACGTTCCCAGAGGAGGAGGAGGAGGAGGAGGAGGCGGAGGAGGAGGCGGAGGAGGCGGAGGAGGAGGAGGATTCCTCCTGTAGAGGGCCAGGCCCGACTCCACCCTGGCGTCGAGCATCGCTCCGCCCGCGGGCCCCGCGCCAGAGAGGCGCGGGAAGACCAGCGCGCCAAGGCGTGCGAGGCGGCGGCTTACGTGACCAGAGCCACGGCCCGGGGAGCCGCTGTGCGGGGGCCCGAAGGGGCGATGGAGGTGGATAGGTATACCATAGGGGCTCGACCTCCTCCTCCTCCTCCTCCTCCTCCTCCTCCTCCTCCTCCTCCTCGGGCCCGAAGGGGCGGTGGGAGGGGGTCCAGTGGGCGCACGGGCGCACGAACCCGTCGCAAGAAGCCCAACCCTGGAACTCCCCACAAAACAGTTGCTTCCCCCGAGGCAACGCTCGCGAGAATCCAACCCCGAAAATCCGCGGGAAACCATCGCGGGCCGCGCGGAGCGAAGAAACCCAAGATGTCCTGACGAAAAGCATCCGGTTTCTTGGTACGCGCCCCCACTGTATTAGTGTGTGTGTATGTATGTATGTATGCATGCATGCATGCATGCATGCATGCATGCATGCATGCATGCATGCAGGCAGGCAGGCAGGCAGGCAGGCAGGCAGGCAGGCAGGCAGGCAGGCAGGCAGGCATGCATGCATGTATGTATGTATGTATGCATGTATGTATGTATGTATGTATGTATAGAAGCATGTATATACATACATATACTTGTGTATATATATATATATATGAATATAAGGAACAAGGAAAGGCGACCCCGACACTACCAGGGCGAGGAGATGCGAGGAGGTAAGGGGGGTCTCCCTGGTGGTGTGCCCCCCCCCCCCCCCCCCCCTCTCGCTCGAGACATCCCCAGCCTCCAGCTGGGGGAGGCATCGTGGCCCTCCTCGCTGGAGGTGGGCCCCCCTGGTGCTGTTGGTGTCGCTTCTCCTCCCTCCGATATGTCGGCCCCAGGGGGGGCCCGAAGGCATCCACTGCCGCCGCCCGCCGAGGTCCCCGAAGACCGACGCCCCCAGCGGTGGCTCTGGATGACTACCTACCAGACCACCCCAACCCAACCCGAAGGCTCGAATTTGACCCGAATTTCGGGTTGGGGGGGGTACGGATCCCATGTGTTTTTTCGATGTTCCCCGACCCCCCCACACTGGAAATCGAGGATAATTTTGGGCCTTCGGGTTGGGTTGGGGTGGTTTGGTGGGTGGTGAATGGAGAGATCACCGCCTCGGAAGAAGAGCGTCTGTTACCAGCCTGGAACATACCCCTATCCCTATGCTGGGCACCTCCTCATTACGATGCCCATCTTAGGGATTCCCTTATTTTTGAGGGCGAATCCCTAAGATTGCCATCGCCGTTTGGCGTGTCAATCTTAGGGATAGGGATACGGTAGGGATAGGGATACGTTCGAGGCTGGTAAGTCTGGCTGCGCGGTCGCGTTATGTCCACACCACGCGTCCACGCTCCGGGCAACCCTCTGCCTTGGGCAGTGCAGAGCTCTGCTCCGTGGGCAGCCAGCTGTGAGAGGTGATACTGCTCGGCCAAAGGTTGCGCTATGCCGCCACTTGGACTTCGACTGAAATGATGGCCGCGGAGTCGGACATATCGGCAAGTTCGGGAGGATTCGCGGAAACAGAAATATCTGCCACATGAAATGTATGGTCCGCGAGTTCCTTCTGGAGCGACCTGCAATCTCCAGTCCGGTCATGAAGGTCCATGAGTCTCTCCGCGACCTCGCGGCCATGCTCCGTGTGCGTCCACACCCGAATGGTTTTCTCTTTCCGGCAAGTTGCTATCCAGCCGCCTCCGTGATCGCTGCGCGCGGCGGCCATCGCGGTGAAGTGCAAGCCCGTTCCCCAATTCTGCGAACACAAATCAACGATCAGCCGGCCCACCTGCCAGTCCCAGATCCATCCGCCCCCCTTGTGGGAGCCATCGGGCTGCGAGGCACAGGCTTCAACAACTAATTACCCTGGCGACGTACCCAACCCCTGCGCAAACGCGGGGCGCAAATAGTTTAGGACACTTTATAAAGGGAGCGATGACGGAACGAGGGTTACATATGTCTGCAGACGGAATTCGGGACACTCGCAGGACACTGGCTACAGGACAAGGGCTAGATAAAGCTGATTAGTTACAATCCCTGAGCAACCCTAGCCGCTTCGAAGGCGGGGATCTCAGATCGCAGCCCCCCAGGGATGGCGAGGTCTAATTTGGGTCCGCGCGTGGCGACACTGTGCTGGGCCCCCCAGCAGGCCTCGAAAGCGACGACAGTTTCACAGATCGCAGCCCCCCAGGGATGGCGAGGTCTAACTTGAATCTGCGTGTGGCGTCACTGTGCTGGGCCCCCCAGCAGGCCTCGAAAGTGGCGACAGTTTCACAGATCGCAGCCCCCCCAGGGATGGCGAGGTCTAATTTGAATCTGCGTGTGGCGTCACTGTGCTGGGCCCCCAGCAGGCTCGAAAGTGGCGACAGTTTCACAGATCGCAGCCCCCCAGGGATGGCGAGGTCTAATTTGAGTCCGCGGTGAGTACCCACTGTGCTGGGCCCCCCAGCAGGCCTCGAAAGTGGCGACAGTTTCACAGATCGCAGCCCCCCAGGGATGGCGAGGTCTAATTTGAGTCCGCGGTGAGTGCCCACTGTGCTGGGCCCCCCAGCAGCTGTCGAAAGTGGCGACAGTTTCACAGATCGCAGCCCCCCAGGGATGGCGAGGTCTAATTTGAGTCCGCGGTGAGTGCCCACTGTGCTGGTCCCCCCCAGCAGGCCTCGAAAGTGGCGACAGTTTCACAGCTCGCAGCCCCCCCAGCAGGCCTCGAAAGTGGCGACAGTTTCACAGATCGCAGCCCCCAGGGATGGCGAGGTCTAATTTGAGTCCGCGGTGAGTACCCACTGTGCTGGGCCCCCCAGCAGCCCTCGAAAGTGGCGACAGTGGCGACAGTTTCACAGATCGCAGCCCCCCAGGGATGCCGAGGTCTAATTTGAGTTCGCGGTGAGTACCCACTGTGCCGGGCCCCCCAGCAGGCCTCGAAAGTGGCGACAGTTTCACAGATCGCAGCCCCCCAGGGATGACGAGGTCAAATTTGAGTCCGCGGTGGGTACCCATTGTGCTGCCCCCCCCCCCCCCCAGCAGCCCTCGAAAGTGGCGACAGTTTCACAGATCGCAGCCCCCCAGGGATGGCGAGGTCAAAGGCAGGGGGGGAGAGAGGGACGGGAGGGGGTGGGAAGGAGACGCGCTTGGGAAGGAGACGCGCGAGCAGTGCTCTATTCAAAACGGGAACCCAACGCAGGAGGGTTGGGGAAAAAGCTTCAGTCATCGCCAGTGCAAAGAGGCAGTTCGCAAGGTTGCATTGTCCTTGATAGCTCAACAACTTTAGAACTCCCTCGGTCCGAACAAGAATCTTCAGCGACCCCGAAGCCAATCGATATGTCGGTGGCTTCCCTGTGTACGACAATCATCGTACTGTCATGGTACTCAGTTGGCGCTGTCTCCGTTTCCGATACTCATTGCATTCAGTATGGTGCTCTCTTCGCGCTGCTCGTCTGCGTCGTTTGTCTGCTACTGTGCAGAACCTAGCTTTATGCTGGCTCGCGCTCCCGAAGTTGCGACCCTTTGTAGAACTTACCCTGGCGACGTACCCAGCCCCTGCGCAAACGCGGGGCAAAAATAGTTTAGGACGCTTTATAAAGGGGGCGATTGAACGATGGTTACATATGTCTGCAGACGGAATTCGGGACACTCGCAGGACACTGGCTACAGGACAAGGACTAGATAAAGCTGATTAGTTACAATCCCTGAGCAACCCTAGCCGCTTCGAAGGCGGGGATCTCAGATCGCAGACCCTAGGGATGACGAGGTCTAATTTGGGTCCCCGCGTGGCGACACTGTGCTGGGCCCCCCAGCAGGCCTCGAAAGTGGCGACAGTTTCACAGATCGCAGCCCCCCAGGGATGGCGAGGTCTAACTTGAATCTGCGTGTGGCGTCACTGTGCTAGGCCCCCCAGCAGGCCTCGAACGTGGCGACAGTTTCACAGATCGAAGCCCCCCAGGTATGGCGAGGTCTAATTTGAGCCCGCGGTGAGTACCCACTGTGCTGGCCCCCCCAGCAGGCCTCGAAAGTGGCGACAGTTTCACAGATCGCAGCCCCCCAGGGATGGCGAGGTCTAATTTGAGTCCGCGGTGAGTACCCACTGTGCTGGGCCCCCCAGCAGGCCTCGAAAGTGGCGACAGTTTCACAGATCGCAGCCCCCCAGGGATGGCGAGGTCTAATTTGAGTCCGCGACTGAGCTGGGCCCCCAGCAGCCTCGAAAGTGGCGACAGTTTCACAGATCGCAGCCCCCCAGGGATGGCGAGGTCTAATTTGAGTCCGCGGTGAGTACCCACTGTGCTGGGCCCCCCAGCAGGCCTCGAAAGTGGCGACAGTTTCACAGATCGCAGCCCCCCAGGGATGGCGAGGTCTAATTTGAGTCCGCGGTGAGTACCCACTGTGCTGGGCCCCCCAGCAGCCCTCGAAAGTGGCGACAGTTTCACAGATCGCAGCCCCCCAGGTATGGCGAGGTCTAATTTGAGTCCGCGGTGAGTGCCCACTGTGCTGGCCCCCCCAGCAGCCCTCGAAAGTGGCGACAGTTTCACAGATCGCAGCCCCCCAAGGATGGCGAGGTCTAATTTGAGCCCGCGGTGAGTATCCACTGTGCTGGGCCCCCAGCAGGCCTCGAAAGTGGCGACAGTTTCACAGATCGCCGCCCCCCAGGGATGGCGAGGTCTAATTTGAGCCCGCGGTGAGTACCCACTGTGCTGGGCCCCCCAGCAGCCCTCGAAAGTGGCGACAGTTGCACAGATCGCAGCCCCCCAGGGATGGCGAGGTCAAAGGCAGGGGGAAGAGAGGGACGGGAGGGGGTGGGAAGGAGACGCGCGTGGGAAGGAGACGCGCGAGCAGTGCTCTATTCAGAACGAGAACCCAACGCAGGAGGGTTGGGAAAAAACAGAAAAAACAATGGGTCCGCTCGGCGAACTTGCCAGCAATCTGGTCAGCCTCCGAACCAGCCAGCAAGCCTGCGAATCAGCACAACGGCAAAGTAACTAGCTGCCAACCGTCCATCGAAGCAGAGAGTCAACTAGCCGAGTTGCCAGCCAGTAAACCTATCAGCAGATAAATCAACCAAGCAAGCCAGTCGGCCCAGCCACGCAAGCAATCAGAGGTTGAGACGGCGGCCGTGGGCGAAGCTCCTCAGATCTTGATCTGATTGTCCCAAGAGGCGCTCATCAGAAGGCCGTCCCTGAGAATTTCTAATGCCACCACGTCTTCTTTATGGCCCTTCAACGTACGCGCACATTGGCGGGCCTCCAGGTCCCATATCTTGATCGAATTGTCGAGTGAACCTGGGGCAACCAGAAAGACACATACCACTACTCCCCGGACCTCTCCCGGGGTGAGTTCTGAACAAGATTTCGAGGCGAATGCGGCGTTGGCGACGAGAGCCTCCCAAGAGGCCCAAGAGGGGGGGGAAACGGGCCAAGGGTAGCGGTGTGGGTGGCCTCCCCCTCCTCCGAACCACTGGCAATGTTGCCATCTGGGAGCTCGGTCAGAGAGATGACCTGATCGCCGTGGCCATGCAATTTGAAGTCGGCATCGCCATGTGGGTTGTCGAACGACCAGATCGTGACGGCGTGGTCCTCCGGGCCCCCGCTCGCCATCCTTGTGCCTCCGAGGACCGCAAGCGTGTGGACCAGGCGGTCCGGCGGGTCGGCCACCAGATTCAAGGAGTCATCGAAGACCTTTCGGCGGCGAGCTAAGGGGGGAATGGAGAAGGATGAGGCCTTCTCAGAAGGCGGCGGGGCCTCTCAGACGCCCTCCGGCCTTCTGAGACATGTTCTGTGTCTCCGGGGAAGGCTTAGACATAGGTCGGGCATGTCCTCCTACAGGCGTTTTTTTTCGAAGAAACATGGAAAGTAGTCAAAGAATAATCGAAAGTAATCAAGCAAATACTTAAAACATCGTCCCCCGACTACTTTCCCTATTTTTGACTACTCCCCCTGTAGAGGAGGGACGTGCCCAATTTAAGGGAAGGCTTAGAAGACTTCTCGGAAGGCAGGACGGCGTCCGAGCCTCCTGAGAAGGCCCACGCCCCCCACTCATTTTCTCCCCAGGCTAGCCGCCGAACCTTGAGCGTGGCGTCCTTCCAGGCAACCATGATCCCCCCCCCTGGAAACGCGCAGATGTCTTCGACGGCCGCTGCCGGCCCTTGCACCGCCGCGAGCTCGAAGCGCTGGTGCATCTGCGCGGCCACCGTGGGCACATCCCACATGCGGACGACGCCGTCGGCATCCCCGCTGGCCAGGCGCCCGCCGGGCAGCGCCTGGAGGGCCGTGACGACCGCCTGGTGGCCGTGGAAGGAACCCACTTCCAGATGAACACCCTCGCCGACGTCCCACACATGGACTGCCGCGTCGCCGGCCAACCCGAGAGCCAGGCAGCCGGGGGCCAGAGGCGACGCCGCCAAGCTGATCACGGCCGACTCCGACACGCAGAGCGTGGCCGCTGGCAACCGCCTCGGCATGTCCCAGATCTTTACCGTGCCTTTCGTGTCGGCGCTCACCAAGCGCCCTGACGCGAGCGTAATCAGATGAGAGATAGCCGCCGAGTGACCCCGACCGACCCAGGTCTCCGCAGTTAGCCTGGTGATGTCCCACGCCTTGACGAGGTAGTCTTGGGAGCCCGTCACGACTGTGCCGCTCGGCAGCACTGCGATTGATGTCACCTTCTTGCCATGGGCACTTTCTAAGGATGCGAGTGGTGCTGGCACCTCATCTGGTGCGGCCTGCATTCCTGCGTCCCAGACTGCGATCGCGCCGCATGCTGTCGCGGTCACAAGGCGCCCCTGGAAAGGCGCGGCAAGCGCAGTCACCGTGGCATCTTCATGGGAACAGATGCCGAAGATCTCGCTGCCGGACTTCACATCCCACAGTTTCGGCGCACCGAGAGGGAGGGGGAAATGAGAAAGGGATGGATAGGATGAGGAGGTGGAGGTGGCGGTACCTTCATCGCCTAGGCTGGCCAGCATCCACTCGCTCTCGCCCTGCCACAGCACGCAAAGCTTCGTGACACGGACCTTGTGCCCAACCAAGCTGGCCACCTGACAGAGAGCGTCCGTGTCCCAAATGCGGATCGTCCTGTCGGCCGACGCGCTGGCGAGGCGGCCATCGGGCAGGACCAGCAGGCACATGACGGACTGCGTGTGGCCTGGGCAGACGAGAAGCAGAAATCTCGAAGGGACTGTTGCAGGCCTGGCAGTGGGCACCAGCACCAACACCAGGGGCTGCCTCCACAGGGGAAAGATGATCCTGCTTTCGGTGTTGGTGTTACTATTTCGGTCACCTCGGAAGCCAGAACATTACCACCACATTACCGAGACGGGGATCTTCTCCCCTCGGTGGAGGCACACCGCCGATATTGGCGTTGGTGTTCGCCTCTAGACCTGCGAGATTGGACGCCGAGAAGGGGGACAGCAAAAGTGAGGGCGATGCCCAACAACACTTAGGTCGGGCATGTCATCCTACAGGCGGATTTTGGTCAAAAATGGCAAATACGCAAAAACAAAAGAAAATCAATCAATAACCAACCATAATCGAAGCATTGTCCCCAGACTATTTTTTTTATTTTTGAATACCCTTCCTGTAGAGGGAAAGGCCCGACTTAACTCTAGGCCTGCGAGATTGGACGCTGGGAAAGAGGCCAACAACCGTGAGGGCGATGCCCAACAAAACACGTGGCCCCAAACGGAGGGCGACCGCTGTTGGGCAACCGCGCCTCCTTACAAGCGGACGGCGTCCGCGGCGAACCCGGCTCCGGAAACATGCAAACAAGGCAAGAACCGCCGCTCCTACAGGCGGACTTTGGATGAAAAGTAGACATAGCCAATAAAATATGCAAAACATGATCAACAATAGTCGAAAAATCGTCACCAGACTATTTTTGTACTATTCGGGACTGTTCCTCCTGTAGAGGGACAGGCACAACTTACACGCTGCCGCAAACGGAGGGCGACCGCTGCTGGGCAACCGTACCTCCTCACAGGCGGACGAAATCCGCGGCGAACCTGTTTCCGGAGACATGCAAAACACGGACCACTGCTGGTGGGGGGCGCGCAAACAGAGATTAGCGATCCGTGGATCTGGCGCGCGGTCGCCAAATCCATGGATCGGCCGGTGCCGCCTCACTCTGCGGCGGAAATCCGCGATTTCCCGTGGAAACGGGACCCGTCGCTGAGCCACGCCCCCGTGGTCCATGTTGCGATCGCCTGATGCTGGTCGTCGTCTCAAGTATTGTTGCTCCGCTCCCGTCTCGATCCTCCCGGGGGGGAGGCGGACCTTCCAGGATGCCCAGCTCCTCCGAGGTCGCCAAGCTCCACAGCCGGATGCTGGCGTCGAACGACCCGCTCGCGACCCTGATGGGCGATCGACGCTCTGGCCCATGCCAGGCCGAAATACCAACCCTACAGTTAGGTCGGGCATGATCCCCTACAGGCGGATTTTGGAGGAACAAATAAATGCAGTCAAGACAAAGCTAAAACATCGTCAAACAAAATATCCGAAAAATCGTCCCCAGACTATCTTCGACTCTTTTTGAACATTCCTCCTGTAGAGGGACAGGCCCGACTGAACCCTGCAAGCACCCAGGGTGAGCGCACGGACAGACGTCAGGCCCACGGAGCCAAAGCCTTTTCCCTGCCCTTCCCCCTTGGCCCTTGGCGTCCAGAGGTGGGCGCTCAGAGCAAGAACGAGCTGCGCAAAACGGGAGGTCCGCGCGGAGTTCTGGGATGTGCGCCGGGCCGCCGCTTCCTGGCGCGCGGAGCGCGCCGGGGGCCGCGCCTCCGCATCCGCGCGGGCAGCCAGAAGACATCTCCACCCGGCATGTCAGGTGTTGGACACCAGGCAGGAACCTCCCGACCCGCCTCGAGCACCCTGCATGCCGCGGCCGCCAGGCCGCCAGGGGCCCCGGTGCTCCCCGGGTATCCCTCCCTGCCTCTTCGGCGGATCGCGACGGCACACCGCGCCCGCCAGGACCCGATGGGGCCCAGCGCTCCCTGAGGATCCCGCCGCGCCTCGTCGAGCAATGACGACTGCATGCCGCGGCCGCCGGGCCCCAAGGGGCCCGGTGCTCCCTGGGTATCCCGCCTCGCGTTCTCGAGCGGGGATCGCTCGACACAACACATTGTTTACGTACGAAGCTGCTTCTTCTCGAGAAGCTACAGGTACCGCCGCTTCGACCTGCTTCCCGTCCCGACGATGGGCAAACCCAAGGCGACGGCACTCTCAGGGGCGGGCCCTCAGCAGCTGAGGGAATCCTCAAGGTCGGCACCGAGGTATAAGGTGGTGCCAAGCATGGGGGCAGGGACATGTCCCGAGCTTGGCCGCCCCGATGCGCACCGCGCACCCCGCAGCATGTTGGCGCGGAGCTCAACACGTATGTTGAAGACGCAGGTCTGGCGCGACACGCTCGCCAGCATGCGGGCAAACGCGTGCGTGCGAGACGAGCTGAGCAAGCTACGTGGTGCCCTCCCCAAAACTGCGGCCGGTGCCGCCTCGCTCGGCGGCGGAAATCCGCGATCTCCCATGGAAACGGGACCCGTCGCTAAGCCACGCCCCCTTGATCCATGTTTGTGATCGCCTGGTTCTTGGAGGGAGGCTGCTTCTCAGAAGGCAGAAGGCCCACGCCTTCCCAACACAGGCCCTCCACCCTCCGAGGAGCAACACGAGTATCCCCAATCCTGCTGGAGGGGACCCCAGCTGGGAGGTCCAAGATCATCAGAGATCGGGGGGTCTGGTTTTGCAGAGGTGTCCGACGAGCCCAGCCACAGGCTCGGGGATAGCCAGAAGCGCCGTGGACCCAAGCCAGGCCACGCACTCCTTCTCTCATAATTATTCAGGTTATGGGTGGTCTCATGCTTGAGGACCCCATCCCCCTTCCCCCCCGCTGCGCGCGGCTGGGTATTAGTCGACAAGCGCGTTTCACTACTCGCAAAGTAGCTGCTCGCACAAACGGCCTGGAGCCGCCGCGGGGGATTTATGATACATAGGGAGGGAGACATCGTTTTTCCCGAACGGTTGCGAGTAGACACTTTGCGAGTCGTGGAACGCGCCCGGTGAATTAGGGCGGCCAGAAACACCGTGGACCTAAGCCAGGCCACAAATTCGTTCTCTTATATCAAGATTAGGGGTTGTATCATGCTTGATGACCCCATCCCTCTTCCCTTAGGTCGGGCATGTCCCCCTACAGGCGGATCTTCGACGACAAATTAAACTTATTCAAAAAATGCTCAAACATAGTCCAAGCATGCTAGAAAGACCGTCCCCGAAACTGTGTTATGTCTATTGTTGCACACTCCTCCTGTAGAGGGGCATGCCCGACTTCAGGCCAAGACTTCAGGCTGGCAACGGAATGAGGCGTCTGATTGCCGACCTTCCGCCGCTCAGCACGGCCAGCGCGCTCACCCGCTCGGCGTGGGCCAGCAGCAGCGCGCGCTCCCGCGGGGCGGCCATGCGCGCCCTGCCTCCCTGCTGAGCGGTGGCCCTGGCGACGCCCCCGGGGGGGGAAGGCCTGAGAACGACTCAAAGCGCAAGGGCCCCTCGCCCTTTGAGAGGGGACCTAAGCCAGGTGGTCCAACGCATCAGGGGGGGAGGGCCGAGAACGACTCTCGCAGCGCAAGGGCCCCCAGCCCTTTGAGAGGGGACCTCAGCCAGGAGGTCCAACACATTTAGGGATCGGACCGTCTTGCAGATGCAACACCAGAAACCAAACATGTGGTCTGTCCCTGGCGCAAAAGCACGGGCGCCATATCTTGGGCTGCGCCTTCGGTGTGCTATCTCCTCCTCCTCCTCTTCCTCCTCCTCCTCCTCCTCCAGGGTTCGGGGTCCGACCCTCCCTGATGCGAGGAGGCAGGCCTTCGCTCGGCCAGACGCCCGGCGTGACCCCGGGCCAACGAGCGACCTCTGGCGCGCGGCTCTCGGGGGGCGCATGGGGGCCACGCCCGAGGGCGCAGGGCGCAGGGCGCGCGCGCAGCCACCCGAGCGCGCAAGACGGTGCTGTCAGCCATCTGGCGGCCCCGGCACGCCTGCCATACACACATCGCTCCGGCGAGGGGGCCGCTCTCGCGTGCTGCCGATGCGCGGAGAGCTCGGGGCGCCTCCGGACCTCCGAGAGGCCGGTGCACCCTGCTCCCGAGCCGCAGAGGGTTCCGGAGGAGGTCGGAGCACCCTCTGGGACGCCCCGCCGCCTTCTGAGAAGCCCCCAGTCTTAGGTCAGACCTGTCCCCCTACAGGAGGATTTTGGGCGAAAAATTACCCATAGTCAAGCATATCAAGAAAAACAAAAAAATAGGCAGAACAAATCGTCCCCAAACTAGTGTTTAATTATCTTTGAATATTCCTCCTGTAGAGGGACAGGCCCGGCTTAACCTCCGTCCCTCGCCTCCGCCTCTCGGACCTATTCCATCCCCGGGGCTCCACGAGCCTTCGACCCCGGCCCTCGGACCTGTTCAATCCACTGGGCTCCAGACCCCCTCGATCCCGCCCCTCGGACCTGTTCAATCCCCCGGGCTCCACGAGCCCTCGATCCCGCCCGTCGGACCTGTTCAGTCCTCTGGGCTCCAGGCCCCTCGATCCCGCCCCTCGGACCGGCTTTCCGCTCAAGGCAATGATCTGCTGGTTCCGGGGACCGCAGACGACCCCATGGCCGTAAGGTGGGAGAGCCAGCGCGAAGTTAGCCTAAACTGTCGTGACCCCGAGCGGATTTCTCGAGTCGGCGCTGGGCACTCTCCCATCATCCCCGTCACTGGCGCACGGAACGTGCCGCCAGGGGTGCAGGGGGGGGGGTACGGCGCAGACCCTGGCAATCGAACCGGTTCCAGTTGATGCTCAGAGGCTCAGATAGCTTCTTGGTTCCTCCAAACTGGAGGGGACCAGGGACACACACACACAGACATAGATAGACGCAAATCCCAGGATTCCAATATTTTGCCATATGTTCTGGAGTTCCGTTCGACGTGCCATAATTTCCATATCTTTCATGTCTCACATCGTGACTGTGTATGCTTCGCCCTCCCGACAGACGGCGTCCCCATGGCTGACGCCGATGAGAAACGGCGGGGACGATCTGAGGCCACGACGTCGGAGGCCTGGGGGTCTGGCGCCCCCTCTCGAGCCGGGAAACGGCAATGGGGATCGCCATGGGGAAGCGGTTTTTGAAACCTTTCACCCGTTTCGGGCGCTCGGGGCCCTCCACGGTCCCCAGGCCGGTCGGAACACGACTCACGAGGAAGATCTCTTCCTAGGGGAAGGCCCAAGGGTCCACGATTAGGTCGGGCATGACCCCCTATGCAGGTGGATTTGGGAAGAAGTGCCCTGCGACGTACCCAACCCATTGCGTCAAGTGGCAAGAGGAGTTGGCCCAATCTTGCCAGGACAATGACACTACAGGCGCCGTTGTATGTGCGCTCACGTGGCACGATTCACAGGACAACAACAGAAGGACGAGGAGCGAAGGCCTAGGCTTGAGGAGGACACGGGGGCGGGAACAATGGCAAGAGAAAGACGCGTGGGGGGCAGAACCGTCAGCGCGGCAGCAGCAGAAGGTAACAGGGGACAGAAGACGACGACGAAAATGACGGGAGGAGACCGAAGAGTGCTGCTCTTGTCGATGGTACGATAGAGAGGCAGCGCTGCATGCGCCATGGCGCCGCGGCGCTCGAAACAAATATTAAACCTGCCTATGGTTAGTGCAAGAAGCGAGCGAGGTCTACCTCGACCGCCAGCTTCCCCGCTTCCTTCCTGCACTTGTCAATGCGGGGGCTAAGCACTCGAAGACGCGCCGCCAGGTCAGCGGGCGGCCCGCGACAGCGCCCCGCGGGACCCCCCAGCAGCCCTCGAAAGTGGCGACAGTCTCTCAGATCGCAGCCCCCCAGAGATTGCGAGGTCCAATCTGACTCTGGGCGGTGCCTCACTCCGGTGAACCCCCACGAGCCCTCGAAAGTGGCCAGCAGTTTCGCAGATCGCAGCCCCCCGGGGATGGCGAGGTCTGATCCGAATCTGCGTGGGACGTCACTCCGCTGGACCCCCCGGCAGCTCCCGAAAGTGGCGACGGCTTCGCAGATCGCAGCCGCCCCCCAGGGACTGCCAGGCAGGAGGCAGGCTGGCCCGCGGGAAGGCGCGAGGTGAGAGGCAGGCGAGCAGGGGAGGGCGGCAGGAGGGGGGAGGTGGAGACCGCAGTGCTCTCTCCAAAACGAGTGCCCCACGCAGGAGGGTTGGGGAAAAATGCGAATAGCCCAACACAGATTCAGGCACGATCAAACACAGTCGAAACATCATGCCCTGGCTATTGCTTGACTATTTCTGGATATCCCTTCCCCAGACATGCGACGTCCTGATTTGTTCAATACGGGGCCCCTGGAAGTCCCGGCCCTTTCCCCAGGACCGGTTCTTCATTCTGGGTCGTTTCTGACGGCCCCGAGGCCCAGCGAGGGCCTCCCGCGGCCGAAGATGACCGAAAACCGCCCGCCCTGATTTTTTCACGACACGATCATGTCTGGGCCTGTAGAGGGACATGCCCGTCTCAAGTCCAGGACCCGTTTCCCACAGGGGACCCGTTTCCCCCCATGCTGGAAATGTTAAAAAAACGGCCGTAAAGGGGGCTCGGCGTGCGCTCGTTCGCCGTCTCTGTGGGCGTCGGAAGCGTCGGAGCAACCCGAGACCGTCGGCGGGAGGACGGGAGGAGGAGGATGAGGAGGAGGATGAGGAGGAGGATGAGGAAGAGGAAGAGGAAGAGGAAGAGGAGGGAGGAGGAGGAGGAGGAGAAGGAGGAGGAGGAGGAGGAGGAGGAGGAGGAGGAGAAGGAGGAGGAGGAGGAGGAGAAGGAGGAGGAGGAGGAGGAGGAGGAGGGAGGAGGAGATGACTCGAGAATCTCCGCAATCCGGCGGCTCTGGAGGACGTCTCGGCGGGAGCCGCGGCCTTCTCAAAGCGTTCTGGAATGCCCTGAGAGCGTTCCGGAACGCTCTGGAACGGATTCATCCTCGTCCGACATCCCGTCCAGCTGCGCAGAATCCTTTCGCATCCGCCGACTCGGGGGTCCTAGGGGGCCTTAGTCCCCAAAATGGCCCCACCCGGCGATGCGCAACCAGAGTGGTAAGGGGCGGGGGCATTGCACATGAGCAGCAGCAACAGCAGGAGGAAGAGGAGGAGCAGGAAAAACACGGGGCCAGGTCAAGGCGGAGGAGGGGAAAGGAGAGGTGCGGTAACGATGATGGCATATGCTCCAGACATGTTGCACGCGCTGGGGCGAGTCGCCATCCTCAGCGACGTAAGCAAACCACCGATCCTGAACTGAAATATCCTTAATGTTTTCAGGGGGGCACCTCTCTTGGACCGAGTTGCTGTCGCTTGAACACACATCGAACATCATGGCTCGAAATACTGAGCGGGCGGTGGCAGTTCCGACATGATCATGGGAGAGAGGTAAATCGTATTCATATTACGCACGGGGAACGGGGACAGGGAAGAGAGGGCAGGGGATGGACACGAAAGAGGGCGAGGTGGAGGAGGCGATGAGAGGAGAGGGGAGGGACGAGGAAGCAGAGAGGAACGAGACCCGAAGACGAGAGGGAGAGGGAAATGGGGAGGAGGGATGAGGAAGGAGGGGGAGAAGATAGGAGAGCGACGGGAGTAGAGGGGTATCTATGAAGACGATGAATATGATGGGGCGAGGAGAGAGGCGGAGGGAGGGATGGTGAAGGAGGACAAGGGAGAAACTGAGGACGAGAAGCACCAGCAACTTGAGGAGGACAAGGGCAGGAGGCAAGAGGACAACAGGGATCATACATGTTTCAAGGGTAGCGGGAACACTTATTGAATAACATCGGAAGGGGACGCGACAGATCTGAAGGTAAAAGAGATACAAAGCGGGAGAGAGAGAGAGAGAACAACAAAAAACGCCGAGAGAGCGACACGTACATCTATACGATAATCCTTACGTACAAGAGGGAAGGCGGGATAACGAGAGAAAAAGAGAGAGGTGTGCAGAAGGGGAGAGAGACAACGAGAGAGGGAGAGCGCGAGAGAAAGGGAAAGAGACAGAGAGATAGAGAGAGAGAGAGAAAGAGTGATATTGCGAGGTGAAGATTCGGAACATCAGCAAAATAACAAGGGCGACGGAACTGTGCGGAACATGGTGATGATTACCCGAAGGGAGGAAGTGGAGACAAGCACTGCGGTGATGCTAACATACCAGCCACGTTCACCCCGTATGGGGTACACAGGAAAAGGGCTCGCTATTTTGTCCGTCGGGGCAAGGTTTACAACCATCGTCTCAAAGCACGGACCGCAAGAAGCCCGACCCTCTTCTAAAAATCAAATTGGAAAATGCCCCAACGATTTGAAGTAAGCTTGCAGTCGTGGAAGCCTGATCGGGCCGCTCGAACTCAAGTGCGGGGATTCAGCTGCCACCCTTGTCCTCGTCGCAAGATCCGAGACGAGTCAGAGACGAGTCAACGCACGAAGAACTGCATGATTATCCAGGCGAAGATCTATGTAGCCATGTCCAGTTGTTAGTGACGCTGTTGTGGTTATCGTCTTCGGTAGAGATCAACATTGCGCCACGAAGCTTGTGAGGGGTGCGCCGAAATGTGTGCGGGACTCCATGCGAACTGCGCCACTGGAACCTTGGGTGGAGCCCCCAAATGGAAGCACGAAACGTGTGAGAGGTGTGCATGCATGGGTGCACAGCCACCGCGCAAACGTCACTGGAGCAGTAGGCAGAGCTCCCATGTAGCCACGAAACATGCAAGTGGTGTTCCGAAGTGGTCGCGGAGCGGCATGCGCAAGCTCACACTGGGGACCTTAGGAACTTACTGTAGGGCCACAAAGCGTGTGAAGGGTGCGCAGAAATGGGCGCGGGGCGGCATGCGAACGCCAATACTGAGGCCTCTGGTGAAGCTCATTGATGAGGCCATGAAGCGTGTAGGGGGTGGGCGAAATGACTGCGACGCCACTGTTCGAAATGTGCACCTGGGGCCTTCGGTGGGGCTCTCTGTGGGGCCCCGAAACGTGTGAGGGGTGCGGCGAAATGGATGCGACGCCACCATGCGAACTGCGACACTGTGACTTCAGGTGAGGTCGCCAATGGGGCCACGAACAGGGCGAGGGGTGTGCCGGAAAATGTGCGACGCCACCATGCGAACTGCGCCACTGCAGTTTAGATGGCTGTGGTGCAACTCGTGCGAGGGTATGCCGACATGGGCGCGACGCCACCGTCCGAACTGCGCCGCTGGGACTTTCAGCGGAGCTCCCTGGAGGGCCACGAAACGTGTGAGGGGTGTGCCGAGATGGGTGCCACGCGGCCATGCGAACTGCGCCACTGGTGCATTAGATGGAGTTCCCTGTGGGGCCACGAAACGCGTGAAAGTGCCGAACTGGGTGCGACGCCATCAAACGAACTGCGCAACTGGGGCCTTCGGTGGGGCTCCCTGTGGGGCCACGGCACGTGGGAGGGGTGTGCCGAAAAGGGGGGGCGACGCCATCGTGGGAACTGCGCCACTGGGGCCTTAGGAGGAGTTCCGTATGGGGGCACGGAACGTGTGAGGGGTGCTCCGAAGTGAAGCCCTTTGTGGAAGGCACGAAACGTGTGAGGGGTGTGCCAGAATTGGTGCGATGCCACCCTGCGAACTGGGCCACTGGCGCCCCAGGTGGGGTTCCGTATGGGGCCACGAGACGTGTGAGGGGTGCGCCGGAATGGGCGCAGCGCCATCATGCGAACTGCGCCAATGGGGCGTCATGTGGAGGCCCCTGGAAAGCCACGGAACGAGTGATAGGTGCGACGACACCACGCGAATTGCGCCACTGAGGCCTTGGGTGAGGTTCCTTGTGGGCTTGTGGGGCCACGAAGCGCGTGAGGGGTGCGGCGAAATGGCTGGCCACCACGCGAGCTGCGACACTGGGGCCTCTGGTGGAGTCCCCAGTGTGACCACGGGACGTGCGAGAGGTGTGCGGAAATGGGTGCGACGCCACCATGCGAATTGCGCCACTGGAGCCTTAGGTGGAGTTCCCTTGTCAGGCCGCGAAAGGTGTAGGGTATGCCGAAATGGGCGCGACGCCACCATCCGAACTGCGTCGGTGGAGTCATACGTAGATGGAAATCCCTGTGGGGCCGCGAAGTGTGTGAGGTGTGTGCCCAAATGGGTGCTACGCCACCCTGCGAACTGCGCCACTATGGCATTAGGTGGACCTCCCTGTGGCGCCACGAAAAATGAGGGGTAAACTGGAATCAGTGCGGCGCTACCATGCAAACTACGCATCTGGAGCTTTAGGTGGAATTCCCTGTGGGGCAACGCACCGTGTAAAAGTTGTGCCTGAATTCTTCGACGCGCGGAGGTCAGGGCAAGCATGGGAGGAGCAGTTTTTTTTTTGCAGTGCACCGCTGACGAACAGGCTCCAAGGGCAACAAGTTGCCTGGGACTGAAGGCCAGGGCAGAATATTTACATGTCAGGCCACGCGCTGTCTCTTCAAAACGAGGACCCAACACCACAGGATGGTTTGACAAATGATATTTTCCATCGAGGCTGGGGCCACATGGCGAACAATGGGCGCATGACATATGACATTGCCAGCCGCATCAGGAAACGCAAGCCGCCCCCCGCGCGGTGAAACACGTAAGCAGCACAGTGAAGCCATGCCTTCGGACGTGCACGCTGAAAGAATCGTAGCATGTTCTCTGAAACTCTGTCGAACAATCCGTGTAGTTTTCTGTTGTGCTCCGCTCCCAGACCTCGGCCGACTCCATATGTTCGAATCTGAGGTCACCTGACATCTCGACCCCTTCCCCAGGAACGGCCGGTCACCATGAGCGGCCAGTTGTCCTGACAAACACCCTAGAGGCCGAAAACTCAGAATAAGCACAGGCTCGATCAGATTCAAGTCTCAGGAGGTTTGGGTTCTTCTTAACGAGAGCGCCTCAACCTCTCCGAGAGCTCCTTCACCGTCACCGACGAGGGGATGCTCGGGCAGCCGAAGTGGGCGAGCGTGGTCGCGAAAGACGAGCCTGTTTCGGTGGCGCTTCGCAAAAGGCAAGATGAGTGGCGGAGAGGGAGGGATGTCGCAGGATAACTACAATATCCCCCATCGTACATTAACAAGTTTGTCCAGGGCTTGGCATCGGCATTGAGCTGACCAGAAGCATCTGGAGCAGAAGGAACACGAGATGAGATAAGGTTTGGGTACTGTGCGCGAAATGCTGGAGCGTAGACTGATAGACTGGAGCTATTTGACACGTCGCGCTGAAAGTTCACCAGCAGTGGGTCACATGCGCCAGTGCCACAATAACCAAGAAGTGGAATCTGAAAACACAAACACGCACAACCGCGGAGTGACGACGGCACTCGTCCAAGCAATGCCAATGCGGCAGAAAGAGGGCTCCGACGGAGCACGCGACGGTGAGGCAGGGAAAAGAACGCAGGGATGAGCAGAAAAAGGACTCGTCAAAATGTTGTATACCAATTCTAAGCATCCCGTACCTCCGAATAAACATTTCTCCTCCCCCTCGTCCTCCTCCCGCCTCCTCCTCCTCTGCATCATCCTCCCCGTCTCTTCCCTAATGGTAATTCTTTCTCAATCCTCCCTCTCCCCCTCCTCTCCCTCCTCCTCCTCCTCCTCCCCCTCCCCTCCTCCCCTTGCCCCTCCGCCTCCTCCACCCCTCTTCTTTGAAGAGAGTCCCTCCCCGTCGCACTCCAGGACCGGTCGAAAAGATGTTTCTTTGGCCCATCAATGCGCTACCGCTAGAGGTCAAAGCCGTGCAGCCTGGCTCCACCAGAGCAGCGTGAAAGTCAAGATGAAACGCCGAAGACCGACAAGGAGGAAACGGATTGAGAGTGCGCTGGGAGGTCAAAAAGAGCGCAACGGCCAAACCGCCAGGGACGAGCCCAAGAGCAAGGATCCCATGCCGCTGGGGGGCACGAAATGATGTTGTGTGCAAGCCCCAAGGGCCCAGACGGGCAGGGGAGAAGGCAGGGGAGGAAAAAAACAAGGCAGGGGAGGAGAAAGGGAGGCAAGGGTAGAACCACGAGCAGCGCCGCAGAAGCCAGAGCCAGCACAGCAGCTCGTCCGAGAAAGGACAAAGCCTGGGCCCCTGGCGCGCCGGAGGCGGGGGAGGCGGAGGCAGGAGGGAGAAAGGAAGAGAGGGATAGAGAGAGAGAGAGAGAGAGAGAAAAAAAAAAAAAAGAGAGAGAGAGAGAGAGAGAAGGACGAAATGGCAAGTCAAACCTCTTCACTGCCTTCTGAGCTGGGGCAGCACCACCAAACAAACGATTCTGGGGACGGTCCCGCTCGGCGCCGGGGCGGGGGGGGGGCGGCGCCCCCCAAGACGGTGGGGCCAGCGCCCACGCGCGTTGCCCGGGGCCAGGCGCAAGCGCCTCGTCGACCCACGAAGCAGGCTCCCACCCAACGAAGAACGATGAGAACGAGTGGCGAGAGATCGATGATCGAGGAGGACGATGAGGATCGAGCAGGAGGATCGAGGATCGAGGAGGAGTAGGCGGAGGAGGAGGAGGAGGAGGAGGAGCAGGAGGAGGCGAAGGAGCAGGAGGAGAAGGGGGAGCACCTGCCGCAGGGACTGGAGCATGAGAAGTGGTTCCGGGCGGGAGCTGGAGCGGGAAGCGCTGGTCCTCCGACACCGCGAGAGAAAGCCTCAGAAGCCGATGACGACAAGGATAGCCAACAGCATCGCCAACGATCGTATCGCTGTTGTTTGCACGGCTTGAGTCGCCAGCCACAGCGCCCCAAACCAGCCGTACCTGGCACCCGTCATGCTGCACCCAAATACCCGTTGTCCTGCGCATGACCCTGCGGCACTTTGTGCCCGTCGTGCTGCACCTGGTACCCGTTGTGCTGTGCCAGCGTTGCGATGAAGTGCTGAGTTCGAGCGAGACGGTCTAGACGTCCGTACGCCCAATGGCGGCGCAACAACATATGATCACAGTGAAAATATGTCTCACCCAATTGAGCACACCACTGTGGTAGAAGTATCATAGTGGGAATCGGAGTCGGCGACCCCGAGGAGTCAGATGCGGGCTGGGAAGCGCGGCCAGAACGTATGAACACATATCCACATTCCTTGGAGCTGTAGAGGAGGATGCCCTCATAATCAGAAGGCATGTTGGCGACGGGGTCGGCGCTGGAGTCGGAACTGGGATACCAGTCGGAGCAGGATTCGGAGGCGGGGTGTGGAAAAGGCACACGAAGTAGGTGTCTGAGTCGGGATCTGGGCCAAAGTCAGAGCATGCTGGAGTCGGGATGCGGCTGGAGTCTGTAGTCGGAGCGGGTGCTGTCATGACAATCGGTAGTAGAAGAGCCGGAGCTAGAGTCCTGGCCAACATGACTGTTGGCGTGTCTGACGATGTTCATGTAACTGGCCGAAGCGGTGCTGAAACGTCTGACAGGACAAGACCTGGAGCCAGAATCCTGGCTGGAGTCGGAGGCGGGATATTGGAGTCGGAGCTGGAGTCGTAGGCGGGGTGGAAGGGCAGACGGAGCAGGTGACGAAATTGGAAACAGGAGTCGGAGCTGAGGTGGGAGGTGTGTTGGGGAGTTCGGCCAGAACTGGCGTCACAGCCGGAACCCGAGCTTCGCCATCGCCAAAGCTGGCGTGCCCGCAAACGTTGGCGTGCCTGACAGATGCGGGCTTGGGGCGGCAACGGGAGGGAAGCACACAGCCGGAGTCAGAGCTGGAGTCGGAGCTGGCTGTGAAAGGCAGCCGGGAGACGCGGCATAGCTGGAGCCCTCACTCAACATCACTGCTGGCGTGTCTGCCAGCGCTGTGGTGTGCGTCGGAACCGGCGTTGGGGCGGCAGCAGGTGCTAGGGGCGGCACCGGAGTGGGAGCTGGAGTCGGGGTGAGTGGGACCGCGCGCCAGAGCGAAGTGCCTGTAGACAACGTAGACTACAAAACGGCAAAAACGAAATCGATATACCCATAGAGGACTGAATCCGCATTGGTCAGAGAGTCGCCGAACAAGCCCACGACGAAGCCGAATGCATACATGGACAAGTTGATTGCGCTGATCGTGGAAACAGACAAGTGTCCCAAAGTGGAAAAAAACACATCGTCGTGAAGTCAAGTATGGGTCCGTCGTCGTCTGTAGTCGCCTCCTTGTTGTCCGCGTCGTTTGTACCTGCATTGACCTGCGTGCCACCGCAACATCGTCGAAGCTCCGCATTGTCATTGACGGCCTCGTGGAGAAGCTGGCTCATGAACCTCGTGCCGTACTCGCGATCCTCGCGTCCATGATGCGGGATGTGGTTGACCAGCCGGTAGAGCACATACACCGAAACCGCAGTCAATCGCAAATGACTGTCCGTGGAAGCATCTCGACAAGGCGGGCTGGGCACTTCGCCGGAGACTTCCTCACTACTTACGATCCTGAAGCTTCGAATTTGAAACCGTTTCACGGATGGAGGGCGAGTGGTTTTCAAAATGTGGCTTTCGCCTTCGCCCTGCAGTCTTAAAATGTACTGTAAGAGCTTCACGAATGCAGGGCGGACTGTTTTCAAAATTATGATATTGCCTAAACGCCGCGCAAGTTCGTCTTAAACACTTGCGAAAGTTTCACGGATGGAGGGGGGACCGTTTTGTTCAAGCTGCTCTCGCCTTAGCCCCGAGAGCACTCGCCTTAAACATTTGCAAAAACTTTCAAGGATGAAGGGCGGCCCGATTTCAAAGTGCTGCTCTCGCGTCAGCGCCGCGAACATTCCTTTAACAATATTGCAATCATTTCACGGATGGAGGGTGGCTCCTTTTCAAAGTGTGCCTCTCGCCTCAGCGCTGCGCACTGTCGTCTTAAGAGTTTGCACCACTTTCAAAGGTTCTCATGGTTTACATACGTCCTTGAAACGGTATGTTGGCAAGATGCCGGGATGTCAGGGCGCCACTGTCACGTTGACTCGCGGTGTTGAAGTCTCAGGAATGGTTTTCTGGCATGATTCCGGATCGTCGAGGCGCAGCAGTAACGGTGATTCGCAGCGTTGAGGTCCCAGGAATGGTGTTCTGGCACAGTTGCAGATTTTCAAACGGCTGTCTTCCAAGGCGCCACATCCCTCGATGAAAATGACCAATGGTAGAGGCCTGCGACGAGGGAACTCGGAGGGAGGGTTTATCACAATATACATGATGAATCCTGGGTTTACACTGGCCCCCCTCTTCCACCTCATCCTCCTTCACAATTGCTCAATATGAAAGCTATTCTCCTCTCTCCCCTGAGTCTGTGGCGGAATCTGTCTCGGAGTGTTCGGCACCCACTTGTGTATTGTTTTCCACACAAGATGTCGGCGAGTTCGGTTTTCGTTTTTGTCTTGTTCAAATTGCTGCTCTCGCTGAGGCGCTGGCCTCATTTTCGGGCTTCCGCTCGTTCCGAATCGTGCTCCCGCTGCAACGCGCTGGCTTCATTTCCGCACTTCCGCTCGTTCCGAATCGTGCTCCCGCTGCAGCGCTGGCCTT
>CAUYUJ010006402.1:312500-317500 GCA_963575745.1 Prorocentrum cordatum
CAGTCGCGCGGAGCTCAAACCAAAGTCACTACCGGCTTGGCTGGCCATACCATGTGTCTTTGATGTGTGCGGGGCGCGACCAACGATGCGATGCATGCACTCCGTTTGAAAACTCCGCATCGTGGAACCTGCCCATGGACACGTGCATCCATAGATACATCGCCGCGACCATGGACGACACCAATTCAACATCAACACCCGCAACCCTTACATGAGAAACCACATTTGATAGCGTTAGTGATCACATCCGCCATGGCCATGCGCACTTCCATACCATGCTTGGTAGTGTCTGACTGGAGATCACGTGGCATGTTCGTTGCCCCTGACTTGCCCAAAACAACGAACACAGAGTCATCAACGGTAAGATGGTTGGTGAGCGGGTCACTGGGTAAATGTATGACCATGCCTCAGCAAAAATGTCTCCACCTCCATTTGTCAAGCCCATGCCGACAGTGCTTCAGATTGAGGGAGCGCGCCTCCATCACCACAATGAACAGTATAGCGCTGCATAGATTTACCAGTGTGAGCGTTCATTGTATCAAAAGGCGCCGCGACTCCTCTCGACTAAAGAATACCGGCCAACTTGCAGCTTACACTCCACGACGTAAAGTACGCACGCTTAGCTGACAACAAGGATGCAGTTTATCCTACAGGGTAGGGGGCTCAATCCCTGGGACCTAGAAGAACGCACCAATCCTTCAGTGCTCACTCACCTCTCGTTTCTTCCTATTATTTCTCATCCCTCGCTTCCTCTTACCCTTGCTCCTCCGTATTCCCTCCTGGCCTTTCTCCTCATCCTCCCTCCTTCCCCGAAAGCGTGTGTCGTGACGAAATCTTGGCCCCCGTAACAACAAAACGTGCCTGAGGCCCTCCATTTTTTCCACACGCACGTCATAGTTCAGCCTGGGCCGATCAGAAACCTTCTCGGAAGGTCGGGGGGGCTCTGGGAAGCACCGCCTCCTTCTGAGCAAGCCTCCTCCTCCTCACTTCCCCACCCCCCCTCGCTCGCCGCCGAGACTCCATCCCTCCCGCTCTGGCGCCGCCCTCGCGCCGACGACGCCGGCGATGCCGACACCGCAAAGCGCAGCCCGCGCTCGCGAGGTCGGCGGCCGCGCCGAGGGCCGCGCCAGCGGCAGCAGCTCGCTCCCCGCCTCCAGCCCGCCGGGGCAGGGCGCAATGGGGGGGAGGGGACCAGCAGAGGGAGAGGAAGCGCAAGAAGAGGCCAGAGCAGGAGGAGCGAGGGGAGGGCCGACAGGGGCAGCAGAGACAGGGAGGGCGCGGGCCGACGACGACGCGACGAGTGCGAGACGACGGCGAGACGACAATCGCCGCGCCCGGCGCTGCCCTGAAGAGGCAGAAAATGGAAGAGGCAGAAAATGGAGGAGGAGGAGGAGGAGGAGGAGGAGGAGGAGGAGATGGAGATGGAGGAGGAGGAGGAGGAGGAGGAGGAGGAGGAGATGGGGGAGGAGAGGAGATGGAGGAGGAGGAGGAGGAGGAGGAGATGGAGATGGAGGAGGAGGAGGAGGAGGAGGCGGAGATGGAGGAGGAGGAATAGGAGGAGGAGGAGGAGGAGGAGGAGGACCATACGTGGGGGCTAAAGAATCAGTAAGGACACGTTCCGCGCGGAGCGGTCGCGACAAAACGCCCCGCATCCACGGGGTCGCGGCCCAGGGATCCTGGGCCAACGACACCGAGCACACTGGGCCCAGGGGCCCTGGGCCCACGACACCAGCTCACGTAGCTGGGTTTCCAGGCACCTCCTGGCGCAGGAGGCGCTGGTGTGTAGAGGAGGGGCGCCTTCGCTGCGAGGACGAAACCAGCTGCACGCAGCAACTTTCGTACTCCCCCCCTCTTCTAATGCTCCCCCTCTTCCAAGTCGTGGCAAGAGTCACGACGGACGTGCTTTGCCTTGGTTTCGGCCTCTTGTGGCCGGGCTGGACCTCAACGTTGTTCTTCGTTTTGTGTCCCTGTTGCTTCTCGTGTTGCTCTACCTGTCTCCCTGCACCTCCCTGCCCAAACCGAAGCACAGCACAAAGCCGAAGTCCAGTACAACAGCGTTTAGATCCAGCCCTTTGAGGGGGCCCTCGCCAGGCCCCAGGACCATCAACAAAAAGCACGACTCGGGACAAAGTGTCGATCCTGAGGAACGGGTCGACGAGTTCAAGGCCCCGAGAATCGAACACCTCGAATCGCCGGCATCCTGGGTGCACTCGGGCTTAGATCCAAAAAGACAGCCACGGGACGCCGAGCTGCGGTCCCCTGTGACTCGAACCTGTTTGGGCACGCCGCACCTGCCAGCAAAGGAAAACCAATCGGAAATGCACACCGAGGCCGAGCCCAGGCCGGCTCGGCCCAATCACCGACATCACCCCTGGCCCTCACGAGGGAGGCGGGGGAAGAACGGCGGCAACGAAAAGCACAACTCATGAGGAGAACGGCCCTCGGAGCGACGCCCACAGTGCTCGGCGAGCACGGAGGATCATGGGCGCCTTCCAAGCTCCTCCTCCTCATTCTCCTCTTCATTCTCCTGTTCCGCCCGTTCCTCCTCCTCCTCCTCATCCTCCTCCTCCTCCTCATCCTCCTCGTCCTCCTCCTCTTCCTCCTCGTCCTCCTCCTCCTCCCCCTCCTCCCCTCCTCCTCCCTCCTCCCCCTCCTCCTCCTCCTCCTCCTCCTCCTCCTCCTCCTCCTCCTCCTCCTCCCCCTCCGCCTCCTCCTCCTCCTCCGGGGGCGCGTTCTGACAAGGACGTCGAGGCGGACCCTGGCCAATGGGGGAACCAACAAAAAGGTACCGACACCGCTGCTCCCCGCACCTCTCCTGGGGCGCGTCCTGGCCAGGATCTCGAGGCGAATCCAGCGGCGGCGACGAGGCCCCCCCGGAGGAGGCCCCCAAAAGGGGGCACACGCGAGGCAGGGGTGGCGGCATCGGCACCTGGTCCTCCACTGAGGCTCGCGCCGTCCCGGTTCAGGGCGCCCTGAGGAGGCTCCCCAGACCCCCGACGTCATGCTTTGTTCGTTGCGTCGACCCCTGGAGGTCTGAACCCATTCCCCTGGACCGGTCTTGCAGCCCGATTCGTTGTTGTGACGGTCCCGAGGCCCAGCGAGGGCCCTCCGCTGGCCATCGCTCGGACGTCCAGTCCCTGTGCCTTTCTCGGTTTCGTGCGTGGCTTTTTCGCCAAATGATCAAGGATGCTCCTCGATGGTCCCCGCCGAAGAAGAAAAAAAAAAACAAAAAAAAAAAAAAAAAAAAAAAAAAAAAACGTCCGAGCGATGCCAAGTCCGAGGCCGAACATAGCGAAAAACCTCCCGCCATGGTTTTGTTCATTGCCCGAGGGGGGCTGGGCCGGGCGGCGCGGGGCTGCCGGCGCCTTCAGCGCCCGCGCCGCGCCGTGCGACAGCGCGGCGACCGGGCCCGCGGGCGCCGCCGAGGAGGCGGCGCCGGCGTCGACGGCGAGGGCCAGGGCGGGCTCCTGCCGCGCGGCAGGAGGGACTGCCAACGGACGTCCCTCGGAGCCGGGGCCGACCGGCCCGGCATTCCTATGAGCGTATACCACGGCTCCAGGGGCCCAAGGGCACACAAATAAAGACACACAAGTAACAGGATTCCCACAGGTAACCCACACGTCCCATATGTTCCCCTATGTTCCTGGGGATCGACGATTAGTTGTGTCTGAGTGTGTGTTTCTCCCCTCCTGATATGAGCCTACCACGACATGATCTTAGAACCCAGAGATGCTCCCAAACATAACCGCGCCGTGAAAACAAATCAAGACGGTTTTTTTTTGTGCCAATTTCGGACTCGGGGGGCCCTGACCTGGCCTTGGGACCATCCAAAAACGACTCAGGATGAGAAACTGGTCGCGGGGAAATGGTCGGGACTTCCAGGGACCCCGCACTGGAAAAGTCAGGACGTCGCATGTCTGGGTTCCTATAACACAGAAGCAGTGCTCCGAGAACATAAGCACCCGGGGTGTTAACACGAAGCCGTCCCAGCCAGAAATGCTCGAAAAACGGTTCGTGCAGACCACACAGGGCTCGTAGAACATTCTTCGGTGGGCCTCTCTAGGCAGTCCAAGACGCTTCGCCACAACTCGGAACTGACATCCTCGCGCCGCGACTCACACCACGACCGGAGGCTGCTGGTCACGTTCGGGCTCCCGGGGCCTTACCGACCACAGAGAGCTCCTGGGACTGGTGAGGGCCCCAGGAGGCCGAAAGGCCCCTCCGCCCCCGCCGTCCACTTCCCTCCTCCTCCTCCTCCTCCTCCTCCTCCTCCTCCTCCTCCTCCTCCTCCTCCCCCTCTTCCTCCTCTTCCTCCTCTTCCCCCTCCTCTTCCCCCTCTTCCTCCTCTCTTTCCTCTCTCCACCTCGGCCCGTGGGCTCTCCGGGTGGGTCCCCCAGCCTCTCGGGGATCCGCACCGACCCGGGTCAGTGCACACTGCACACCCGGGCCAGTCGAGACCCTGCCAAAAGGATCCTGCAGACTCAAGCAGGATCCTTTTGCAAGACCCTGCACGCAGGCCCGGGTCAGTGAGAGGCCTCCCAGGTGGGGTCCGAATAGATGGGTCGAAAGGTCGTGCCGCATCGCCAATGCACCGCCGATGCATCGGCGACGCATCGGCGATGCATCGGCGACGTCGGCGATGCATCGGCGACGTCGGCGTGGGGAAACACTGGCTCCACATAGAGCCGCATCGTCGAGGCATCAGCGATGCGGCGCGACCCTCCGACCCCATCTACTCGGACCCCATCTGGGAGGCCTAACTCAGTGCAATCCCGCCTCTGCAGGATCGTGCGAGATCTGGCCCTCTGGCTGACCCCCGCTTGCATGGACCCCCGTCTCCTGGAACCCCGACCCCCATCGCGCAGGGGGTCCTCGGTCCTCGGGGCTCTGGGGCTCAAGTCCAGCGTCTCGTGGTCACCGCGGCCCGGGCCAATCCCTTGTTGGGACCGGCTCCCGGGGCACTCAACTGCCCTGGCCGGCCTCCTGTTTCGACCGGCTCC
>CAUYUJ010006402.1:322500-347500 GCA_963575745.1 Prorocentrum cordatum
GGGCCCTCCCCCCCTCCCCGGAGGCCAAACGGCCGTGGGCTCCGCTCGCCTTCTCCTGCGGCCCCACGCGGCCGACCCTCGAGCCCGCCGCCACAAGGGGGCCACAGATTGACGCGCGCGTTCCGCTGCTCGCAAAGTAGCTACTCTTGGGTCGGGCATGCCCCCCTACAGGGTGATTTTTTGGGGGCAGTTAAGAAATAGTCAGGAAAGGCTCCACAAGAAAAAATCAATATATGGTCAGCAAATCGTCCCCAGACGATTTTTTGACTATTAAGGAATATCCCGCCTGTAGAGGGACGCGCCCGACTGAAAGCTAATTGCTCGCAAATGGCCTGGATCCGCCGCGGGGGATCTACGATAAACTACGTCGAGGGTAGCATGTACTTTTCGGACGTTTGCGAGTAGGCACTTTGCGAGTAGTGGAACGCGCCCGGTAAAAAAAGGCGCGCCAGTAGCCGCACCGAGTCGGGCCCGAAGCAGGCGCGCGCGAGCGGCGGGGCCTCCAAGAGGGCAGGTGGCTCCTCAGGATCATATTGCTCCCGTCGTACTTGAGGACCACATCCCAGAAATAACGTCGAGCACCCCAAACAATATCGAAACAGTGTCGAACGAGCATCGCCTCCCAGGGCCCGACACGTGCACTCCCTCCAGAAGCGGTACTTCTCTTGGTGCTCGACGCTCCTCTGGTTGTGAAGGCTACAATAGGTTGGAACATCATAATTTGAGGAGCCCTCCCGTGGAAGACTCCTGGGAAGCCTTCCTTAGACAAGCGCGTCCCACTACTCGCAAAATAGCAACTCGCAAGTGGTCTGGATCCGCCACAGGGGATCTACGATATATTTCACAAATGCAGACGTATGGCTCTCTGACGTTGGCGAGTAGGCACTCTGCGAGTAGTGAAACGCGCTCGGCGATTCCTCGCGGTCAAGGGGCACAACCAACCTTCTCGGTCGAGCTGAAATTGATGCACCACACCCGGCGTCAAGCTAAAGCTCTGGACATGAACGAATGGCTGGATGTTGCACATCTTCGTCGGCTTCACCGGCGAGGCGTTCGACCACCTTGACCTCCCTTTTTGTATGGTCCTGCAGAGGAAGGCGCTCTCTGACCCTCGGCTCCACTCCGGGTTTCATAAAAAGCGTGGGGGGGTACCCCCTCGACGGGGGTCAACCTCGCCTCGTCGTCGTGCCGCGACGGGGGTCGAAGCGCCTTCGGCGCGCGGTGGCTGTCCGCAGCGGGGGTCGATGTGGGGCTGTCGGCGGGGGTGAACCCCCCCGACGCTTATTGAGAAACTCGGAAACCTCAAGCTGGCCATCGCTCGGACGTCCAGTCCCTGTGCGTTTTTCGGTTTCGTGCGTGGTTGTTTCGCCAAATGATCAAGGATGCTCCTCGATGGTCCCCGCCGAAGAACAAATGCACACGCCCGAGCGATGCCAAGCAGGAGAGGACACAAAGACCCTTCCGAGGGCCAGAGTGCCACAGAGACGCGGAGGGCGCGGGCCGCCGAGCTCAGGACACAAAGGGTACCCTCGATCCGGCAGGGTCGACCTGCCAGTCAGTCTCGACCGTGCAGCGTGCATCGGGCCAACTCGGGCCAACGAACCTGCCATCCAAAGAGCACTTGGAGTCCCGAAACACGGTGCGGTGACAGCCCGTGCGGTGACCTCGAAACCCTCCACAAGACCTCGCCGCACGGTCCTTCAGCGCACGGATTGGGGACCTCGGGGGCCCCAGTCGCCCGAGGCGTCCTCGGAGAACGGCCCGAGTCCCAAAACCGTGCGGCGACCCCGAATCCCCACCGACTCACCGCACGGTGTGGTCACCGCCCCGTTTGGGGACCCCCGAGAGCAGCTGAGCGTAGACCGAATGCTTCCGGAACTGCACGCTGGCCGGAAGTAGGCAGCAGCATGGCGCAGGAGGGCGGATACAAAGCAGATCGGGTCCGGATGCCCCCCCAGAGAAGATCAGAGCACAGCGGAAGCGACGCGATGCTTAAAGCAGGAAGGCGCTTGGGGCAAACTGAGATCTGGGAATCAAGAGATGCCTACTTTCAACGACCGGCTTGTAAGCGGGCAAACTTGAGAGCACGGCGAGACTTGAATACAGGGACCGACCGTGCCGGCCTTCCTAGGGGCCTACCACGCGATGCTCTTCGAGCCCCACAGCATAGTCCGATTACAAAACCCGTGCTCTTAGAACATGGAACCGATGTTGTGCTTAAACAAGACAATCTCAGTCACACGCGTTTAGTGACATTTCATACAGACCATACATGATCGAGCCACTCAGGTCATGGTAATGATAGGACCTGGGATTTAGGAAAAAGGCCCCGAATTTAGAGAAACCGTGTTTGAATGTAGTAAACCGGTTTCTGCGTTTACTAATAATGTTTTGTCTTGTTTTGACTAGGCGTTGCAATTGAATAAGTCCGTTTCTCGCTTCAGTGAACCATCGCCTTCTCCATACATTGTTTTAAGAATGCGCGTTCATTCATTACCAGGACCTCTGTTGGCCGGTGACAAAAGGTTCTCAGAACATTATTTTGGCACCCTGGCGCCCTCAGCACTCGGGGCCCTTCCGAGGCGGCCTCCGGCCTCCCAAGCCGTTCCCCCTGCCTTTTCGCTCGCGCCGCCCCCCTGCAATGCGGCGCGCACCAAGGGAGCGGAGGGAGGGGGAGGGGGAGGGGGAGGGGGAGGAGGAGGAGGAGGAGGAGGAGGGGGAGGAGGGGGAGGAGAAGAGGAGAGGAGGAGGAGGAGGAGGAGGAGAGGAGGAGGAGGAGGAGGAGGAGGAGGAGTAGGAGGAGAAAGAGGAGGAGGAGGAGGAGAGGAGGAGGAGAAGGAGGAAGGAAGAGGGGGAGGAGGAGGAGGAGGAGGAGAAGAAGGAGGGGGAGGAGGAGGAGGAGGAGGAGGAGGAGGAGGAGGAGGAACGAGAGGAGGAGGAGGAGGAGGAGCAGGAGGAGGAGGAGGAGGAGGGAGGGGGGAGGCTTCTGAGGAGGCTACCTCTTAGAAAAAGCCGGCCTGGCATCTATAATCAGATTTAGGTCGGGCGTGTCCCCCTACAGGCAGATTTTGGAGGACAAATCAACAACACATATCAAACATCGTCAAAAATAGTTAGTCGAAACGTCGTCCCCACAAAATGTTTTGAGTATTGTTGAGTGTTCCTCCTGTAGAGGGGCGTGACCGACTGAAAACCACAGCAGGCCCGCGCCTTCAAGGAGGCATGGGTGCTTCTAGGAAGCCCTCCCCCCCTCCCCCTCCCCCCTCGGCGCGTGACCGATAGATGCTCGTTCTGGGGGCCTTCCTGGTGAGAAGACCAGAGGGTACCGATGCGGCGACTCCCTGGACCTCTCTCGGGGTGCGCTCTGACCAGGATTTCGAGGCAAATTTCAGCGATGGGCGACGAAGGCCTCCCAGGAGGCCCCAAAAAGCGAATAAGGGCGAAGGGTAGCGGTATGGGAACTTTCTCCTCCTCTGAGTTGGGGGTCCTCCTCCTCCTCCTCCTCCTTCTCCTCCTCCTCCTCCTCCTCCTCTCGTTCCTCCCCTCGTTCCTCCTCCTCCTCATCCTCTCGTTCCTCCTTCTCCTCCTCCTCCTCCTCTCGTTCCTCCTCCTCCTCCTCCTCTCCTCCTCCCTCCTCCTCCTCCTCCTCCTCCTCTCGTCATATCCTCCTCCTCCTCCTCCTCTCGTTCCTCCTCCTCCTCCTCTCGTTCCTCCTCCTCCTCCTCTCCTCCTCTCTCCTCCTCCTCCTCCTCCTCCTCCTCCTCCTCCTCCCAGCCGTCCCTTTGCCCGAAGAGATCGGTCAGAAGGCATCGGCAGCCCCCGAAGCCGCCGCGCGCGCGAGCGGCTGGGCCCCGGGACAGCACCGCGAGGAGGGCGGCGCCGCCGCGCGGTGGTCGCCCCTTGGCTCCGCCAGGAGGAGGCGCCAGTCGCCGTCGTCGTCGTCGACGTCGACGTCGTCGTCGACGTCGTCGTCGTCGTCGCCTTCTTCGTCGTCGTCGCCGTCGTCGTCTTCGTCGTCGTCGCCGTCGTCGTCATCGTCGGCTTCATCGCGGACTTCGTCGTCGTCGTCGTCGTCGTCGGCGAGGTGGTCGGTGGCGTTTGCCTCGTCCTCATCGTCTGCGTCGTCGGCGCCGTCGCCGCGCTCGTTGGCCTCGGCGCTGGCGTCGTCGGCGCCATCGTAGTCGCGGCCAGCGTCATCGTGAGCGCCGCCCTCGTCGTCTGCGCCGCCGTTCTCGTCGGCGGCGCCGTCGTGCTCGTCGGGCGCGGCGCCGGAGTCGCCGTCGACCTCCTGTGCTTCTCCCTTGCGACCTCTTCCCTCCTCCTCCTCCTCCTCCTCCTCCACCTCCTAAATCCTCTCGTTCCTCCTCCTCCTCCTCCTCCTCCTCCTTCTCCTCCTCCTGCTCGCACTCCTCCTCCTCCTCCCTCCTCCTCCTCCTCTCATCTCCTCCTCCTCGTCCATCTCCTCCTCCTCCTCCTCCTCCTCCTCCTCCTCCTTACCTTCGCGGGAACCGTTGGAGTGGGGTCGTGCGCGCCTCTCCTCAATGCTCCCCCCCACATCTTTCGAGGGAGGATGGGTTCGGAAACGACTCCTGGGAGGTCTTTGCAAGAAAGATGACAAACATTAAAACCAGATTGAGTGGCCAGTGAGCCAGGACGGCCCGGGTTAAGCCCAGGATTGAGCTGGATTGAACCAGATTGGGCTGCATCAGACGGGACTCGGCTGAGTTGCATCTCCCAGGAGTTGCATCATACGATGGAGGATGGAGGCGACCTCCCGAAGCCCTGTTAACACTACGGTGATTGATCCTGGCAAGCCTGGCCGGAATTTGCTCCTGCCCAAGTTTCACGACGTCGTGTCTGATGGCTCTGAATAGTCAGGGCATGTGTGTGCTGACGGTGAATGTCCTAGGCTACGCTACGCTGCTGCTGCTACTCCTCTTCGTCTTCCTCCTCCTCCGTTTTCTCCTCCCTCGCACTCCACCATCCTCTCCCTCTTTTCTCGCACTCCTCACATACCTAAAACTGCATGTACCCTTCACCTGTCGTCATGGGCCATCCGGCATTCGTTGTCGTCGTCGTACTCCTCCTCCTCCTCCTCCTCCTCCTCCTCCTCCTCCTCCTCCTCCTCCTCCTCCCCCTCCTCATCCTTCTCCTCCCACCCCCACCCTACCTCCCACTACCCATCCATTGCTCCTCCTCCCTCCTCCGACGGAGCCTCAGAGATCTGAAAGCGCTGCGAACAAACAAAAAAGGCCCGCATGTTTTTTTCCGAGTTGGGCTACTGGGCGCCGCGTTCGGACCCCAGGGCTGTCGAAGCACGACCCGCGCAATAAACTCTGCTAGAGCGATGCGATCGAGAACACTGGGGGCCTACGCCGTGAACAGTTCACGACGTCAAAGGTACAGGTAGGGTGAAGCACCGAGGGTCACGACGGAGGGTGTAATCCACATCGAATCCACATCGAGGCCGCGTCGAGTCCGTGGCGAAACTGCGTCGGACAAGCGTCGAATCCGCCGCGAACCTACGTCGGGGAGAAGGATGAACGCTACTCACAGGTCAGACCAGGTCCCCTGGAGTTGCAGTGTTTTCTACGTTCGGCGACAAGAGGTCTTGGGCAAGCGGGACCTTCCGTGCGCTGCTGCAGGGGGAGCCGCGGGGAGGCCAAACCCAAGCGCGCACAACGCCACCATGGCATCGCCTCCGGCGATCGGGGGGCCCTGGTCGGCCCGCCACTCCGGCGAAGGGTGACTCTTCCGCGGTGGGTCTAGTCTAGAGGAAGAAAAAACGGCATAAATATTAACTTTAGGCGCTACGCGCGGATTTCTTGGATCCAGCGCCAAACCCCCGTCCATGGCGCGCGGAGCGCGCCAGGGGCGGCGCCGGAGGCGCCGCTGAGGGGGAGCCCAGCGCGGATCCAAGAAATCCGCGCGGAGCGCCAACAGTTTATATTTACTGTGGCAATTCTTCTTCTTCGAGGGCCCAGAGAAGCCTCAACAGAAAAACGTGCCACCTCTTGGGCGGCCGCTGCTTACTTCCACCGCCTTCCGCCGCCCCTCCGCCAGCCTCCCGCCGGCGGAGGCCCCAGACATGCGACGCCCTGTTTTTTTCGGCACGGGGTCCCTGACGTCCCGACCCATTGCCCGGGACCGGCTTCTCATCCTGCGTATAGATCTTGGACGGCCACGAGGCCCGGCGAGGGCCCCCCGAGGCCGAGAAGGGCCAAAAACCTCCCGTCCTGATTTTTGCCACGACGCGATCATGCCTGGGGCGCCCTCGTGTTGCCTCCGCCGCCCGAGCCGCGCGCCTGCCGCTGGCTCCCGCTGCCGGGGCCGACCCATCGCGACGCCTCCTGCGGTCCTCGAGGGCCGCGGCCCTTGCTTCCATGCCTGCGGTGTACAGTGGCGGTCAAGCGGGTTGTGATGATCAGGGTTAGGTCGGGCCTGTCCCCCCTGCAGGCGGACTTGGGACGAGAAATACAACAGACCTGCAGCATACCCCAAAACAGTCCAACAATTGCTCCAAACACCGTCCCCCTGACTTTTCTTGGTTGTTGCTGTCTTTGAATTTCCCCCTGTACAAGGGTACGCCCGACTTGAGATTAGGGGGGGGGATGCCATGGCCGGGGCCGTGACGTCTCCCCGCGTTTCATGGCCCCCAATGTCTTCTCTCTCTCAGCGCGTCCCCCCCGCCCCCCTCGTCCGCGGGCATGCCTCGGGCCGTGCTTTTGCGACCTCCCACTCCCCCTCTTGGGCGCACCTCTCGTAGACGCCCCCGGACTCCCCCCCCCTCGCCATCCAGGCTGGCCCTGTCACCCTCCTCTCCTCCTGTACTGGGAAAACCATGAAATACCGATGCCCCTCTGCACCCCAGACCTTCCCCGGGCTCCGTTCTGACCGGAATGTCGAGGCGAATCCAGCGCTGGCGACGACGAGGGCCTCCCTAGAGGCCCAGGAAGGGGAACACGCGGAAGGGTAGCAGCATGGGTACCTCCACCTCCTCCTCCTCCTCCTCCTCCTCCTCCTCCTCCTCCTCCTCCTCCTCCTCTAACTAATCGGGGAGACAAGACTCGGGTTCGGGGGACTCAGGTTGGCCTGGCGGGGGCATCATGAAAACGACGAGACCCGATCCCACGAAAACTGAACCGTCAAACTCCAGGACGCGCTCGTCAGAAAGCATCGGCTAATCTGCGTTCCAGCGCACTCCGAGTGCCTGATTAGTTTTAGGCGCCCCGACGGCATCGGCCCCACAAACTACAAGGGCCCCTCCCCTGGACTACAAGGGCCCGCCTCCCCCCCCCGACTGCAGGGACAACCCCCAGGATACAGGGCCCCCCTTTTGGGACTGCTGGGCCCCCCCCCCCACTCCAGACGATTGGTCACCCCCAAACTATTAAAGCACTCAGAGAACCCGAGTCTCACGCTTCCCCAGAACCCAGACATGCGACGTCCCGATTTTTTCAATACTGGATCCCTGGAAGTCCGACCCTTTCTTCATCCTGAATCGTTGTCTGACGGTCCCGGGGCCCGGCGAGGGCCCCCCCGAGGCCGGAATTGGCCAAAAACCTCCCGCCCTGCTTTTTTGGTACGACGCGATCCTGCCTGGGAGCACCTCCTCCTCTGGGTGCCGCGTGCAGGAGGGCGGGGGGGCCCGGCGGAGGGCGGGTGGGGGGGCCCCGCCTCTCGCCCGCGCATCGCATCGAGGCCGCGGGCTCGACGAGGAGCGCGCGCGGGCGAGCCGCCGCGAGCCCCCCCAGGCGGGCGGGCGGCGGGCGACGATGGAGAGGAGCCCCCGTGCGGAGCACGAGCACGGAATGGGGGAGGGGGGGGAGGAGGGGGAGTAGGGGGAGGAGGAGGAGGAGGAGGAGGAGGAGGAGGAGGAGGAGGAGGAGGAGGAGGAGGAGGAGGAGGAGGAGGAGGAGGGGACGACGACGACGACGACGCTGACGCTCTGGAGCCCTTCTCGGGGCTCCGTTGGGAGCCCGGGGGGCCTCCGGGGGGACCTCTTGGGAAGGAGGCGACCACGGGGAGGAAGGCTTCTTGGAGGGAGGCTGCCTCGCAGGAGGCGCCGGCCTTGGCGTCTAGAGACAGGGCCCCCGCCCTCTGAAGAGGGGGAGTGCTTCTGAGAAGCCTTCCCCCTCCCCACGCGCCCCTCTGCGCGCGGCCGGGTACCGGCCCCAACCATGCGGCGTCCTGACTTTTGTCAGTACGGGGTCCCCGGAAGTCCCGACCCGTTCCCCGGGACCAATTTTCCATGCTGCGTCGTTTTTTGACGGTCCCGAGGCCCGGGGAGGGCCCCCCGAGGCCGAAACACTGCCCAAGAACCTGCCGTCTTGCTTTCCTTAAGGAAAGCAAGACGGCAGGTTCACGACGCGATCCTGTCTGGGCCCAGACGGCCCAGACAGGATCGCGTCGTGAAAATTTTCACGACGCGATCCTGTCTGGGCCATCTGGGCCCGCCCCTCCCTTCTGCGCGTGGCCGAGCACCAGCGGCCCAGGCCGCAGACGGGACGCCCTGCCAAGACGGCCCCGTGGCCAGCGTCCCCCGGGTGCCGCCTGGGCCCGCCCAGGCCAGGGCAGAGAGAGACGCGCACCCTCTGCAGAGACCGTGCCCCTGGGAGGGATGGGGGAGATCGGGAGGAAGGGGCGGGAGGGTGGGGCGAGAGGAGGGAGAGGGGGAGGAGAGGAGAGGGGAGGGGAGGGGAGGGGAAGGGAGGAGGGGAGGAGAGGAGACCGGAGCAGGAGCAAGAGGAGACAAGAGCAAGAGGGGAGGAGAGGAGAAGGAGAGGAGGGAGGGCAGGGCGAAGGGAGGAAGATGAGACGGAGAGGGGAGGAGAGGAGAGGGGAGAGGAAAGAGGAAAGAGGAGAGGAAATAGGAGAGGAGAGGAGAGGAGACAAAGGCAAGAGGAGAGAGAGAGAGAGAGAGAAAGAGAAAAGGATGAGCAGGAGGAGGATGAGGAGGAGGATCATGGTGAGGATGCGAAGAGGAAGGGGGTACTGATACATGCGGGGGCCAGGAGAGAACGACGAAAACGAGGACGAGGAGGCGGGAACGAGGAGGAGAAGGAGGCACGCCAGAGCGCGGTGGACGCGGACAGGCGCCAGCCTTCCAAATCCGGTAGTGCGGCGCAAGCGCGCGCGCGTCCGAGGGCTGCTACATTGCAGGGCGCCTGTTTGCTCGAGCCAGAGCACGGGTGCAGATGGGCAGAAGACAGGCAGGATCAGGTCGGGCATGTCCTCCTACAGGCGGATTTTGGAGGACAAATAGACGATACCACCCAACAAATTCGCCGACCCAACGGGCCAGAGGCGTGCTAAGATCTCCGGTAACTGGTTAACAATATTTCTAGTTCGCACGCGCGGGGCGGCCCCTGGGGGTCCCCGGGCGAAAAGTATCCCAACCGCAGCCCGAGCAGGTCTACTCAGAGATGGTTTTGAGGGCCTTTTTTTCCACACTGCTCACGAGGATCGTGGCCTCCGAGGGGGGTGCACTCGACTACCCCGCCCCAAGAGGCCCCCAAGAGCCCCCCAAGAGGCCCAAGGGGGCCCCAAGACGCCGCCAAGGAGCCCCAAGAGACCCCCAAGAGGCACCCAAGAGGCCCCTATAGGAGGCCCCAAAGAGGCCCCTAAGAGGCTTCAAGGAGGCCCCAAAGAGGCCCCCAAGAGGCCCGAAGAGGGCCGGCGGAATGAGCGAAGATATTCAATAAAACAACATGTCAAGCATAGTCTATACGTATATATGTGATAATAGTACTACTACTACTACTACTACTACTACTCCTGCTCCTATCCTTATTCCTTATTAGAATATACTCCTACTCCCCCCTCAGGCCGGCCATTAGGGGCCGCATCCGGGGGGTCCCATCCTAACCTGTAAAAAACAATACAAAATCAATATTTTTCTTATTTTTTCCTCTCGACATGGACGTCCTGTCGTCCACGGCGATAATCCATTGCAAAAAATACCACAAAGAGCACACGCGCGCGTTCATGTCAGAATCCTACCGAACACCGTGTGTTTGCAAGCATTTCAACATAAAAACATCAAAAACCAATGCTTTACAAAAAGACAAATTTCCTGCCCAATCTCTTAAATCATAGGAAATAGGAATCTTATTTCTGTCTCCACCGGTGCTCGCATGCACCCATGCACTCCTGACCCCCCGTGCCTCTGCGAACCATCGCACACTCGCGCGTTCATGTCAGAATCCTACCGAACACCGTGTGTTTGCATGCATTTCAAAAAAAAATGCTTAACATGGAAATGCAAAAATTTGGGGTGTCCTGGACCACCTTCCTCTTCCGGAACCGGCTGCTTCGTACCGTGCCATGACACAATGACGTGCGCGCATTCAACACGCGCTCGCCAGTTCCCGTCGGCAACCGCCATCGCGGCCGCATCAGCTGTACCAAACCGGCTGGCCGGTGTGACTTCGGCCCCCAGTTGTGCCAGCTTTGCTTCTTATGTTGTGGGAGGGCGGGTGGGACTGGGCATGCCATGCTTGACTCGCTCGAGCTGGCTAGCTTGACTCCTACTCCTACTCCTACTCCTACTCCTACTCCTACTCCTACTCCTACTCCTACTCCTACTACTACTACTACTACTATACTACTACTACTACTACTACTACTACTACTACTACGACTACTACTACTACGACTACGACTACGACTACGACTACGACTACGACTACGACTACGACTACGACTACTACTACTACTACTACTACTACTACTACTACTACTACGACTACGACTACTACTACTACTACTACTACTACTACTACTACTACTACTACGACTACTACTACTACTACTACTACTATAAGAATACTAATATTATTAATAATAATAAAAAAAATAATACTAATAATCATAATCATAATCATCATACTAAGAATCATAATGCTAATAATCATAACAACTCCCCCGACTATTGTTTGACAATTTCTGCAGATGTTTCCTGTAGGGGACGCGCCCGACTTAACGGCAGGCACGGGCAGCGAGAAGAAGTGGAACCAAGCCCAGGGCAAGGCTGTACAGGTGGGGGCTCGACCACGAGAAGCCTTCCACAGGAAACCCAACCGTGAGACCCCAGGACGTCCACTGCTTGTCGGTGTGGGCACGTCACGTTTTCTCATCACAAAACCACCGAACACCAAGAAACCCAGGGCACCAAGCGGGGTGTTTCTTGGCATGGGTCTCCACTGTAGTCACGTCAGAAAAGTTGTATCACCATCGGTAAGCTCAACATCTGTACCCACTGCAGGCGGCTCTCCGAGGGGAGAAGCAAAAACGGCCTGTAACACAAAGCACACGGGGCATTCACAGAGCCAGGCACAACCTGTCCCATCCGACTCCATCTTGGCGCAGGCCGCTAGGGCACAGGCCTGCGCTTCATTGAAGGACCAATGCCCGCATCTATCTATGAGTCAAGAGAAAAAGGAGTGGTAGTTTGATTGGGTGGAATGGGACGATGTTAGGAAGTAGCTCCTGGGAGGTCTTCGTCATAATTAATGATTGAAAACGATCATGCCCGAAGAATTCGCCGTTGAACCGAACCAGGCATGATTAAGCCTGGGATCAAACCAAACTAGGCTGGACCAGGCCGGATGAAACGGGACTCGGCCAGATTTGAGCGGGATGAAGCTATAATTGGAGCCAATCTTCGGACGGTGATCTACCAGAACCGATTCAGAATTGAACCTCCCCGAAATTGCATCCGAAACTGAGATTCATCGAGCGCGAAAAACAGAAAACACCCTCCTGTGCCGGGCGGGTGGCAGTGGGGCGTGGCATCAGTGGGGGGTGACGCAACAGGGCCTGCAGGGGGCCAGTCAGAGCCTCTTCTGGGCCCAGCTGGTGCCCAGAAGGGGCCCCGAAGGGCCCCCTTTGAGGGCCTTGCCCTCCACCTCCGCTTTGGGCCCCCCCCCGGTAAAAAGCCCGCCCGAACAGGGCGCCCCGCCGCCCTCGGGACCCGCGGGGCCGGGAGCCTTCCACGGGGCCGCCGCTGCGACCCACCGGGCCGCTTCCGACGCCCACGAAGGTTCTCCGAGATCCGACGCTTCCAAAAGATTGGAACTGGCGGTGTTTGGCAGTTTTCGGCCTCCAGGGGCCCTCGCCGGGCCTCGGGAGCGTCAAAAAACGACTCAGGACGAAAAACCGGTCCCAGGGAATGGGTCCGGACTTCCGGGGCCCACGCATCGAAAAAATTGGAGCAGCCGGATGTCTGGGTTCTCTTGTTCAAAAAATTAATATAGAGACAAAAAGAATTGTGTTTCGCGACGGCGGCCTCTACCAGCCCTGGCCGCCTCCCCCCCCCCGCCCCCCCCTCCGGGCAGGCGGAGCGGGGGGCGGAGCTGGGTGGGCCTGGGACGGGAAGGACTGGTCCTAGTTCCCTCGAGCCGCAGCTTTCGGAGGCTGCGCCTTGGGAGTGCGACTTTGCAGCCGAAGCGGAGGCTTCGAGTTTCCTCTTCGGCCGTTCTTGGCTCTGACCCTGCCGCGCAGGTTGAGCCTGGACTCGCGGCTAGCGCTGTCGCCGCTCTCGGTGTCTCGGCTGGCAGTTCTTCCAGTGATTCTCCGACTTCTCTGGAGGAAGTGGCAGTCGTGAGGCCCGTGGGCCCTCCGAGTGCCGCGGTCCCCGGATCGAGGGTCGACGTCGGCTCTGCCGTCGGCAGTGCCGCGGACCCTCGGTTGGGGGATGCCGACGGCACGAGGAACGGGAATCGTGCCGCTGCTTCGTGCAGCGTGGGCGGGATCCGCTGTCACGGTGGGGTGGTAGGGGAGGAGCTCAGAGAGCACCCTGAGGCCGCCCCCCCAGGTCCCACGGAGGGCTTCTTGGAAGGAGCCTGCTTCTGAGGAGGCGCCCGCCTTACATCTAAAGAGATGGCCCGCGCCTTCTAAGAAGCATGGGGTGCTTCTAAGAGGCCCTCCCTCCTCCCCCCAGCCCGCAGTGCGCGTGGCCGACTAACCAATACCCTTGCCTCGTTTCCCTGTTTTGGGCCTCCTGGGAGGCCCTCGTCGCCACCGCCGGATTGGCTTCAAAATCCGGGTCAGAACGCACACCGAAAGAGGTCCGTGGGGAAGCAAAATCGGTACCTTCTTCGTCTCCCCAAGGGCACCCAGAACGCACCAGCTTCTTCGACGGCCGCGAGAAGTCACCGCGCAGCGCGCGGAGCGAAGAAACCCAGGGCACCCTGACGAAAAGCATCTGGGCGACGAAAATGAACGGGTCTTATGCGAAATGCCGTAGCGACCTTGCGCGGTTGCTGACGCGGGCCGCCAGTGCGGCACGCTACATTTGAAACGAGGGCGCTCACGCGCGACCTTACGCGGGCAGCTTGCGCGCGAGTGTCGGCGCAATCGACCCGGTTCCTTTGCGTCGCTCATCCGGTTTCTTGACGCGCGCCCCCAATATTTTCAGAGGAAGAAGAAGATGGAGCGCAACCACGGAACTTCACCTGACTCGGCCTCTATCGCTGTGCGAAACGACGGTCGCCAGGCAAACAGGGAACACTACAAGAGCCGAGCTGCCGGTAGGCAAACTCATGCAATGAACCGTGGCCTGAAAGAGAAACGAGCGTGCTGCATGCGTGAAGAAAGAGACGAGCGAGGAGAAAGGAATTGAGCAGGAGCCCGCCGTCCCGGCACTCCTATAAGCCTACCACGAACATGTTCTTGGAACCCCCAAATGTTCTAAGAACAACACCAACAATAACAACAACAACACTCATTTGAGACAGTTCGCTCCTGTCTGTTCACGTGGTAATCCATACGTGTATACCAATACCTCGGCACCCGCCTTCGTCGTCTTCGATCGTACCCCCTTGGGGGTATATCTTCCTTACCTGCCACGTGTATTTAGTGCAGCCCCTTAAACACGGGAAGAGAGGACGGGTGGAAGGGGGAGGGAGAATAATGGAGCACGAGAGAAATTTTCAGGAGGGGGGCAGGAGCAGAAAACAAGTGGTAGAACCAGACTGGCAGATCGGGTGGGCAGACCCATAGCGGGCAGGTCGGGAAGGCGGGCCCAGGCGACGAGGTCGAGCAGGCGGGTTGCTGAAGCGTGGGTCCTGCATGAATCGCGAGGAAGTCTCGAGCGATAGCGCGATTCCTAAGTAAATCGTGAGAAAGCCAGCGTGGGCCACGAAGGGCATAAAATCCGAGGCCACATAGGACAACGACGGGGCCGCTGAGGGCAGCACCGGGGCCACGAAGGGCAGCGAGGGGGCCACAAAGAGCGACAGCGGGGCCACGAAGAGCATGCACATGGGGCCTGCTATGGGGCCACGACGGGCGCGAGCAAGGCCACTAAGGGCAGCAAAGGGGCTACGAAGGGCAGCGAGGGGGCCACGAAGGGCGACAGCGGGGCTACGAAAGGCATGCGTATGGGGCCACGACGGGCGCGTGCGAGCGGGGGCCACGAAGGGCATACAATGCGGGGCTGCAAAGGGCAGCGACGGAGCCACTGAGGGCAGCAACGGGGCCACGAAGGGCAGCGAGCGAAGGCGACCGCGGAACCAATACGAGCAGCGAGGGGCATCGCAGGCGGGCGAGGGGCAGCGAGCGGCTACTGCAGTCGTTAACGGGCTGGTCGGGCGGGCAGGCCCCGACGGGCGGGTCGAGCGGGTGGGTCGTTGAAGCGTGAGTCCTGCTTGAACCGCCAGGCAATATGTAGCGGGAGCGCGATTCCTGAGTGTCGAGGACCGGCATCTGAATGAATTGTGCGGAAATATCCAGCGAAGCGGTTCGGTGGTAAGTTGCGAGGAAGTCCCAAGCGAGAACACGATTTTGCAATACATTGTCAAGAAGTATGAAGCGGGAGCCGCGATTCGGTTGTAGAACGCCAGGAAGTCCCAAGCGAGAGCGCGATTCCTCAATAACTTGTGAAGAAGTATCAGGCGGGAACCGTTGTTGTTGTAAACCTGGGGCCAACGACACAGTTTGAGCCTCAAGACTTTCCCTGATGAAAAAACAGGATGCATGCCCCAGGCGGGGCTCTTGAATCGAAAAAAACTACGATGTGCACCGGGCGGGGTGATCAACAATGATTATTCTTCAGATCAGAAATGAGAGTTCAACGACAAAAACAACAACAACACAACAACAACAACAACAACAACAACAACAACAACAACAACAGCATCAGCAGCAGCAGCAGCAACAGCACCAACAACAATGTTCTGAGAAGGTGCAGTGGAGACCTATCCACAAGAAAACTTCCACAAGAAACCCAACCGTGAGACCCCAGGACGTCCATTGATTGTTGGTGCGGGCATGTCACGCTTTCCCCAGCAGTGCCATCGCAACCCAAGAGACCCAGGGCACCCTGGAGGCAGGCAGGGTGCTTCTCTTGGCACGGGCTCCTACTGTGAGCCCGATGTGCGCAAGGAGGGCAGCCTCAGCCAGAAATGCTCTAAGCACCTTTCGGGCAGACCACAATCAGAGGTTCTCAGAACTGAAGGGGAACTGGGACACACACACACACACACACACACACACACAAAGGAATAGACACAAAGAACCAGATTCCCCCTATTTCCCCCTATTTTCTGGGTTTGGGTCTTCCCCCCCACTTCCCATATTGTCCCATATGTTCCTGGGAGGCGACGATTCATTGTGTCTGTGAGGTTCTCAGAAAACACTCCTCGGCGGGCCCAGAGGCCGGCCGAGACGCCTCGCCGCTGCTCGCGAGCAGGCCCCCCGACCCCGGCCTGGCTCACGCCGGGCCCCCGGCCTGGCCGGGAGGAGGCAGCACGCCCGACGACTGCCCAGCATCGAGCCCCCGAGCCGACCCCAGAAAGCCCAGTCGAGCAACAGTCGGGCGTGGGCAGCACCGGGTTCAGCAGGGCCTGGTTCACGGATGTGTGCTGGGGGGCGCCCGCCCCCCGCCCAGCTCCACCGGCCAGAACTGCGGTCACCGAGAAAGCACCAGCCACAGGGCAGACCCCGTTTGGTGATCCTGGCCAACCTGGGGGCTCCGGGGCCCTGCCACTGACCGGGTCCCCTCACCTGGGGTCCTGGCTTTTCTGTCGGGCGCGTCCCCCTACAGGAGGATTTTGGACGAAAAACAAAAAATACCCCCAAAATGCCCCAACATGGCCAAAAGTCCCTAGACTTTTTTTTTCTCTCCAATTTGTGGCTTATTTTTGAGCATTTTCTATTTTTCCTCGGAAATCCCCCGGTAGGGGGAGAGGCCCGAATCAATCCTGTCTGTACCCGACACGGGTCCTCAGCACCTCCTTTTGGCGGGGCTGTGGGCCAGCCCAGGCGCCCCGCCACTGCTCCAGAGCAGGCTCCGACCCCGGCCCGGCCCTCGCGGGGCCGCCCCCCGGCCCCCCGCGGCACGCTGGCGCCCCCGCCCGCCCTCCGCGCCTGGCCAGGGGGAGGCAACGCGCCCGACCGCAGCCCCGCATCGGGCAGCGCTCGACCGACCCAAGAAGTCCACGCGAAGAACCTGACGACGACGACGACGACGACGACGACGACGACGACGACGACGACGGCGACGGCGACGGCGACGGCGACGGCGACGGCGACGGCGACGGCGACGGCGACGGCGACGGCGACGGCGACGGCGCCGTCAAAGGCTACGACGACGACCTCGATCTTCCGGAGGTCTCAGGCGGCTCGCGGCGGTCTCCGAGGGCCCGGACGGAAACAAGATGGTCCGCAGGTCCGAAACCCAAGAAATCCAAGAACCCTGACGCCCAGCATCGCTTGGCCGACCCCTACCCCCCTGGCGGCGGCGCGCACGAGGAGGGCAGGGGGAGGGGGGCACCCCATGCTTCTTGGAAGGAGCGGGTCTTCTCTGCAGGTGCCTTCCATCACCCCTCTGTGCGCGCACCCGACCACGGGCGTGGCCTGGGCCCCACTGGCCGATTTACCCCCCAGAGGGGGGGTATAAGCCCTTCCCTTCGGGTTTCGGAGGGGTACATCCCCAACGGGGGTGCTGAGGTAGCGGGGGCCTGCATGGGAGCGGGGATGGGGATGGGTATCGGTTCGACGGTGCTGAAGAATGGGCCTGGCCAGGATCGGTGGAAGTGGGCAGTTCTTGCCGCCAGGACTCGGGAGAAGGCCCTGGCTGCTGAGAGGGCGTGCGCATAGGTGGCGCAGCGTCCTTCACATTGAAGTCGCAACAGGAGATGAAAATCGCGGCTCGTAACAAATTACAGCGGGAACTAGACAAGGTGAAACACTCAACTTCCTCGACATGAAAAACCTAGACCCCTCGCGATGTGGAAACACAGCGGAATTGGAGTTGAACACTATCCGGTTCTAGGGTCCTTCGCGGAACCTGGGACGATTCAAAACTGCTCAGGATGCAAATCTGGTCCAGGGGAAAAGGTTGGCACCTCTGAGGCTCCTGCTTGCGACAAAGCTTGCAACAGCCAGGGGTCTGGTGATGCAGATTCCTCGACGCTGACTCAGACGGAGAGAGAGGACGCATCCACCACCAAGACTCCGCTCGCCCGTGCGGGCCCAAAGGCTCGCCTCCCCATCCGCTTCCGGCAGGGCCCTCGGCCGCCATCGGGCGAGACCGGAGGCCATCCCTGGGCCCCATTCCGCACTGCAGGCTCGGTGTGGGCGTCAGTCCCTCTCCAGATTGGAACACGAGCAGCGTCCCTGACATCCTACGTCGTGGGCCGCGGGAAAGCACAGGACGCGCGGCTGGAGCTGTGGGTCGCGTCTCTGGGAACAAGGAAGAGCGACACCTCCACAAGCGCGGGGAGCCAGGCAGGCTCCTCCTGGTGGTGTGCCCCCCCCCCCTCGCCCGAGGCATCCCCTGCCCCCAGCTCCGGAGAGGCACCGCGGCCTTCCTCGCTGGAGGTGCCTCCCCTTGTGGTGGTCGTGCCGCTCCTCCTTCCTCCGAACCCTTGTCCAGGATTCATGGCGCCTGATCGGTCTGTGAATTTTTTTTTTTTTTTTTTCTTTTTTTTTCGGTCTGTGAAGGCACCCGGGGCCCGAAACGTGCGTGCGGATCCACGGATCCACCGTCTCGGGGGCCGACGTTCCCTGGGACCCCCCAGCCGGGCGCGGCGGACGCTCGGACCGGGCTCGGCCGCCGGAGGGGGGCCCGAGCGTGTCCATAGGAGTCATCGCCCAGCGAGGAGTCGCCTCGAAGCCCCCCCCCCCCGCGGGCGGTGATTACCTGATGGACGTGTCTCCCACCACCACCACCAGAAGTTGGAGGGGGGGAGGAGGTGGAGGACGAGGAGGACGAGGAGGACGAGGGGGAGGAGGAGGAGGAGGAGGTGGAGGAGGAGGAGGAGGACCCCCTCCCCGTCCAACTTATGGTGGTGGTGGTGGAAAACAGGGCTAGCATTACCGTCGAAACTGATAGTAAGCATGCACGGCAAGGATGCAAGCCCCTCCGGACGCCCATATCGAAGCCAGTCGAGCGGGGCTGGACATCGAAAAGGGCAAGGATAAGGGCACCTTGGGAAGGCTGCCCATCCCGACTGCGCCGTCGGCCCGTGTAACAAGGACGCGCGATGAGGCTGCAAGGGCCCTGGGCGCCCAGTCCGAAGCTCTTCGAGCGGGGCGCGGCCAACGAGAGTGGCCAAAGATGGACCGAGGAGGCAAGGATGGAGCAGGGACAGACCGTCCCAGCATTCCGATAGTCCTACCACGAAATGTTCTTAGAACCCAAAAATGCTCGAGTTCTTAGAACAGTGCAAGACAGTCTCAGCCAGAAGTGTTCCGTGGAAGCCACAAAAAGTTCTTAGCCTGGTAGGGCTGGAGGCGAGTGCCACTGGAAAGGATGCTTGGGAAGGCTGCCCATCCTTATCACCGGCTTCGACTGCGTGGACAAAAGCCCTTCTGGGACCCACCGTCAAACCACGGAATCGCACGCCCCGATCTGTTGAAACAAGACGGTCTCGGCCAGAAATGCGAACGTGCGACCCACGAAAGGCAGGGAGCACCCGATCTGGAGACGGATCTCGGCAGTCGCAATCGGCGGAAATCGGGCAGTATTCGAATCGTCTCGACGAATCGAATCGAAACCGGAAGCGGTAGAATCGAATCGAATCGGCGACAGGGCCCTTCCTGGCCGGGACCTTCGCCACTAGACGCCCGTCGTGGACTCGACGGGCCTGGCGACCCGAGCGCCGGCCCCTTTGGCGCGAGGAGTTCGGTGGCACTCATCGGGCGTGTCCGTTTTGGACGTCAAAAAATTGCTCAACAAATACAAGACAAATCCCTCGCAGAGGGACAGGCCCGACTTAAAGCCCATGGGAGCCTCCCATACCATCTTGCCGGCTCTTGCGGATCGACGTTAGTCGACGCCAATCGACGCCAAGTCGACGCCTTAGTGGGCCATGGAAGGAAATGAAAGGGTCGTTCGTTCACCGGTTCCGTTTGGCCGTTTTTATTGCCAGTTCCGACGCTGTTTTTGTTGCCGGTTTCGTCGCCGTCTTTTCGCCGGTTCCGGCCCCGGCTCCACTCCTGGAGCTGTTTCTGTTGCCGTTTCCAGTCGCCGTTCTTTTGCCGTTTCCATTTTCCAGCCCACTAAGTCCCATACCATCTTGTCGGCTCTTGCGGATCGACGCAACTCAACGCTAGTCGAGGCTAATTGACGCCAAGTCGAGCCTCATCGACGCAATCCGACGCTGAATCGGCGCTACCTCATCCACTCCCAGACGCTAATCGACGCTGGTAGACGCTAAAGACGGAATTGCGACGGTATACTTAGGTCGGGCATGCCCTCATACAGGCGGATTCTGGAGGAAAGATGAAACATGGCCAGAAAATGCTCTCCAACATCGCAGGAAAGAATAGAGAACTCGTCCCCGGATGATCTTCTTTCCTATCTTTGAGTATACGTCGTTCATTTCTAATCCTGCTCATTTCTAATTGTGCTCGTTTCTAACTGCTCCTGGCCCCCTAGTGGCCAGGAGGAGGCCCAGGACAGAACAGTTAGAAATGAAAGGATCTTGCCCCCCCGCAGAAAAAAAAACGAAAGCCGTCTCTAAGAATAAGACATGATCAATGTGGACTCCTCCTGTGGAGGGACATGCCCGACCCAAGGGTACACAAGGCTCCCATGACCTGCTGGAGCGGAGGGTTGAGCAGGGACCCACCGTCCCGGCATTTCTGTAGGCCCACCACGAAACGTTCTCAGAACCCAGAGATGCTATGAGAAAAGAATCAGGGGGACGTAAGACCTGGGTACAGGGGACTCGGAAATCCCCGACGAGGTCGTCAAAAAAATGACGAGGCCGAGCCTGCATTTTGACGAGGCCTCCCGCTGCAGACATCCCACGAAACTCCTCCTCGTCAAAATCCGAAGCGCCGTCGTCAAAAAACGATGGCGAACCCGAGTCCTGGCAAACCCGGGTCTTACGCTCCCCCGAAAGAAGCAAGGTTCTTAGAACAGAAACCCGATGAGATAGAACAGGACAGTCCCGGCCAGACACGTTCTGAGAACATGTCGTGGAGACCACAAAAGGTCCTCGGAACATCCTTTCGGGGATGGACAGAACCCCCTTTAGCAAAACGTGGTTTCGTGAGACCGACCCGGGGCCCAAACCTGGCGGGCGCCAGTCTGGAAAATGACGGCCGTGGCGCCCTCTCGAGAACCGAAAACAGACACTTCACTCATCGACGTGTCCGGGCGGGGGCTCTGTCCACCCCCGATTCTCTGGTGGGGCTAATACTGAGGGATGAAAAACGACCCTACCCTGGGTTACAAGTGCGCGGTCTGTAAACCTCCTGGGACCCCCCAAAGCCTAGAGCCGCCAGGACGCGGCACATCACGCAGGGTTTACCCTGTCAGCCCACAGGAGTTTCAGCGCACAGCGCCTCGTAAACCAGGGTAGGGGCGTTTCTTCTGCCCTTGATAATAGGCGAGCCAGGACGCGCCGCCACTGCTCGAGAGGGGTGGCCTCGCCGGGGCGCGGCGCGCGGGTTCTGCGCGAGCGCGGCGCGCCGGCGCGGGCAGGCGCGGGGGCCCGCCGGCACCGCCGCAGCCGAGGAGCGCCCAGGCTCGACGGCGGAGGAGGGGCGGAGGAAGGGGCGGAGGGGGGGGAGGAGGAGGAGGAGGAGGAGGAGGAGGAGGTGGCTATCCCCTACCCATATCCTGGTGTCTTCCGGGACTTTTTCCCTGGGGGTCGGAGGGCTGCGCCTCTGGCATCCCTGATGCCCTCGTGCGGCGCGCCGCTGTGAACCCGCAGCTGGGGCTTGGATCGGGCGCAGTGAGTCACGGAGTGTGCTTGTCGGGGACCCGGTCAGGATGCTTGAATAGGAGGTTGGTTCGCATGCGTTGAACCAACGTCTGGCACACCTCTAACTGAGTCTTGCTTCTGGGGGGGCGAGAGGGTCGCAGATACCAGACCAAGCCGCCTAGAGTTATCATCCCCAATGCGACGACGGGGACCGCAGGGTGGCCACTTGTTCATCATGTGATCAGGGTCAGGGCTTATCTGTGCGCGATGAAAGGAGCTCCACCCGCAGGAGGCTGGAGGGAGGGAGGGAGGGAGAGCCACTGGTCGCGGGCGAGGTGCGCGCTCCGTCCTCGCTGAGCGTGCGCCCCGTGTTTTGCCGCCCGCGCGTGGGAGGCGGACTCGAGAGGGCGGGCGGCTGTGGGCAGGGAGGGTAGGGGCTCGACCACACGACACCTTCCACAAGAAGCCCAACCATGAGACCCGGGACGTCCATCGATCTGCTGCGTGGGAACGCCACGCTTTCCATCGCAAAACCATCGAAACCCAGGAAGCCCAGGGCACCCTGGAGGCAAGCAGGGTGCTTCTTGGCATGGGCCCCCACTGTAGACCGCATATCCTGGTGTCGCAACAAGATCCTGGCGGCAGTTTGTGCTACACGTCGTCCCCTGGAGGCCACGGGGCAGGAATCGAGATCCCTAAGGCCGGAGGAGGAGGAGGAGGAAGAGGAGGGGGCTTGAGGGAGGAGGAGGAGGAGGAGGAGGAGGAGGAGGAGGAGGAGGAGGAGGAGGGCAGCCATGCCACGCCACCGCTGCCTGGCCGGTGGGCTCACCCTGGGCCCATGACGCAAACGGCGACGCCAGAGGAGAAGCGACGCGGCGGGCCCCTTGGAGCTCTCGAGTCGCAGAGGGCACGCGTTCGTCACCACGGTGCCTGGCCAGGGCCTTCCTGGGCCCTAGACTCGGGAGCGGCCTCACCGACGCCTGGCAAACCATCGGCTTCCGTGGCGTCATTCTCGCCCCTCGGGTTCCCCTCCGGCCGCATGCATGCGTCTTCGGGCGAGGCGGGGGGGACGTCGCAAAGGGGACGATTTGTTGGGACTCGGTCAGGCCGCCCTGGTGCGTGTGGCCTTCCGGCCGAGGCCAGTATAGGGACTACGTAATACAAAACCCTGGGGCAACAGGCAAGGCAAGGAGGAGGAGGAGGACCCGCCAAAGCACTTGCAGCTGGCGGTGCGTTTGCGTGCGTGTGAGTGTGTGTGTGTGTGTGTGTGTGTCTGTGTATACTGGCAGGGAGTAGACGCGCGCGTACGGCTACTTGCAGTCGATTTTCTACGCCCAGTCGCCGCGCGGGGCCGCGGCGCCAAACGAGTGTGTATGTGTGTGTGTGTGTGCATGCGTGTGCGTGTGGGTCGGTCATTTTTTCAGCAGTTGGCTATCCCCTACTCTGGTTGGGACTTTCTGTGCTGCGCCCTGCTCGACTCGTCGGCGCCCGCTGTGACCCACTGGGGCATCGGAGGAACGAGTGTGCGTCGGCCCTAGGATGCTTGTGAGGTTCGCATGTTGTGAACCTCTACTGAGCTTGCTTCTGGGGGCGAGGTCGATACATCGTCCTCCTCCTCCTCCTCCTCCTCCTCCTCCTCCTCCTCGAGCCCTGCGTGTCCTCACTTGGACCCCCAAAAGGAAAGCCGTGCTCGAGCGCAACGATCGGGAAGGACCCCCTCGCCGGTCCTGCCCCCGCGGGCGCCGTGCCCCCAAGTGGCCCGCGCGAGCGCGCTGGCGGATTGGCGCGACGCTGAGATGAGGCGCCATCGCCTCCTCCTCCTCCTCCTCCTCCTCCTCCTCCTCCTCCTCCTCCTCCTCCTCCTCCCCCTCCACTGTCATCCGGTGGATGGGCGGGGGAAGAAACCGCAGAACCGACAAGGCCAAGGCACAACACCGCGAGTGGAGTCGCATTCGGGACACGCTCTCCCTCCGCTCTTCTGGCCGCTCCTTGGGTGGCGGAACTGAAGGGCACAAGTTCGAAGGTCCGCGTGGATTCCGCGCATCGGCGCTTGGGCCCCCTGGCGGCGCCTGGGGCGCCGCCCCTGGCGCGCTCCGCGCGCCATGGAGGAGGGTCCAGCGCCGATCGGAGAAATCCGCGCGGACCTCCGAGTCCCACCAGCCCTTTAGGGCGTAGGTGGTCCAGGGAGCTTCCTCTTCCAATCCACTTCTTCCCCTTCGGGGAGGGGTTTATCACTGCTCCCTATGAATATACACCCCCTGCCCCAGGCGACTGGGAGCCAACCCAGGTCCATGCGGGCACCCCCCCACCATCCCTTGTTAAAAAAACAATGTAACACACACTCTGCCCCCACCATCCGTTGACAACAACAATACAAAACACAATATGTCTCCAAATCCGGAGCATGCGCAGCGAACCCCATGCGGCCTCCCCCCCCCACCATCCCTGCCAAAAACACACTACAGAGTACACTTGGCGGCGGCGGCGGCGGGGGCGGAGGCGGCGGCGGCGGCGGCGGCGGCGCCAGCGGCGGCGGCGGTGGCGGCAGCGACTGCGACGGCAGCGGCTGCGGCTGCGGCGATTTGGCAGCGGGGGCGGCGGCGGCGGCGGGAGGCGCGGTGGCGGCGGCGGCGGCGGCGGATTCGCCCCCAGTAGCTGCCCATTCAAAGACGACTGCTGCATATGCTGCGGCGCGGGTCAGGCTCGGGTGCTACGTATGTGTTGGGAGGGCGTGTGGGAGTGAGCGAAACGACTTGCGGGCGGGAAGGGAGACTCTTGATCCCTCCCCCTACCCCCTCCCCTGGACCTGGGCGGGGGGCTCTGCGGGTAGTTGGAGCGTCCAAAATGGCCTCGGCGAGGAAGCCAACATCATTGGTGTTATTAAAGTGTTGGCCCCAATCTGGCCACCTGGAGGGGGGCCCTAATTAAGGAACCCCTTTCTTTGATCGATCTCCTCCGAGATGGCCCCAAAAGCGTTCCCAAGGCTCCCAAGGGTGCCCCAAGAGGGCCCCAACAGGCTCCCAAGAGGCCCCCAGGATGCCCCCAATAGGCTCCCAAGGGACCCCCAAGGGGCCCCAAGAGGCCCCCCAGAGGCACCCCAAACGATCCAAGACGCCTCGGCGAGAATGCCAATGTCATTGGTTGTACTAAGGTTTTGAACACAGTTTGGCCTCCGAGGGGGGGGGGGGGGGGGGCACTGGTTAAGATGACTCCAATAGGCATGGGAGAGCCCCAGTTGACCTCCAAGATGATTCAATATACCCCACGATGCCTCAAGATGGCTCCCACGATGCTCCAAGAGGCCCCAGTACCGCCCCAAGACGGCTAAAAAGCTCGCCCAGGAGGCCCCGAAGAGGCCCAAATCCATCCAAAACCTTAGGCGCATCACTGTTTTTGGCTTTCGCGCCTTTCCGCTTCCGATGGCCATCCCAGGCACCCAGATGGCCCAAGCGGGCTCCAAGAGAGGCTCAAGAGATCCCCAAGAACGCCCAAGAGCGCTCCAAAAACGACCCAAAATCGCCCCAAGAGGCGACTTGTTGGGCTCCCGAGGGGCAGCACTGACTAATGTTCCCCTCTTGTTTGATCGATGTCCTCAAAGATGGACCCAAGAGCGCTCCCAAGGCTTCCAAGAGCGCTTCAAGAGTGGCTACAAGAGGCGCCAAGGAGGCCCCAACAGGCGCCTTTGAGGCCTCCAAGGGTCCCCGACGAGACCCCCAAGAGGCCCCAAGAAACTCTCCGAGGCATCCAAGACGCTCTAAGAGGCGCCTGGGACCGCCAAGAGGCCCCCAACACGCCCCAAGAGGCCTCCACTGGGGGACCCGTCGTTTGGGTGCTGC
>CAUYUJ010006402.1:357500-394828 GCA_963575745.1 Prorocentrum cordatum
CTACTTCTTCCACTACTGCTATTGATACAATTATTACTACTGCTACTGCTGCTGCTACTCCTACTACCACTACTACTACTACTACTACTACTACTACTACTGCTACTATTACTACTACTACTACTACTACTACTACTACTACTACTACTACTTCTACTTCTACATCTACTTCTTCTACTACTACTACTACTACTACTACTACTGCGACTACCACTGCTACCACAACTTAAAGAACCACTGCTACTACAGTTTCTTTCGCTGCTACTCCAACAACGACTACAAGTACTACTACTGCTGATACTACGACAACAACTACAACTATTACTACTACTACTACTACTACTACGACTACTACTACTACTACTCTTACTACAACCAATTCTTTGATCCATACCAGTCGTACTGATAGAGGTAGTCGAAGTGGTACACGTAGTAGTACTACGTCTGCAACGACGATGACGACGACTACTACTACTGCTACTACAACTACGACAGAAACTACGACCACGACAACTAGTACTACCACCACTACAACGACCACGACAACGACACCGACTACGGCTACGGCTGCTACTACAACCACGACTACGACTACGACTACGACCACTACTACGACTACACACGAAGCAGTTTTGATCATCATCATCATGTCCTTCATCATCCTCATGTCCTTATCTGCTACTTCTGCCTGATGAACTTTCACCCGCGCTTCCTTCGTAGCGCGCTGATAGCGACAAGCGGCGAGGAACCCATCCGACACACGGACAAACAGATTACACCGGAGAACATCCCCAATCAATGGATGGTTTGAAAATTGAGTCGGGGTGATTGTGGGGGTGCGATGTTTAAGCTCCAATTTCAACTCTGCTCTTCTTTTCGCCGAGATGTTGATCTTCAAATATCTCATATCCAATGATGAGTTATTGTCGTTACTCTGCCGCTTATGCCTCCTCCTCATCTTCTATCTCCGCGTGTTCCTTTTCGGAATGTTTCGGATTCTTGCGGATGTTTCGCGGCTGTCATCCAAGAGTGGGCACTGCGCGAAAGTTTAAAGAGTGCTTTCGCCTAGTACGCACGGTTTGAACGCTAAACCCCTTTCTCTTAATCAAGTCGTCCTGAGCGTTGGGCTCTAGAGGCAAGATTTGAGTTGCATGTTAGCTTCCTTCTTAAGCTCTCTTGCGACGGTTGGCATTCAGAAGGATAGCAGCTCGGCCACGCAAAGAAGAGATCACGCGGCACAAGCGACAGTGGGCGGAGGCACTCGCGCACGGGCGAACCTTCAGAACCAAGACAGAGTGGATGTCCAACCTAGATGAGGAGGAAGCGTTGCGCAAAAAGGCAAAGCCAGCGCACGACGGAGAGGTAGAGAACTCAAGCGACAACAAGAAAAATAACAACGGCCAGAAGCAGAAACAGGAGGACAAGAATGGGGACAACAAGGAGAACGGAAAGGAGGACCAGAAGAGGGAGGAGAAGGACGACTGGAAGGAAAACGATAAGGGAGAGGATAAGAAGAACACGCTCGCTTGGAACCAGAAGACGGAGTACAAAAAGGCTGCAGACCGCTCGCAGAGCTCTTCTTGGCGCCCTGCGTGCTGGTTCTACACGAGCTCCTCTTGTGCTAAAGGCAAAGACTGCAACTTTTTCCACCGGCCTCAAAAAAAAGCCCCGCGAGCTCTGCCGAAAGCTCGCGCAAGGTCTCTGCCAGCGAGGCGACAGCTGCTGGCACGCGCACCTGGGGCGGGACGCGGGGAGGGCAGAGCAAAGGTGGGGACGGAACCAAACTGCAAGACGAACGAGGGAGCGGAGGAGGTGAACAAAGAAAGAGAACAAGGAGGTCGGGAAGGTCGGGCCCGAGGCGCAGAAGCCAGGAGACCAGCTTCAGGAAACGCGCGAGGAAGAGGCCTTCGGCCAGAAGATCCGCAAGCACGGTCGCGCCGGCGAGTGGGAGCAGTGCAGGACCAAGACTGGCAAGGCAATCGTGCGCTCCAGAGCCACAGGGGAAGTGCGCTTCACCCCACACACGCCGCAGGAAGCAGCAGAGGAGGACCAGAAATTCGCCGACTTGAATAAGGCGCTTCGCCTGAAGGACGGCCAGAGGTCGGCGATGGCGGCCGAATTGGCCGCCAAGTACGGCGTCACGCTGGATGCGCTGGACAAGGACTGCCAGCGGGAGCCAAAAATAAACTGGTGGAGGGGGAGAGGAAGAGGATACGGATGATGAGCAGAGGCGGGGGAGGAGGAGACGGAGTATTTGAAAAAAAGGAAAGGCGGATGCCACCTAATTGGAAGCCTCCTCCCTACCTCGCTCCCATCCTTTTCGTTTCTTTCAGGGGGTCGTTCGAGTGCTCGCCGTGGAGGCACCGGGACATCATCGCTCGCCGCCAGCGGGTGCTCGAGAAACCAGCCTAATACTCCTAGTAAGGTGTACACGCGGAAGAGTGCGCGTGATTCCTTTTGTTTACCTAGGGGCGGCATTCTATTCTTGTGTCGGCAGAGAAAGTGAACGACCGCACGCCGTGATCCCAGAGGCGGGGGGGATGCGCCCTCCAAGACGAAAACAAAGACGCCAGGCAAAACAAATCATTGCGATGTGCTTCCTTCTCTTCGCCCGTGCGCCTCGCGGACACGATAGGCCCGGGCAGGCGGCGCAGCCAGAGAGCCGGGGAGAAGGCCCAGAAGAGAACCCAGGAGAGGACCCACAAGGGGACCCAGGAGGGGACCCAGAAGGAGACTCAGGAGGTGGCCCACGAAAGGACCCAGGAGGGGACCCAGGAAGGAACCCAGGCGAGAGCCCTGGAAGGGACCCAGAGGGGGACCCAGGAGGGGACCCAGGAGGGAACCCAGGACGGGAGACGAAAACAAGACGTCAATCGCCAAAAAAGTCATTGCGACGTGTTTCGTTCTTTTCGCCCGTGAGGCTCGAAACAATAGGCCCGGGCAGGGGGCGCAATCGGAGAGCCCAGGAAGGGACCAAGAAGAAGACCCAGGAGAGGACCCAGGATGGGACCCAGGAAAGGACGCAGGAGGGTACCAAGGAAAGAACCCATGCGGAGGAACCCAGGAAAGACCCCAGGAGTGGAGACGAACATAAGACGTCAAGCCAAACAACATACAGGCGTTTGTTTTGTCCGCAGTTGAACTTGCAGAAATAGTAGGCTTAGGCAAGAGGCGAAACAAACATATGCCCAGGAGGGGGCCCAGGAGAGGACCCAAGAGGGGACCCAGGAAGGAACCCCGGCGGGGCAACCCTGGAAAGGACCCATGAGGGAACCCTGGAGAAAACCAAGGACGGAACCTAAGAAAGCGCCCAGCAGGGAACCCAAGGGAGGACCTAGGAGAAAACCCATCAGAGGATCCATGGAGGGCACCTCAGGGAGAGGACCAAGGAAAAAACTCGGGAGGGGACGCAAGACGGGACCTGGGATGGAACCGTGGAAGCGGCTCAGTGGAACATCCAGAAGGGAACCCAAGAGAGGCTCCAACAGGATTCAGTAGAGAACAATAAACCAATTGCCACGCGTTGAAATCATGCGCTTGCTGTTCCGTAGCGGCGTTGGCTCCAGTGGCTGAGGCCATTATGTTTCTTGCGCCGTAATGGCTTTGGCGTCAACATAACCGCTTGCCGCGACCATGGACGCTTCTCAGATCTTGGTCGCCCTCGGGGCCGTCGAAAGCAGCGAGCCCACCTTTCTCGAGCGAGGGTGGGGCGAGCAAATCACTGTTCCCATCCACGCATACGATGACACTCGCCCAGATCTCGCGCGCACGACGGCGCCTGCGCGTGGGAACCGAAGCGCGACGTGCTACACGACAGTGTGCTATACAAGGTCGACCAAGATGTTCTGGTTCATGCCAGCTGCGAGGAGTGGGCCACCACTCATATCGCGAAAAAGGGAGAGATACTTATCGGCACCGAACCTCCGACTCTCGTGCAGTACCCTTACTAAATGATCCCTCTCGAAGGTGGCGGGGCCGTTGAGAAACAGCATGTTGCCCCCGCGACTCCACGGGACCTCGGACGCAACCCTGGCATCGCCGTCACCTACATCGACGGTTCCAGGCGGCGCCGCCGAACACATTTCTTCGAACTCTGCTGCACGTTATTATGCTACTTGGTGGCCCATTTTCCCGCCGACTTTGATGGTGATCATGCTGCAGGTCGGCGCGAAGATAGCGATGGCGAGATGCATCGCGCCCTCGAATATTCGTCGGCGCAGTGGGAACTGCATTTCAAATACCGGCTGGGCCATTGTGATTGCGCCGAAGACACGTTCCCTAACATCATGAATTTGGAACGACCTCACGGTGGCCACCACGCATCCTTGCTGCACGCCTTAATATTTTCCCCAGAAGTTCCCAGAATTGAGACTCTTGGCGGCTCGTTTTCTGGCGCTGATGAACTATGCACCTTCGGGCATTGTTTCCATTCCCCCGCAGGCGACGGGGCAATCACGCAATCGTGTTCGGATATGAAGCAGAGATCTGTCGCTGTCCTGCTGCACGCAGAGTTATCTGGCGGCATCGCGGAGAAGGTCGCGCAGCGGCGGCGTGGCGTGGAGGCGCTCGACGGCGCGATTGTCGACTACGTCGACGACGAGGCTGATGGCTTCGAGCTGTACGTCGCACGGTCTCTCCCTCGTGGCGGGTTTGAATTCCTTGCGGGGCGGCGCGGGTCTTTCGAAGGGTCTGGCGACGAAGCGCCTTCTACCCCGGCGCGCGCTGCCGCCTTGACGCCGGGCCCCGTGCCCCTGCCGACGGACGACCGCGAGGCAGCGCAGCTTGCGCTTTACGTCAGAGCGCGGCAAGGCCACCATCCAACGGGGGAAAGGTTCGCTCGGCTCGTCGAGCGGCTCCGGCGCGAACATGGCGAGGCCCATGCTGCGTATCAGCGGGATGTCCTCCTGTTGCGCCCGCGGCCATCCACCGCGATCCAGAGCACTGCCCCGCGGTCATCAAATGGGGAATCGCTCGCGTCGAAGCAGCCTTCCCCGCGCTTCCGACATTGCGGCGCTAGGCGCCATCTGCAGCGCCGCGGCGTGGCGGGCGCGGTCGCTGCAGCCCTGGGCCGACGCGTGAAAATGCGCGCGGCGCCGCTGCCTTTCGCAGGGCCGCCGCTCTCTTATTGCGGCGCGACGTCGCCCGGACCAGCCGACGGAGAACGCCTTCCAGGTCATGGCATTACGCTTGCAGCGAGGGCGCATGATGTTTTCGCTGAGCACGCACCATCGCCTGTTAGTGGCCTCGTTGGCGGGCTGTGCATCGACTTGTGGGGGTCCGATGTTGCGCATGAGCAAGTGGAGAAGACGCTGCGACGCCGAGCCTGCGTCTGCGGATATCTTCCTGGCGGGGCGCAGCGGCCCGGCGACGACCGCCCGCCAGGCGCAGCCGAGATCGACGGCGAGCCCCCCCCCCCCCCCCCAAGCCAGTGTTCCAGATTTCTGGGCCAGCGCATCATGGGAGCGCCCGTGCCAGACAGCCAACCATACTTGGAAGACCTGGTCGAAGACGCGGACCCCAACAAGCGCCTCCTGAAAGCCCTCGAGCCACATGAATTTCAGCGAGTTCTCCGCGGGCGCCGCGAGTTCAAGTTTGACTGCGCAGTGGGGAGCAAACCCGAGAGCATGATCAGCATCGTCGATTGGGTCCGCACCAGGACTGCCGAGCTCATCCGACAGTGGCCAGCGCAGCCTGCCGAGTGTGAGATGGACGCCCTCAGCGTCGTCGTTCTTTCTACCATGGAAGATCGCCTGCGGGCGACCCAGAACGACGTGGTGCCGACGCACATAGCGGGTCTTGTTTTCGGCAGAAACGCCCGTGCCCACAACGACGCAGTTGTCATGTGCAAGCAGGGGGCTCTGCGAATGATCGAGAAATTCAGCGCGGCGGACATGCGCAGGCTCGAGCGCGCCTTGTCGTTGGCGGCGGCGATGTTCAAGGAAATCATGACTCACGTCGCGCGCAAAGACGTGGCGGCCGTTTTCGACGCGATGAAGCATCTCGCCAGGAGGACCTCCACTCAGCAGCCCATTACGTCGATTGACACGAAAGAGTTGCGCCGTCGAGGACAGGCTGACTTTTCTACGTGGGCCATGGATGCCTACAAAGGCATGCCGGTGGTGGCCGCTCGATTCGTCGGGAAGACGCCGTCTGGTTCGCTAGTCGAAGCAGTTGGCCACTGGTTGCAGGAGACCCGCCCTGAACAGCCAAGCGCGGCAATCGTCTTCGAGGGCGCCTGTATCAAGATCGGCGTAGACGACGATGCCGAGCGAATGACGAACGCAGCGAAGTCGATCGAGAACAACTCATCCTTCTACATCCCGTGCAGAATTGTAGACCAGGCCCCTGGTCAGGCGGTGGACAGGCTTGGTCTCTTCATGGACACGGGGTTCTCGAAAACGACGGCCAGTTGGAAGTTGGAACTTCCTCTGGAAGACTTGGTTTTCATGTGCCAGGTGATGCCGCCAGCTATCGTCCTGGAGTGCGCAGACGGGGGGGAACTCGAAGTCTGCGCGGACGCGGCTGAGAGACAACGCGTGGCGAGGGCACCAAAAAATCATCTCTCCGCGGTGCTTCCAAGATCCCGAGGAGTTCCAGAAGCAGGGGGGGCAGTTCGCGTCAGCGAAGCTCATTGCCATTCAGGAGTGCGCCTCTGGAGAACCGCCGGTTGAGGAAGTGGCGAACAAATTCAAACCACGAGCATTCCTGATGTGCCGCCCGTTGTTCGGCACGACCACGGCGCACTACCGCTGGAATCGCACGGCGCTTCTGGGAGTTGAATTTGGGCTTCCCCAGCATATCTGGTAGCCCAGAAAACATGCTCAAACTATGCGCTTTCTTGCGCTGCTTCAGAGTCGCGAAGCTCAGCACGACGTTCGCCAGCGATCCTGCAAGGGTTGACATTGACAAGCGCATCTTTAAGGAAGACACCGAACTGGCGGAATCTCGAGAGCCCCTTCGTCCGGCAAGCCTACATCGAGACTTTCATTGCCCTGTGGGCCCTGGGGCATCCGGCGGTAGAGCGCAGGGGCATGGTCCTGATGCGGCCGCGGGAAATTATTGGCGAAACGCAACGCATCGTTGCCACCATTGCGACAGGCGGCCTCCAGGCTCCTGGCGGCCACCGCACGTTGGAGGAGGATTCGGCTGCGAGGAGAGGGCGGAGAAGACCTGCCGCGCCGCCCGCGCCGATCAGGCCGAAAGCGCCCTCATCAAGACGCACCGCGTGCACGAGATCAGATACGTTCCCGGGAGGCGCAGAGGATGGGCGAAGGACGACCCCGACCGCCTGCAGGTGTTCACCGAAGCTGTCGCACATGGCCGCGTCTTTTCTGTTTGCGCGATGGCCGAGGCGGCGGCTTCGAACGCCTTGACATCGACATGGCTAAGATGGGGGAAGCCATGGGATATTTGGCGGGGTCGATGTATTCGGGGGCGGCTTCGAGAGGTGGGTCGCCGCCTGGCGGTGCAAAGAGAATCTGCGCGACCGCGCGGAGGGCGGCAATCTGGAAGATGCCCCTAAGATCTCCTGCCGCACTTCTGCAACGCCCCTCGCAGAGCATTTCTTTCGCGCCAATATTTCGGAGAAGTTGGAAGCAGGAGCCCTCGCACATCCAGAGTGCGCAAGATCTTTGAAGCAGCGGGGCGCCAGCTGCGGCGGCGACATGGCATGCATTGAGGTTTCGTATTACGGTAAGTTCGGTATTCCTGGCCGCCGCCGCGCGCAGCGCCCCGCGTTGCAGCGGGCGCGCAGCCCAGCTCGGGGCGTCGCCCTCGCGATGAAGATCGGAAACTCATCTCAGGGAGGCAAGGTGTTTGTCGTCATCGGCGTCGACAACTGCTCCGCGTCTCCACTGGCGAGGGAGTGGTCGTCCATCTGCCTGGTGGATGAGCAGATACGGACGCTCTTCTCGTTCTGCGAGCACTGCGGCCCCCGGCGTTCCGCCGTCTAAGTGCACGGCAATTTCGCTGAAGGACACGGGGTGCATCAAGACCTCGCCGTGGCAGCGCCGCGAAGGCAGCCGCGGCGCCACGTGTCAACTCATAGTTTTGCGCGCCGAATTTTTGGCACGAACCAGGCAGCAATTTCCACGCCGATGTCCCGCCGACGCGTTCGCTGTAAACTTTGCTCCGGGCATGAATTAAACAGTTATGCTTTTCTGGACAAAGAGCGGAGCAAGCCCTGATCGCGCTGGCTCATTTGGGCAAGCCTAACGCCGATCTGCCGCTCTTTTGGAACTTACCTGCGGTCGTCCACAAGGCCGTCGACGAGGTTTCGTCATCTGAGAAATTCCGGCAAGTGGAATGGCTGTTTTCGAATCGCCGATGCCCGCCAGCCGCGAAGCTCCATTGCGCCTTGAGCTCGGTCGAAGACGAGATCCTGAGCGATTTGGAATTCAAAGTCGCCGCGATCCCCGGGTTTCCCACGGGCGCGCACATGTTCAACGGCGCAGTTTTCATGGTGCCAGGGGACAAGGTGGAGGACGTAAGGAATGCAGCAGACAATGTCGCGTCGAGGCGGGGCATCAGCGCGCCGCTCAAAGTGCGCGGCGCGGGAGGCGACTGAAGTTTGTTTGGCCAACTCCTGATGTGATATTGCTCTGTCTCTTGCTAGCTGCTGCCGCGCTTCCTGCGGCGTCGCTCTGCAGCTTCTGAGCGAAGGCACAGACAGAATTCAACCGCCAGGAGTTCGGGCGATGCCAGGCGAGAGGGCGAGGAATAAAGGGAACAAATGATACCGAGAGAGAAAGAGAGAGAGAGAGAGAGAGAGAGAGAGAGAGAGAGAGAGAGAGAGAGAGAGAGAGAGAGAGAGAGAGAGAGAGAGAGAGAGAGAGAGAGAGAGAGAGAGAGAGAGAGAGAGAGGACACACAACAAACAACTACAAGACAATGAAAAAGTGTGGTGTTGACGCCAAACCATTGCGCGCCGCGCTGTTTTCTGATCGAGGCGACTACGCTGACCCGCCGCCGCGGCCCGCCCCCCCCCCCTTGCCCCCCCTCGACGTCGGCGCGGCCATGCCTCTTCGCAAAAGGCCCGCGGCTCTGCCGGCGGCGAAGAAGCCTGCAGCCGTCGGCGGCGCCGCGCGCGCGCCCTACCAACCTGGGCCCGGCTCGCAGCAGGACGTGCCCGACGACTTCAGGACGGCGCGGACAACGCGCTCCAATCAGGGCAACAACCTCACCCGCCAGCGCGACATCGAGCGCACCTTGCACGACTTGCACTGCGCGAAGCCAGTCACGGCAACCTCGTGGAAGTGCACTGGCAGCCACTGCCGCCCCTCGTTCATGCCGGACTTCGCGCGGGCCGGCGGGGAGAACCATAGCACTGCCGCGTTAGCCAAGGAGTTGAGGCTGGCGGCGTGCTGTTCATCAGCAGCAAACGTGCGTGGACACTCAGGTGCCTCCGATGCCGCGAGAACTTGATGTTTCGGTGCGCTACATCGTCGCGCGGCGTCGACTGGGTGACGAAGGTCGGAAGCCCTCGCGCTGCTCCGCCGCCGTTGTCAGTTGCCGTTCTTATCGAGGGGAACTCGCGTCGAATCTGGGCGCCGGATGTGGTGAAATAGCTTGCTTCAGGCAAGCCGCTGAAACTCTGCACCAGCCGTTGTCGAGATCGTCGCCCGCCGTTTCTCGATGGGGGCCGCTCAGCAATCTTGGCGGAACTAACGCGAAGGCTTCCCGCAAAGAAGCATTTGCCGATCCAGCCGAGAAGGGGCATGGGAAAGAGTTCGCTACGGAATACCGCAAGGAGCGCATGGGCGTGGTTGGCGCTGCAGGAGCTGGAGAGCGTCGGGAAACACGAAGGCATCGTCACCAGCGAAGAGATCACTGAAGCTGCGTTCCAAGCCTACGACGCCCACGCGCACCCTTATGTTTTCTGCCGCCCCGAGAAAGATAGCATTGCCGTGTTGGTTGGTGACGGGCGCGAGAAAGTTCGGACGAAGAGGTGTTCGACCGCGAAGAGCAGCGAGATTGGTGCAAGAAAGAAGGCGGGCAAGCACGCGAGCAAAACAGCCTGCGAGTGCATCGAGAACGCCTGCGAAGAAGGTGGCGGAGAGAGGAAGAAGAAGAGGAAAAAAAAAAAAAAAAAAAAAAAAAAGAAGCTCGAAATTGCAGGGGGCGCCCGCCCGCAAGGCGCGCGCGGTGTTTTTGAAGCCAAGGGCCCTGCGATCCTACAGAGGGGCCGTCGGCGGGCGAGGAGCTCGCAACATCGCGGACGAAGCTGGGATCGCAGCGCAAAGTGCCTCGATCTGGCCACCACCATTGCGGTGTCTCAGGGACATTGCCACAGACGGGCGCGTCGTGGCTGCGGAGGAACAGCACGGCCCTGGGGGCAATGCTGTCGGTGCGACGACTTTGAAGAAACTTATCGGCGACGATCTGGAAGTTAACTGCTTCGTGCACGACAGGAGTTGTTCGTGCTACGTGACGGCCAAGCAGGACATGTCTTTCGCCAACATCAAGCATTTACCGATTGACAAGCTGCACGCTCGCCGCCACTCAGATACTTGCCGCCGCAACCCTAACCGAGCGCTGCGGCTCAGGCGCAGGCTTCGAGGAAAGAACACGCAAGTCTGCGAGCAAGCTTTATCTTAGTTCCGCAAGTACGCCCCTGTTCTCAATAATATGAGCAGTTTGCGCCACCGTGCCCTGGTGCAATTGTTCATCAAGAAACACAACTTCTACGTGCCGACGAACCGCGCCGACTATCTTCCCCAGCGTGGCGTTGTCGCTATGGCGGGTAAGGTCTCCGTCAGCTACTCGTGTTCCTGGGGCATGGCCGCTGCGGGGTGAATCGCGTGAGTTCGCTATTCTGAATATGGGGTCACGCGCCGACGGGGCGGGCGCGGAATCTTTGTTGCGAGCTGCCCAGCGCCAAGCTGGAGCACGGGCGCGCGGATGCATGCTGCTCTCGTTCATATATGTGGGTAATGTGTGCGCACGCTGTCCGTTCCATTGTTGCGCGTCCCTTACCTGATACTACTCCCGCAAAGTACACGCTTCCGAACGCAATTGCCAACATTAGCGTGCCGAGGCGAATCTTGTTGATTGCCGACTACAAAATTACTCCGACGGAAGAACCCCACATGAGAATCCTCTGGGCGAATCTGGAAAAAGCCATCACCGTCGTCCTCGTGGTTGGTGAGGCGTCCTGGCTGTCTCTTCTGCGTATATTTCCTCTCGCCTTGGCGCGGGCCCCCCTTCCACTCCTTACGTTGTCCCCATCCTCGCCCCCCTGTTTGTTCCGCGCCCCGCCACCTCCTCCCCTTCCTGTTGCATGAGCGCGCATGTCGATGTTCCTCGGCGCCGTCGCCGCCACGGCCAGCACAGGCGCGTTCTCTACAGGTCACGTCGCGCAGCCGTTGGGACAACCCCGCGGGCCAGGCTGTCGGGACAACCCCGCGAGCCGTTGGCGCGCAAGACCAAGCCGTTGGGACAACCCCGCGGGCTTCGAGCGAGGCGCAGCCGCGCTCAGGCGGAAGGCAGCACGAAGCCCAGCTCTGCCGCGAGCTGCTTCGCCTCCGCCCTGGACAAAACCGTTCTCTTGTCGAACTCCAGGAGCGCCTTCCGCAGGGACGCCGGCGGCCCGCACTCCAGGAACTCTCGCGGCGGCGGCCGCAGGATCAGCATGTTCCGCATGCACGTGGCGCGGGAGAACATGACGTAGAGGTGCAGCCACCACTGCTCGTCCGACATGCCCGTGCGGCCAGCGTCCTCGTCTCTCGCGCAGTCGATGGTGACGCCCTTGCGCAGCGTCTGGCCCTGCGACAGCGTGGAGGTCAGGTAGGACGCGTGCGTCAGGGTGAACCCCGAGCGGCGCACGCTGTGCGCCCCCGAGCTCTGCCATGTGAACTCCCTTTCGCTGGGCCTGAACATCAGCAAGCTCCGCGCCCGCGCCTCGGCCTGGCCGTCGTCGTCGGCGCCTTCGGCGCCCTGTCGCAGCACCTCGGCGACCTGAGGAGCCCAAAAACTTCCTTGTTGCATCCAAAGTGTGGCCTGGGAACTGCGTTCTGGCAGCGCGAGAACCCAACATTGACGACAGTTACAGGTTTTGGATGACCTGCTCGGATTACCAACATGATCTGCGGGCCCCATAGGGAGGGGGCTCCCGCCTGAGACTTCCTCGCAGTTCACTCACAGACGAGGCTCCCGCCTGAGACTTCCTCCATATTCAGGCTTGAGGAGCCCAAAAGTGACGACAGTTACAGGGTTCCGATGACCCGCTCGGATTACCAACATGATCTGCGGGCCCCATAGGGAGGGGGCTCCCGCCTGAGACTTCTTCACAATTCACTCAAAGACGAGGCTCCCGCCAGAGACTTCCTCCAAATTCAGGCTTGACGAGCCCAAAAGTGACGACAGTTACAGGGTTCCGATGACCCGCTCGGATTACCAACATGATCTGCGGGCCCCATAGGGAGGGGGCTCCCGCCTGAGACTTCCTCGCAATTCACTCACAGACGAGGCTCCCGCCTGAGACTTCCTCCATATTCAGGCTTGAGGAGCCCAAAAGTGACGACAGTTACAGGGTTCCGATGACCCGCTCGGATTACCAACATGATCTGCGGGCCCCATAGGGAGGGGGCTCCCGCCTGAGACTTCTTCACAATTCACTCAAAGACGAGGCTCCCGCCAGAGACTTCCTCCAAATTCAGGCTTGACGAGCCCAAAAGTGACGACAGTTACAGGGTTCCGATGACCCGCTCGGATTACCAACATGATCTGCGGGCCCCATAGGGAGGGGGCTCCCGCTTGAGCCTTCCTCAGAATTCACTCACAGACGAGGCTCCCGCCTGAGACTTCCTCCATATTCAGGCTTGAGGAGCCCAAAAGTGACGACAGTTACAGGGTTCCGATGACCCGCTCGGATTACCAACATAATCTGCGGGCCCCATAGGGAGGGAGCTCCCGCCTGAGACTTCCTCCCAATTCACTCACAGACGAGGCTCCCGCCTGAGACTTCCTCCATTTTCAGGCCTGGGGAGCCCAAAAGTGACGACAGTTACAGGGTTCCGATGACCCGCTCGGATTACCAACATGATCTGCGGGCCCCATAGGGAGGGGGCTCCCGCCTGAGACTTCCTCACACTTTACTCAACGATGATGAGGATGAGGATGATGAGTGGTGGTGAAGATGAGTGGTGAAGAGGATGATGATTGATTGTGGGTGGTGGTGGCGATGATGATGTTTGAATGAGGATGATGCCGATACCGATGATGACGATGATGTTCGTGAGCGTGTGAGAGAGTGCGAGTGATGATGATGTGTGTGTGAATGAGTGCGAGGAGAAGAGGGGGTGAGTGAGATCTCTCTCCTGCGCGGGGGTGTGCAGAGAAAACAAGAACCCCACTTTGGATGTGGGGGAAAAGAAGTCGGAACCTTCCGTGCCGGAGTAATATCCAAATCGTCCTGAAATCGAATCGCATTGAATATTTTGTTTTCGAATCCGCTTCAGAAAAAAAAAAGGATCCTATGATTTTTTTAGAATGGATCCTGCCGAGACCCGTTCCAAACGAAAATGGTATTGAAACCGCTTCCAAGAAGAATCCTATTCAAATCGCTTGCACAAAAAAAACCGCTTCGAATCGCTTACACAAAGAATCCGGTTGAAATCGCCTACGGAAAAGAATGCGATTGAACTCCTTTTCGAAAAGAAACCTGCTGGAATCCGCTTTTAAGGAAACCCTTTTGACATCCAGATCAGAAGGCATCCTTATCAAATCGCTTCGAAAAGGGATCCTTTTGATCACTCCCCACAAAGAATCCTACTCAAATCGCTTACACAAGGAATCCTAGCCACATCGCTTACAACAGGAATCTTCATACAATCGCTTACAACAGGAATCCTCTTCAAAAAAGATCATCTGGAAACCCAAACCAAAAAGAATCCGATTCAAATAGCTTACACACGGAATCCGATCTAAACCGCTTACAAAACGAATCGTATTTAAATCTCCGACACAAGGGTTTCTCTTGAAAGCTTGACAGGCGGTCACCGCGAGAACGAAAAGAGCGAAAAAAAAAGAAACAGGGAACAAGGGACAAACTTGTATTTTCTCAACGAGAAAGAAAGGGAAGTCGGAGCGCAGCCAGAACAACGGAAATGCTGAAAATTGAAATCCTGGCTCGGCTCCAGAAGAATCATTTTGAAACCTGTTACAAAAGGATTTCTATTAAAATCGCTTACATCAGGCATCCTCTTGATTGCTTTACAGAAGGAATCATCCTCAAATCGCTTACAAAAGGAATCCTATTCAAATCGCTTACGAAAGAAATCCTATTCAAATCGCCCACAAAAGGAAATTGATTGAAATCCTTTACGGAAAAAAAAAAACATATTGAAATCTCCTTCAAGGGTACTCCTTTTGAAATCAGATCCGAAAGGGATCCTATTCAAATCGCGTACACAAGGAATCCGAGTCAAGAATCCCCTGCAACAGGATTTCTATTGAAAGCATGACAGGTGGCCGCCGCGGGAACGAACAGAGCGAAAAACAGTGAAACAAACGTAGGAAAGGAGAGAAATCAGCATTTTAACTAGAAAAAACACAAAGAAAACATCGGGGCGCAGCCAGAAAAGAAACGGGAACATTGAAGAACACTGTGATTCTGTTCGCCGCAAGAGGAAACTTCGTACACCCGCCACATCGGATCTCTTTTGTAAGCGATTTGAACAGGATTATGTTTGTAAGCGATGTCACTAGGATTCATTTTGCAAGCGATTTGCATCGGATTTCTTGCGTAAGCGATTTGAGCAGGATTCATGTTGTAGAACACTTAAAAGGATTCCTTGTGTAAGCGATTTGAATAGAAAACCCACTGTAACAAGTTTCAGAAGAATTCCTTCTGAGCCGAGCCAGAAACGCAATTGTCTTAAGTTGTCCCTTTTCTTTTTTGGCTGCGCTCCGATGGTTCTGCCTTTCTCCCTGCGAAACCTCTTCCCTGCCTTTTTCCCTTTCCTGCCCCGAAACTTCCTTTTTTCTTTCCCTTTTCCCTGCGAAACTTCTCCCTTCCTTTTTTCTTTCCTTTTTCTCCCTTTCCTTTGCCTTTCTTTCCTTTTTCCCTGCGAAACTTCTCCCTTCCTCCGATGGTTCTGCCTTTTTCCCTGCCATTTTCCCTTTTCTGATGTGTTGGGCCCCTTCTTTCCTTCTGCTCCGCTCCGTTCGCTCCCGCGGCAGCCACCTGTCAGGCTTTCCATAGAAATCCTGTTGCAGGAGTCTTGAATCGGATTCCTTGTGCAAGCGATTTGAACAGGAATCCTTTTGATTTGGGTTTCAAATCGATTCCCTTTGAAGGGGAGATCAATAGGCTGTCTTTTGAAAAGGGTTTCAATGGGATTCTTTTTTTTAGGCGATTCTAAAAGGATCCCTTTTGAAAGCAAGCTGGAAAGGATTCCTTTTAATCTGGGTTTCAATCGGATTCTTTTGAAAACAATTCAACAGCGGTTTGAATAGGATTCCTTTGTTAGCGGCATGTGCAGGAACCTTTTGTAAATAAATGGGGCTCATTCTGTATACGATGTTAACATGTATTATACATGCATGCCACAACGCAAAGCTTAGCCATGCATCCCGCAAAGCGCATCCCCACAATCCACCGTACTCTCAAACTAGCGATAAGGATATTGAGATCGATTGTGAGATCGATCGTGGGATCGATGAAAAGGACGACTATAAGGTTGATCGTGAGACTGATAGTGAAGTCGATCCTATGAGATCGATAGTGAGATCCATCGTGAGATCGACTGTGATGTCGATAGTGAGATCGATTGCGAGATCGATAATGAGATCGACTGTGAGATCGATCGAGAAATGGGTAATGGGATCCATGGCGAGACCGAGCGATAAGAAGATCGACCAAGAACCCAGAAACCTGGGAACCCCGGCGCCCACCGAAATCGGCCCAACATCCGGAACCAGGGACCTGGAAATCTGGCCGGGAAACAATAACGGGAAACCCGGGAACCCGGAACCGGGAACCCGGGAACCCAGCCTGCTGCCAAAATCGGCGGGAACTTTTCGCCAAATCTTTCAACTCCCGCTAGGACCCTTTCAGTGCAAGCACTGGATAGTGAGATCGATTGTAAGGTCGTTAGTGAAATCGATAATGTGATCGGTAAAGAAATTTGTAATGGGATCGATGGCGAGACCGATCGATAAGATCAACCAAGAACCCAGAAACCTGGGAACCCCGCCGCCCACCGAAATCAGCCCGGAATCTGGAACCAGGAACCTGGGAACCGGGGAACCTGGAACAGGGAGCCCGGGAACCCAGCGTGCATCCACAATCGGCGGGAAACTTTCGCCAAATCTTTCAACTTCCGCTAGGACCCTTCCGGTGCAAGCACTCATTGGGGAATAGAGAGATGGGGAATGGGATCGATGGCGAGACCGATCGATAAGAAGATCTACCAGGAACCCGGAAAACTGGGAACCCCACCGCCCACCGAAATCGGCCCGGAATCAGGAACCTGCAGGAACCTGACCCGGGAACCCGGAACCGGGAACCCGGGGTCCCAGCGCGCGACCAAAATCGGCAGGAAACTTTCGCCAAATCTTTCAATTACACCTGAGAAAACCCCAATCAGTGGATGATTTGAAAATTGATACTATGGATCTTGAGATCGATTGTGAGATCGATAACGAGATCGATAGTGGAATCGATAGTGAGAGCGATTGTAAGGTCGATCGTGAGACCGAGAGTGAAATCGATTCAATGAGATCGATGGTGAGATCGATCGCGAGATCGCTCATGCGATCTCTAGTGAGATCGCTTCTGAGATTGATAATGAGATCGATTGTGAGATCGATGGTGAGATCAATCGAGAAGTCGGTAATGAGATCGATGTTGAGACCGATCGATAAGAAGGTCGACCAGGAACCCGGGAACCCAAGAACCTCGCCACCCTCAGAAATCGGCCAGGAACCCGAAACTGGGAACCCGGGAACCCCGAACCCAGCGTGCGACCAAAATCGGCGGGAAACTTTCGCCAAATCCTTCAACATCCGTGAGGACCCCTTCAATGCAAGCACTGATTGGGGAACTTCCGCTAGGACCCCTTCAGTGCAAGCACTGATTGGAGAACTTGCATCGCCAAAATATCTCCTCTCAACATGGGCGTCTCGCTGTCGAAATTGCGAAATGCGCAGGTCAATATCTTGGGCACGGAGCGGATCGAGCGCGAGCGAACGAAGTGTCGCTCGACTCTCGCCCCAGCGACGTGCAAGTTCCCCCTGGGAGATACGCTTCCGCCTGGGCACGGCGCAGCAGCGAAACCCGCCAGATCCTCGGAGGCGGGGCCGCGCGCGAAAGAACCACACGCCACTGTCGCCTGCGCGCCGCGCCTTGTGACAACAGGAGGGAGGGTGGGTACGGGCGGGGCCCTCTGTGCTGCTCGAGCAAGCTATTGTGATCACTCTTCATTCGCGCTACCTCGTTCTACCCTATCACATCGCTGGCCGATTGGATGCCGGACCCCCCATCCGACCCGTGCGTTTTGCAGAATGCAGCGTCTACTTGTTCGGCTTCGGCACAAATAATATGATTGTGTCCCTCCTCCTCGTCCTCCTCCTCCTCCTCCTCCTCATCTAACTACTTATCCTTCTGGTAAAGTTGATGTCCGCAGTGCTGGTGGATTTGATGCATTGTGTCCCTCCCCCCCTCCTCCCCCTCCCCCTCCTCCCCCTCCCCCTCTTCCCCCTCCTCCTCCTCCTCCTCCTCCAACTCCTCCTGCTGCTCCTCCTCCTCCTCCTCTCCTCCTCCTCCCTCCTCCTCCTCCCTCCTCCTCCTCCTCCTCCTCCTCCTCCTCCTCCTCCTCCTACTCCTCCTCCTCCTCCTCCTCCTCCTCCTCATCCTTCTCCTCCTCCTCCTCCTCCCTCCTCCTCCTCCTCCCCTCTTCCTCCTCCTCCTCCTCCTCCTCCTTCTCTCCCTCCTCCTCCTCCTCCTCCTCTCCTCCTCCTCCTCCTCCCCGTCCTCCTCCCCCTTCCTCCCCTCCTCCTCCCTCCTTCCTCCTCCTCTCCTCCTCCTCCTCCTCCGCCTCCTCCACCTCCCCCTCCTCCTCCTCCTCTTCCTCCTCCTCCTTCTCCTCCTCCTCCTCCTCCTCTTCCTCCTCCTCATCGCCCGCCCCAGCGTGCGCGGGGCGCGGCGCCGCCGCCTCAGCGACCGGGTCTCAGGGTGCTCCTGCCTAGCCGGGCCGCCGTCCCCGACGCGGACCGGACGAGGCCGGGCTCGTTGCCGCTCTCGCTCATCAGCGTGTCGTGGTTCCGCTTCAGGTCGCGGTCCGTGGGCCTCGCGGGGGAGGGGGATCGCCAGGGTCAGGTCGGGCATGTCCCCCTACAGCAGGCGGATGTTGGAAACAAATAAAATGTCCCCAGACTAAGTTGTTTGGGTATGTTTGACTATTTCCTCCTGTCGAGGGACATGCCCGACTTCAGCCTCGCGTGATGGGCAACGCTAGGGGGGGGGACCGGCATACAAGGCGGGGAAGCATCGCCATGGAAAATCGGCGATATATATATATATATATATATATATATATATATATATATCGCGCCGATAGATCGGCGATGTGTAGGCCCCCGATGGCGCATCCGCACGTTCCTGGGAGGTTAATGGGGCTCTCAGAGCCCCATCGGCGATCCTGGGCGATTGGGGATCGATGCGTCCACCCATGTGCAGGAGAGCCCAGAGTCGAATCGATAAGTCGGATCGGAGATCGACATGTTTCGGATCGGCAGAGATCGGCAGCCGAGTCGGGAGAAGCCGAATCGGCGGCAATCGGCAGGCCAGCAGGCCTCCGTTGAGACATCGGAGCCCGAATCGGAATCCGCAGACGAGTCGACCCGGCATCGGAAGCCATCGACATCGAACCGAATCGAATCGGAAGCACCGAAACGAGCTCTGCCTGTGCCCACTCCCCCCCCTACCGTTGCCAAGGGTCGCGGGGGAGCAGCGGGCGGCACCGGGCGGAAGCGGGAGTGCGTACGTGTGCGCGTGCGCGTGCGCGTGCGCGTGCGCGGGCGTGCGCGTGTGCGTGCGCGTGCGCGTGTTTGCGTATGCGTATGCGTGTGCGCGTGCGCGTGCGCGTGCGCGTGCGCGTGCGCGTGCGCGTGCGCGTGCGCGTGCGCGTGCGCGTGCGCGTGCGCGTGCGTGCGTGCGTGCGTGGGTGCGTGTGTGTGTGTGTGTGTGTGTGTGTGTGTGTGTGTGTGTGTGTGTGTGTGTGTGTGTGTGTGTGTGTGTGTGTGTGTGTGTGTGTGTGTGTGTGTGTGTGTGTCCCCGCCCCCCGCCCCGGCGCCCGCCCGCCGCCGCCTGGCCCTGCTCTGAGCGGGCCCGGCGTCCTCTCGCTCCCGCCCGCGCAGGGCTTCTCTTCTCTTCCTCCCGTGCATCGCGGCCTAGTTCGCATTCTGCGCGTCCCACGAATGCCACTTCGCCAGAGCAGTCCCTCTGCCAAAAGTGTGTGTGTGTGTGTGTGCGTGTGTGTGTGTGTGTGTGTGTGTGTGTGTGTCCCCGGGTTCCCCAGCATGGCCGGCTGGCCCGCCAGGGGGAGAGACACCTGCAGAGGGAGTGGGGGGGCGGGGGAGCAGGAGGGCGAGCAGGCGAAGGGAGCGGGAGGGGGCGGGGGCGGAAGGACCTGCTCATCCCGCTTATGCCTCTCTCCCTCTCTCTTTCTCTCTCTCTCTCTCTTTCTATGTCTCTGGTTATCTCTCTTTTTCTATCGTTGTCTTTGTTTATGTCTCTCTCTCTGTTTTTAATGTTCGTCCTTCTCTATCTCTCTCTCTCTCTCTCTCATTCTGTATATTTGCTAGGAACCAGAACCACGGGCGCGTGTGGTGCGAGCTTAGTGCAAAGCCCAGGACGAACATAGGATCCGCGGTGAGACGATGGAGGAGGGAAAGGCTGAGGGAGCCACACGGGCGGAGAACGCAGGAGCAGTCCGGGCAGATGGAGGCAGGAAGGTGGGCGGAGACGGGCGAGGAGGGGGGGGAGGCGAGGGGCCTGAAGACGGGGACGAGCACAGGCGGCAGGGTGCCGGGAGGCACGAGCGGGGCAGCAGGGGCGACGGAGGCAGCGGGGGCGAGGGAGCCACCGAGCGAGGAGGTGGCGGCAGGAGGACGTCGAGGAGCGGAGGAGGCCCCCCGCGCTCCTCCTGCTTGGGCCTGGTGCCCGGAGCTGCCCCCCCCCCGGGGGCTGGCCGTGGCCCCTCGCGGGGGCCCATCTGGGGGGGGCTGCTGCCTGGGCTCCCGGCGTGGCCCCGCGGGCGCCTTCCTAGGGAGCCTCCGGGATCCACAGGTGTGCTCCTTCGCGCCTCTCGGCGGTGGACGAACCACCTCCCTTTCGTAGACCTCCCCTTAGCGAAAACGGCCTGGGGCCAAAACCGACGGTCCCGGACCCGCAAGAAGGACGGCCGCGACGCCCCCTCGCGAACCGAAAACGGCCAATTCCTGAATCGACGTGTCAGGGCAGGAGGTCTGTCCACCCCCGACTCTGTGGGACCTCCTTTGGGCCATCTGGGATCGGCCGAAGGCTCTCGGGGGCTCCCTGGGGGGCCCTCTGGAGCGCCTCTTCGGGCACGTACGGAGGCCTCGTGGGAGCCCCGCTGGGGGTGTCGTGGGATCCTCTGGCGGCCCACTGGCACGTCTTGGGGTGCTGGCAAGCAACCCGAATACGTCTTTGGCGGCCTCCATTGCATGATGGAAGCACTTTCTTTTTGTTGGCTGGTGCGGGATTCGTGACAGGTTGGGCCCGAACGCAAGATTGGGAAACGAATTCGTTTCCAGCGGCGGCCACTGCTGAAGGGGGGAGGACGGGCTTCACTGCCCGCCAAGAGCTTCGGGGGGGCATCATTGAGTTTCGTCGGGCAAGTCCTCCTACAGGGGGATTTTGGACGAAACGCAACGTAGTCAGACAACACTCCAAAACTGCAAGAAAACAGTCAAACGATCGTCCCTTGACCAATCTTTGACAATTGTTTTGCATATTCCTCCTGCAGAGGGACAGGCCCGACTTCACATGAAAGACATCCGTCGCTCAAGGCCCTTGGACTTTTCTCTCTTGGCAGCCTCGGAGTTGCCCCTCCGTGCTGAGACGCTGGAGGCCCTCGCGAGGGCACGCCCGGTGAACGCCCGTGGAGCCCGCAGGCCACGAGGGGCCACACGCGAAGCGGAGGCCGCGAAGTCCACCCTGAAGGGGCCCTGGGGCACACAAATGAATACACACACACATCAAAGGATTCCCCAATATTTTCCCATACTTTCCTGGTTTTTGTCTTCCCCCCCCACTTCCCATATTTTCCTATATTTTCCTGGGGGTGGACGGTTAATTGTGTCTGCGTGTTGTTTCCCCTCCTGAAGCCCGTGGAAGGACGCACGACAGGGCTGGACCTAAGCGTTGCCTTTCGTTTCGTTTTCGTGTTCGTGTTGTTGTTCGTTTTGCCTTGCCTGTTTTCCTGCACCTCCCTGCCAGAACAAAAAAACAGCAGTCAACCCGTAAGATAAGGACGCACGACGAGGATGCAGGAGCCTTGGACAGGGGCGGCGCGGGAGGCGCCGCCAAGGGGCCCCAACGCCGATCCGAGAAGTCCGCGCGGACCTTCGAGTTATTCTGTTCATGTCATTGTTCTTGCCCTAACTTTGCGAGCGGGGATGCGGCCAGCGAAAGCGGCCAGGGATGGGTCGAAGGGGAAGGATGCAAGGCGAACCTGGGAAAGCCACTCATCCTCACCGTGCTGGTTGATGACAACCTGAGGACGAACCCCACGAGCGAAACTAGACACGGCGACTGAACCGGCAATCCGCAAACGACGCGGCCGTTCGAACAGAACCAATTGGAACCGGATGGCCCCTCGTAGCCCCCTGCGCTTCACAGCGCCATCCGCACGCCCCAGCACCCCTGGGTGCTGACTCCCGGGCACACCGGGTGCACTGAACTCCGTGGCAGCTCTCTTGGGCCCTCTTGCGGCCCTCTTGGGCTCGCTGAAAAGGCTCGCGCGCGGGCCCTTTCTCGGCAAGCTGGGGGCAATATGGCAGGCCTCGTGGGCCATCGGGGATGCTCTGAGGACCAAGAGCGTGAGGCAAATTAAATCCGTGACTAAGAAATCACTGAGTTTTGACAGTGGGCAGCCTTTGAGGCGTCGTCCTGGGGTCCCGCCTAGGTTCTAGCGAGACTCTTCGATCCTCTCGGCGCCGTCTTGGGCCATCTTGGTGCTACCTTGGCCTTCTTGGAGGCGTGTAGGGTCCCCGTGGGACCGTTTTGAAGATCTTCCCAGGCCCTCTTGGACCCTCTTGGGGTCTCGAGGGCCAGCTTAGGACCCACCGAGGCACGTTTGGCCCCGCATTGGGCGAACCTGGATGCCTCTGGGGCTGCCGTGCGCGCTACGAAGACTCAGAGGGCGGGACACAGGTGCAATACTTTGAAACCCTACGATTAGGGTGTGTCCTGCTGCAGGCGGATCTGGACGAACAATCAAACACGGTCGAAACAACATCCAAACAATACTCAAACAAATAATACATAGAAAAGCCGTCCCCTACTTTTGAATATACTCCTCTTGTAGAGGGGCACGTCTTACCAGCCTCGAAAATATCCCTATCCCTAAGATCGAAACGCCAAAAGGCGATGACAATCTTAGGGATTCGCCCTCAAAAAATAAGGGAATCCCTAAGATCGGCATCGTGATGAGGAGATGCCCAGCATAGGGACAGGGATATGTTCCAGGCTGGTAAACGTCCGACTTACTCCTACGACGAGCCGACACGTCGTTCGTGTCAGGGACCCCTGGAGCCATCTCCGGGGAACGGCTTCGGCCCTCCCCCGGGCTCTCTTGGCCCTTCTGTAGCGCCTACCTTCAAGTCGGGCGCGTCCCTCCACAGGAGGAAGATTCCCAAACAGTCAGGAAGTAGTATGGGGACTATACTTTGACTAGGTTTGGCTATGTTTTTGGATGTTTTGTTGCCTATGTTTCGTCTTCTTCCAAAACCCCCCTGTGGGAGGACATGCCCGACCTGAGCCTACCATGGCCACCTTGGATGTTTCTTCGGGCTCCCGCAGGCCCCCCCCGGGAAAGTCCTGGGCTCGCCGCTCCGGCGCCCAAGGATCCCCCCGCCGCGGAGACCCCTCCAGCCTTCTTGGGCTAGCATTCGGCCCTCCCGGGGCCCTCCTGGGGCCCTCGTGCGCGCCGCGACTTGGAGAAGCCCTCCGGGGGGGTCTCTTGGAGATCCTTCTTCAGGGTCCTGGGGGGACTGGTGGAGGAGGCCCCCTCAACACCGGCAGCGACGAAGGCAGAATCGAGACGGAGAGAGCCGGACCGATACGAATCGGACCGGGTTTGCAGGATGTCTCGGGCGCCGCGGCCGTTTCAGAGCATGCCGGAACGCCCTGGAACGGTAATTATTCATCTCGATTCTGGGCCCGACCGACGGACATCACCCCAGACATGCGACATCCTGATTTATGCAGGACGGGGCCCCTGGAATCCCAGGGACCCCGTTCCCCGGGAGCGGGTTTCCATCCTGCGTCGTGTGTTGACGCTCCCGAGGCCCGGCGAGGGCGCCCCGAGGCCGAGACTGAACGGACTTCACGAGGATCCGAGCGTGAGGCTCGGCGCGCGCCCCAAACCAGTCAGAGCCTCGCGCGGTGCGGCCGGCCGGCGCGGGGCCTCTCGTTCGCGTCCATGTTGCCTGGGCCGGGCGAAGCGCGGGGGAGGCAGCGGAGGGGGGGCGGCCTCGGGGGCGGGGCGGGGGGGGGGAAACCAGGCTGCTGCTGCTGCTGCTGCTGCTGCTGCTGCTGCTGCTGCTGCTGCTGCTGCTGCTGCTGCTGCTGCTGCTGCTGCTGCTGCTGCTGCTCATTCCGATGACGCGGGGTAGGCGGCGGAGGGGGGCGGCCTCGGAGGAGGGGCGGGGGAAGGAGGGGATGGTGGTGCTGCTGCTGCTGCTGCTGAGGCTCATTCCGATGACGGACAGGACCCGACGGTGATGCTGACGGTGCTGATGGTGATGGTGCCGGCGATGCCGATTCGGATGGTGACCAGGACCTCGGCGGATCAAAAGATCCACACCATGAGAGGAACGGGCCCCGATGGAAACGTGTCCTGGACCCCGGGGCCTTCCCCAAGAGGACGAGCCTTCATCCTGAGTCGCGAGGGATCGACTGACCCCGGTCAATCCAAGCCCGGGTCGGCCAGGCTGATCCTGCAGCATCCTGCAAGATCCTGCGCCCTATAGTCGACCCGGGTCAGCGCACAAACCCGCTCTGCGCCCTGGCGGGCCCCCACGCTTGCATCGACCCCCCCGCCCTCGAGCCCCGCCTGCGTCGCTCCCCGACAGCCCAGCAGGGGCCCGTGGCGCACCCCGGGAGGACCCGCGGGCTGCCGGTTCGCACCGACCGCCTGCCGCGCTCGGCCGCCGCCGCCGGGCGCCGCCGGGGTCGCCGCGCCCCCGCCGCGCGAGGAGCCGTGCCAGACGCGCGGCCCGCCGCCCGCCGCGGGAGGCGGCAGGCGACGAGCAGAGCCAGGCATCGGAGCACGGTCGCACGGGGGCGCTGCAGCGGAGAGGGCGCAACGGGGGCGTGCCGCCGTGGCCGAGCCGGTCGTCGTCCACCGAGCAGCAGCCACTCGACCTCCGGATCTTGGATGCGGCTGGGGGGTTGAGCTGGTCGGGACCCCAATCCCCGGGGTCCTCCTGGGGTCCTCCTGGTACACTTGTTCACCCTGGAGCCGTCTCTGACGTTTCCCGGGCCCGAGAACAGCCCCTGAAGGCCGACAAGGATTCAACACACACACACAGACACACAGACACACAGACACACAGACACACAGACACACACACACACACACACACACACACACACACACTTCCCGAACCCAGAACCTCCCACCTGCCCTCCTGTCCTGCTGGCTGGCACCAGTGCTGGGCCACCTCGCACCCCAGCAAGGCTCCCATCGGGACCCCCAGGCTACCAAAGGCCTCGAGGCCTCGGACCCGGGAGGCTGGCACCCGCGGTCGTGCGGCATCCTCCTCCCTCCGCCTGTGGGGAGCCCTTCGCCTTCCCCACGGGCTCGCAGCGCACGAGCACACAGGCTGCCTCCGCCTGCCCTCTGGACGCGCAGCAGTCGCACCCCTGGCAGCCGCCCCCCGCCCCCCGCGCGCAGCCCGTGGCCTCTCGCCGCCTCGGGCGGGCTCGGGCCGCCCCTCGCCGCGGGCAGGACGCGTGCCCACACAGCACGCGCTGCGTCCTGGGGTCTCGGGCCCCCCTCCCCGGGGCGGCCGGAGCGCGGCGGATCTGGACGAGCCTCTCGCTTCTCCGCGCCCTCCGCGCCTCGGCTTCCCATGGTGCCTCCCGGAGAATGCCAAGAAGCGCTGGGTGCGGGTGTACATCTTGCCCGCGCTGCCGGCTCGGCCGCGCCTCGGGCCCCCTTCCGCGGCCGCTCCGCCACCTCTCCTGCCGCCGCTCCCCGCCTCGGCCGCCTCGGCCGCCGCCCGAGGCTGCCGAGCTGGGCGGCACCGCAGTCCCAGCAGGGCCAAGGGGCGGCCGCAGCGGCCGAGAGCCCAGCCGGGGCCGCAACAGCCGGGGGCGCCTTCGCCGTCGCGGGGCTCGAGTATCAGACGTCGAACCTGATCTGCGTTGGGCTTCGAGTCCAGCCCGTCGGCGGCAGAGCCCCTCTTCAGCGAGGGCCGCGGCCGCACGTCGCCCACGTGCTGATGCTCAGTCTTCTGCCACTTGGCTGGGCCTTGCGCCAGGCTGCCAGCGGCCTCGTGGGCCAGGCGCCTGGGCATCGAAGTAGGCACCAGATGGGCGACGCAGCCGTCCTGGACCCGCGCTTGCTCGCAGCTCGTGCTGTCCCAGCGTCAGCACCCAAACGGGCGGCCTTGCCGTTCTGGGGCGCACGTCGCGCGCGGCCGCGAGGGCGACGGCAGCGGCGAGCTTGGCTCGGAAGCGCTGCTCGCCAAGGTGCCTTCTGGCGCCGTCCAGCGCGCGACGACTCGGGCCAGCACCAGCGGCCGCGGCAACTGCCGTCGCAGTGGGCGATCCATGCCCAGGATGATCTCGTCGGCGCCTCCCAGATGCAGAGATCTCCCGAAGCCGGAGTCGCCACAAGGCCTCGGGGGAAGAGGCCGAGCGGGCTTCGGGCCGCAGCAGCGGGGCGCGAGCCCAGAGGCGCGCTGGGGCTCCGCTGCGCGTGCTGCCGCCAAGCCTTCCTCCTCGCAAGGCAGATCGAGGCCGAGTGCCCACGGTCGGCTCGCAATGCCGAGGTCGGCGGTGCCACGTGCCGGGGCGCCCACAGCACGTGTGCCTGCCGTGATCCACCGACTCGTGCTTGGCGAGCCTCTGCTGGGCCCAGCGCGCTCCGACGATGGCGCAGCGGAGGGCGGCCAGCGGGTCCGACGGCTCAGCCCGAAGAGGTCCACCCTGCGGCTCCATCCGTAGTCTTTCGGCTCCCCCCGGGTGGTCTCGCCCGTGAACGCCACGTCGAGGCTCGCCGCCGCCTGCTCCGAACGCGCGGATGATGAATTATCACGGGGTGTGTCCTTTCACGATGATGCTGATGTTGATGCTGATGCTGATGATGATGGTGATGATGATTATGCTTGTGATTATGATGGTGATGATGCTGATGATGATGCTGATCATGATGGCCATGATGGAGTTGCTACTTCGGATGAAGAAGATGACGGTGATTATGCTGCTGATGATGATGATGATGCTAATGATGATTATGATAATGGTGGTGATGCTGATGCTGATGCTGGTGATGCTGATGAGGATGATGATGCTGATAATGATGACGATGATGGTCATGCTGATGCTGGTGATGGATGGTAAAAACTGATGATGGTAATGATGCTTTCTTTCTGAGCGAATCGCCCCCGCCACGGGAACTGGCGCTCCACTCATCCGAACGACAGTCCAAGATACTGAACGGGACGAACCACGTGGAGCACAACCTCCACCAACGCGACTCTCTGGCAGCCAAGACTTAGAGCCTGGCCCTGCACAGCAAGTGAAACATCATTCCCGTCCGGGTCAACTTCGGCATGTGCCCGAAATGGGCATCATCTCTGCGGCCTCGGAGAGTTTCGGAAGGCACACAGCGAGGCCCAGGGCAACCACATTCGGCTCATTCTTACGTGGATCACCTCAGAACCATGGGGGCAGCACGAGACTCGAAGCAACGGGACAGGGTCCAACAGGAAACGCATCGTAAACGCGTCCCCTCCGATCCCTTTCGAACTAGCCTGGAGCCCAACCTCGGACAATCTTCCTGCAAGAGCCGACGGACATGCCCCACCTTAAAGAACAGAAGCCGGTGCTGAGGAGACAGATTGCGACGAGCACGGAAAGGCAATAGATCGAACGGCTTGCGGGGGGTTGGGAAGTGATTGGCCTCACTCAGCTAACGGAAATGAAATGCGAAGTCGAATGCCATGGCCACTGACGAGAAGGCAAGAGTGATCTTCGCCTGCAGGTCATAGGCCCTCGCGCAAATGATGCGCTCAAGAGTGGCCCCCCATGAGTCGATTCTTGAACACTCACGCGCTCAGGCGATGCGCATCTTCCGCTGTGGTGTCGCTGCGAGGCCCCCAGAGCATGGAGAGGCACTGATGTTGGGGCCGATGTCCACCGTGCGTCGTTTTGCCATCCCAGGACTCGCATGAGACGACGACGACGATGCCGCCGACGACGACGACGACGACGCCGACGCCGACGCCGACGCCGACGACGACGACGACGCCGACGCCGACGCCGACGCCGACGACGACGATGACGATGACCCGGCCGCTCCGTGGCTCGGGTGTTCCTGCCTGGGCGGCGCCCATCCGCCCTTGCCGGGGACGCGGCCGGCTGGGCCATGTCTGGAGCATCCGTCCAACACTGAACCGCATCGCATGTCTCAAAAAGACGAGATTCGGCCGGGCATGTCCCCCCTACAGGCGGATTTGGGAAGAGAAATAAAGATAGCCCAACAAATATTCAAACACAGTCGAACACAGTTGAAACATCATTGCCAGACTATGTTTGGACTACTTGTGAATACTCCTTCTGTAAAAGGACATACTCTGCTGAAAGATAACAATTGCCTTATCAATGAGTTCCTTGACCTTGTAAGTCTGACCCGGGACTGTGGCGGCCACCACCACCCCCCAAGCTTTTCCTCTAACATCACCCCTGTTGACTGGAGGTGGGCGACTAGCAGCTCCTCCATCATGGTCTTGGAGAGGGAAGAGCAGGATATCCCTGCGGCCGCGACGCGCGAACGTGCGGATGAGATAACGTGTAATCGCAAGCCACCTGAGGCAAGCTCCCTCGAACCAGCCCCTCGGCTTGAGCCAACATGACTACGGTGACAATGGTGGTGATGATGATGATGATGATGCTGATGCTCATGCTAATGATGATGAGGAGGAGAAGGACGACGATGACGATGACGATGACGATGACGATGATGATGATGATGATGATGCCGATGCTGATGCTGATGCTGCAGATGATGATGTTGATGATGATGATGATGATGATGATGATGATGATGATTATGATGATGATGATGATGATGATGATGATGATGATGATGATGATGATGATGATGATGATGATGATCTGGCTACGCAGTACACAGAAGTCCAGCGGTGCAAGACATTGCACAAGTTAACGTTTTCACTGCTAACGCGTTATACATAACAACGTCGCAGATGCGGCGTTTCCATGGAAACTCAATGCCTCGTCTTCTTCCTCGCAACTTTTGGGGTCACCGTCGTCGCTGGCGCACAACACCTGGCACTGATCACGGCGAGATGTTTGTGAACAGCTAGGTCCTCAACGACCAAGTCGCTGGGCCATGGAATCCAAACACATACGTCCCACGAATCCCACCGGCCCCGGCGTACGAGCTCGTTCTTGCAATCCCTGTTTTCCCCTTGGGGGAGGGGATCCATACCCCCTTCCCTGGGTCTGGGCGGATTCACGACCAGCACGACCGTCCAAGATGGCACGACATGGCTCCAAGATGGCCCGAAAGGGCCAAGATGGCACCCAAGATGGCACATGATAGCCCTAGATGGCTCACGATAGTCTCCAACATGCCTCCAAGAGGCCCTACGACAGCCTAACGACGGCTTCAAGTGGCCTCGGAGCCTCCTGAGGACGCCCCCGAGAGTCGAGCCTTTCAAAAACTGGCAGGAAGCAATGTGTTCGGCATTCTGATATTGTCGCTTCCGACGGGCTTCTGAGGCCTCAAGATGGCCTTAACCTGGCCTAAGAGGGCCCCAAGACGGGCCCAAAAAGGGTTCAAATGCGGCCCCAAGGGTGCCAAAGCGCGCCCCAAGAGCGCCGCAAGAAGGCCCCAAGATGCGATATTGAGGGCTTGAACGGGGGAAGCAAATTCAGGACCCCCCATACTGTGATTGGTGGCCCCGAAGATGGTCCCAAGAGAGCCCGAAGAAGGCCTCAAGAGAACCCCAAAGGCTTCCAACATGCCCCGTACCAACAAGGAAACGAAAGATGGCCCAAGAAAGCTGCCAAGAGGCTCCCAGACCGAAACATCCACGAAGGCATGTTGTTGATTCCTGATCCTGCCGAAGCTGATCCCGAGCTTCGGTTTGACGGCTGACATATCCGTTCCACTGCTTGCTCCCAGATTGCCCTGCTCAACGAAACTCGCATGAGCATCGTTTGTGGATGGGCAGGCGAGGGGGAACACAAAGCCAGAAGAATTGGTCAAGGGCTCTTATCAGGACCAGGTGTCCGCCACAACTCTGCGTCAACACACACTTGCCGACGAGTGTCCTGCCATCGGTCGAAAATGCAACAAGGCCCGTGCCTTCTGAACATCTCTCAATCATGTTGACTAGCATGTGGCGACGCATAGTTATGAGACTGTTCGTCCATATCGGCGCCAACTCAATATCCACCCGCCCATGAAAGTTGAGCTACATCATTCACATCAGTATCGTCACCCTCATCATTGTTACCATGTTGGGGACACTGCCTGCTCACTCTCACCACCATTATGGCCACCACCATCAGCACATACACACAATCCACCACCTCAAAACGGATTGCAAACAATCTGGCGATGAGCCCTATACTGTGATTGTGGGCGGGTGTGTGGGGGGTTGGGTGGGGGGCAGCGTTCATGGGGGAAATGCTCAGGGGAAGAAAGAACGAACTGAAATCGCTACCCTGTTGGCGGCGCTGAGATCGGTCCCCTATCGGCGATGAGTGGGCGAGTGGGGGTCGACGAATCCCACCCCGAGACTGTCCCCTCCCCAGTGTTGCGCCCCCCGATGTTCGGGTCATAGCTCGGCTCTCTGGCGGCCGCTCGGGTCGGCGAGGCGCATCTGCTGGGAGGCATCCCGAGACAGCAAGGCTGCCCAAGAACCCACGAAACCACCTAGAAACCTCGACCCTGGCATGCTTATCCCAAAAAGGACCCCCCCCTAACCCTTTTGGAGGGGACCTGAGTTAGGAAGGCCAAGAACATTCGGGATAGGGGGTCGGTCTCTTCTGCAGATGTGTCAATCCAAACCGCCCAGAGCTCTTCTATCCCTAATGCAAAGACGGGGACCTCAGTGAGGCCACGTCTTCATCGTGTGATTAGGGCTAGGGGTTCCTTTGAGCTCGATAATGGAACCTCCGACGCCCCTCGAGCCTGCCCCCCTGACCGCGGTGGCCCTCACCCTCCACGAACGCACACCAAGGCCTCACCCCTCCGATGCCGCCGATGCGGCGAGAGAGGGGGGGGGGGAAGGCCCGTGGTCAGAGCCCCTCGTGTCAGAAGTGAAGCACCGAGCTACAGGAACACTTCCTCACTCCTCGCCTCCCTCTGCCCCAGGGCGCATCTGGGGAAGCCAAAAGGTACCCATTCCGCTACTCCCCGGACCTCTCCCGGGTCCCGGGGTGCGTTCTGACCAGGATCTCGAGGCGAATCCAGCGGTGCCGACGAGGGCCTCCCAGGAGGCCCAACAAGAGGAAAACGGGCGGAGTGTAGAGGTATGGGTACCGCTTCCTCCTCTGAGTATCTGTACGCCGGTCCAGCCTTCATCCACGCCCTCGGCCCGATCCTCCGTCCACGCCAAACCCCACCCCTTGCGGCAGCTCTGGGTGCACGGCCGCCGCGGGCGAGGCGCTGCGCGGGAAGCGGGCGCCCACCGTAGAGCTCGTGGTAGCGCTCGGGGAAGAGTCCCTCGCGGCGGCTGGGGGACGGCAGGGAGCTTTCGGCGTCGAGCGAGAAGGGGGAAGTGAGAAGGAGAAGTCCTTCTCAGAAGGCTCGGAAGTTCCGCGGCCTTCTGAGAAGTTGTCTACGCCTTCCCCGAATACTCAAAAAACTTCCCAAAGGCGCGAGGGCTTCTGAGAAGTCCCGCCGCCTTCTGAAAAGGCCTTCTCCTTCTTACTTCTCTCACTCGTTCGCCGCCGAAGCTTGGAGTCGGCATCTGCGGCAACTCCTTTGGGAGCGCCTTCCTGGGAACCTCTGTTGACATCCGCGATCCCATCAGAAACGTGAGTTCGACCAGATCTCGTCCAGATTTCGACCAACCCTCTCTTGACCTGTTCGCCCAGATTTCGTCCACATGTCGTCGAAATATCGACCAACTCTGACGAGCTCCCGATGAAATCCCCAGAACCGCAAGGAATTGTGGGAACATCTGAGGCTCCCATGAAGGACTAGACAAACTCATGGGGGCCTTCCACACCATCTTGCTGGCTCTTGCAGATCGACGCTCATCGACGCGTGTCGACGATCTATCGACGCTAGTCTACGCTAAATCGGCGCTATCTCATCGATTGCCAGACGCTAGTGAGTGCTAGTGCACTCTGAAGAGGCTAGTGCACGCCTGTCGGTGCAGCAGGAGGATCTACATGGCTCCCATGATTGGCTACCAGAGTCGGCGGCGAGCCCAGGGGGGGAGTGCGAGGGAGCGGGCTTTCTCAGCAGGCTTAAGTCAGGCGTGTCACCCTACAGCGGGACTTTCGACGAAAAACAAAACATACTCCAGACATACTCGAAAATGGTAAAGAAATACTAAACAAATAGACCCCAGACTATTTTCTGACTATTTTCCAATCTCCCCCCTGTAGAGGGACAGGCCCGACTTAACAGAAGGCGGCGGAGCTTCTCAGAAACCCTCGCGCCTTCAGAGGAGCCTTCTGAGCTTTCTCCGAAGGCACAGGCGGCGGGTCGATCCCCCCTCTGAGAAGGCCCGCCCCCTCTCACTCCCCCCCCCTGGGCTCGCCGCCGAGGGAGATGAGGAGTCAAGTCCTGGAGGCCTCGCGAGGCAACCTCGGACCCTGTGCACGTCGGACTCACACCGGACTCACGTGGGGCCCACGTCGGATCCACGTTGGATTTGCGTCGGATCACCGCCGGACTTCGGTCGGAGCGCAGCCGCGCGAAGCGCTGTCGTGTGTTTGACCAGGCGGACGTGCGAATCAGATAACACAGCTGGTGCGAGGAGCCGCTCGAGGCCTCCAGGATGTTCCATGACGGGAGGGGCTGACTGTACACACCCCGCTGCTCCAGCGGCCAAGGCGCTCGAGGCGTGGACGCTCCGGCTGCCCCGCCAGTGGGCCGCTGGAGCGTCTCTGCACCGGACTCCTTCGCCGATCTTCTCGGCTACCCTGACCAAGCAGCTGCCGCGTGCACATCTGTAATGAGAGGCCTCCTCGATGGGGTCCGAGTAGGCGGGATCGGGGGACTGCGCCGCATCGCCGACGCACCGCCGAAGCAGCGGCGATGCATCGGCGATTTAGCGGCGACGCCCACGTGGAGAAAATCGGGCTCCACATCGAGCCGCATCGCCGATGCAGCGGCGATGCGGCGCGACTCTCCTACCCCGTCCACTCGGGCCCCACCTGGGAGGCCCAGAGCACACCGAGCCCCTCCGAGAGCTGGAGAAGGAGGAGGAGGAGGAGGAGGAGGGGAGGAGGTCGGAGAGGAGGAGGAGAAGGAGGAGGAGGAGGAGGACGACGACGACCAGGAGGAGGAACAGGAAGAGGAGGAGGACGACGAGGAGGATGACGAGGGGGAGGAGGAGGAGGAGGAGGAGGAGGAGGAGGAGGAGGAGGAGGAGGAGGAGGAGGAGGAGGAGGAGGAGGAGGAGGAGGAGTGTCTGCAGCCGTGCCGCCGCCGCCGCCCCGCCGCCGCCCCGCCGCTGCCCCGGCGCCTGGGCCCGCCCGTCGGCGGTCTGGCGGCCACGTGGCCCCCGCCGCCCCGCCGCCGCCCCGCGGGCGTGCCCCGAGGACTCGGAGCAGCCACGGGGCCCGCTGCGGGGGCCGCGAGGGGGCCACACCACACCTACCCTGTAGAGGCGGGCACCTCCCCCGACAAGGAGGGGCGATGTGCTTTGCCTCTCCTTGCCCATCCCTGGACGAATGTTGTAGGTCGGGCATGTCCTCCCCCTCCTCCTTCTCCTCCTCCTCCTCCTCCTCCCACTCCTCTTGCCTATCCCTTGAAGAATTTGTTCCTTGACGAGTTGTCACTTGTCACTTGTCATCCAGCACCCGCCCGTAGGAGGACATGCCCGACCTACACATACACGGCCGGAGGGCACGGGCACCGCCCTGGCACGGGGCCGCGAGCTCTCCTGGGGCCACCGCGCCGCGGCGCGGCCTCCCCGCTCCCCCCCCGTCCCCGCGGGCGTGGCCCAGGTCTCCCACGGGCCGATCTACCGCCGGGACGGGGATGCAGGCTGCTCCCTTCGAGCTTGGGGGGGCAGCCCCCCACCTGGGGTGCCGGGATGGCGGGGATCAGGGTGGTGGTGGAGGTGGGCATCGGGAGCTCAGAGCGATGTGGGCAATCGCCAGTAGGGGGACGGTGGGAGGTGCAATTACTTCGCTTGCGGGAACTACTGCGCGAACTCATCCGCAACCTATCGCAGGAGGGCGCAAATTCTTGCACGGTGCGTGAACTATTGCGTTCGAAGCAAAATGCGATTGCATCCACGCGCAACTACTTCGCCCAGGCCGCCAAACACCTGCCGATGTGCGAAAACAACTGCAAATACTATTGCACCTACTCTGGCCCTCTCATCTGTGCTACACCCACTACTCCGTCTTAGAAAGAAAAACAAAAGGTGGCTAAACAACTCCGGCCTTGCTTTTTCACCCGACGCGAGGATGTCCGGGTCCCTTCTCCCCCCCTCCTCCTGCCTCCTCATCCTCCTTCCTCCATCCAGGGATTGATTTCCGCTGCAAGGGGTGATTCGTAGCTCGTGCCTCAGATGCCACAGGCGGATTCAGAATCTGTTCTGATTGATGGTGCCTGGCCACCACTTTGGAGGATATTGGTAGTGACGGACGAGCATCCAATAGCAACGAGTTCCGAAGAGTCCCACCAGCCCTTTGGGCGACAGATGGTCTAAGGCTAATCTCTTCAGGGTCCTTTTTCGGCCAGTGGGAGGGCCAATTTCCGACACCCCTCACGAGGACCGTCCAGCAGCAACGAGTTCCGAAAAGAGTTTCCTCCTTCCTCCATCCTAGCACAGGCCGCGCGGCCCTGACGAACTCCCGCTCGTCGATGCCCCCGCTGTCGTCGTCGTCGAAGAGCCTGCTCGCGCGGCGAGAGCCAGGAGCCGCGCGCGTTGCGGTGAGGACGGGGGGTGGGGAAAGAGGAGTAGGGAGCGAGGAGGAGTCAGGAGTGAGGCAGGCGGGCGAGTGAGGAGGGGCGAGTGAGGAGGATGATGATGATGATGATGATGAGGAGCATGAGAGAGCAGCGAGGAGTGGAGGAGGAGGAGCCAGGAGTGAGGTGTGAGGAGTCAGAGGGGGAGGTATGATAAATGCTGTTGATGATGATCATGTTCATGATTCATGATGTTGATGATGATGATGAGGATGATGAGGATGCTGAGGATGCTCAGGGTGATGATGTTGATGATGACGATGATGCTGCTGATGATGACGATGAAGATGCTGCTGCTGCTGCTGATGATGATGATGATGATGATGGTGGCGACGATGATGATGATGATGATGATGATGATGATGATGATGTTCATGAGGCTGCTGCTGATGATGATCCTGATGCTGGTAATGCTGTTGCTGATGATGATGCTGATGATGATGCTGATGCTGATGCTGATGCTGCTGATGATGATGATGATGATGATGATGATGATGATGATGATGATGATGTTGAGCAGGATGTTGTTGATGATGATGATGAGGAGGAGGAGGAAGATGAGGAGGATTGGGAGGAGCGAGGAGCGAGGAGCAGGGGAGGAGGAGCAGGAGCAGGAGGAGGATGAAGAGGAGAAGGAGGAGGAGGAGGAGCAGGAGGAGGAGGATGGCAGGACGAGGAGGAGGAGGTCAGGAGGAGGAGGAGGGGGAGGATCGAGGCCAGAGGATCCACATGTTAGACTTGCTCGCTTCTTTTTCCCAACCATCCTGTGGTGCTGGGTCCTCGTTCCGAAGAGACCGTGCCTCGCGTCTCGTTCCTTCCTCCTCCACCTCCCCCATCCTCCTCCCGGCCCTGTCTCTGCCCTCCGCACGTCAACCACATTGGTATACCCCTCACACGCTTCGTGGCCGAATCAGGAGCTCCACCTACGGCCCCAGCGGCAGCGTCCCCGTGGCGCACCCGCGCCCGATCGGCACACCCCTCACACGTTCCGTGGTCCGTGGCCCCACAGGGACCCCCCCCTGAAGGCTCCGGCGGCAGCGTCATCCGCATGGCGTGCTCGCGCTCAATTCGGCACACCCATCACACGATTCGTGCCCCCACATGGACCTCCGCCGAAGGCCCCAGCGGCAGCGTCCTCATGTCACACCCGCACCTAATTAGGCACACCCCTCACACATTTCGTGGCCCCACGGGGACAAACACCAAAGGCCCCAGCGGCAGCGTCCGCATGACGTAACCGCACCCAATTCGGCACACACCTTACACGATTCGTGGCCCCACAAGGATTCCAGCGAAGGCCCCAGCGGCAACGTCCGCATGGCGCAACCGCACCTCATTCGGCACACCCGTCACACGATTCGTGGCCCAATGAGGAGCTCCAGCGAAGACGTTCCTCTGAAATACGGTTGTGCCCACGACTGCATATGGTTGAGCCGGCCCTTCGAAAATATAATTTCATGCCTCTGTGGAGGGCCTCTGAAGAACTCTAGGAGACATCCAGAGACCTCTGGGCAGGGGACTCGCCCGAGCCCAGATCTCCGACGATTTGATTGTTGCAGCATGGCGCTGCTCCTCAATTCCAGCATCTGGGAGCAATAGTCGGCCCCCGAAGCAAGGAAAAACGGATCCGGGATAACAACTGCAGCCGAAACTATGATCAAGGTAATCAGAGTGAAAAGAAGCTGGGCCAGCTTCTCAAACATCTCTTAGAACGAACCTGGGCGAATATATATACATATATCTATATATAGATATATATAGATTGTGGGCGAACGTGCTCAGGAAACTGGGACAACTTTCCAGCACGTTGCTTAAGAAACACTGGCCCAACTATTCGAAAGGAGGCTTCTTAATCAGATACTCGACGGTACTCCCAGCAGGCATGGCGTCGGGACCTCTGGGGCCGCGGATTGAACAAGAAACGCGTTGTCAGATAACTGGGGGCTCGAGAGAAGCCTCGAGGCGGCTGGCGTTTTTTCCCGAGCCTGGGCCTGCTTATTGGGGCCGGCGCATTCCAGGCTGGTGGGCCGTCAACATCGGGGACTCACTGACCCGAGTCAATGCAAACATGGTCTGTCAGGCTTTGCAAGATCCTGTCAGATCCTGCCGCATCCTAAGCACAAGTCAAGGATCCTGCCAGATCCTGCGGGATACCCCAAGATCCTGCGCTCTGGCTGACACCGTTTGCATTGACCTCCGTCTCTTGAGCTCCGACAACTCGGCTACACGTAAGAATGGCCCTATATACAAAAGTGACCTTTGGTGCACGGCTTCACGGGTGACGCGGGGTGGCCAAACCCAGGCGCGCAAGCCGCTGCTACCGCTTCGAGTTCAGCGATCGCGGGACCCCATAGTGCCCGCACCAAATGCCACTCCGGCGAAAGACCACTCTTACGTTCAGGTCGGGCATGTCCCCCTACAGTCGGAGTTCGGACGAACAAGTTGAAACAAAGTAGCCAGACAACTACGCAAACATGGTTCAAAGATGCTCGACAATTCGTCCATATATTATGTTGTTGCAAATGTTTTAATGCTCGACGTAATCTCACGTGCAGCCGAGTAGCAGAAATAATGCCACCGGCTGGGCAAGAGGAAGGCCCTGGGAGAAGGGTGCCGAGAAACCCATGGATAGGGGAATGAGGAGGAGGAGGAGGAGGAGGAGGAGGAGGAGGAGGAGGAGAAGGAGGACAAGAAGGAGGAGGACGAGGAGGAGAAG
>CAUYUJ010006402.1:394928-402428 GCA_963575745.1 Prorocentrum cordatum
GAGGAGGAGGAGGAGCAGGAGGAGGAGGAGGAGGAGGAGGAGGAGGAGGAGGAGGAGGAGGAGGAGGAGGGGAAGTGGGAGGGGCCCATGGGGGAACAAAAAAAGCGCGCTGTGAAGCGGTCGGTCCGTCGGAGGTCCATCCCCTACGAGGAAGTGGGAGAGGTCGACCAGGAAGTGGAGAGGGAGGGGGAAGAGGAAGAGGTCGACGAGGAAGAGGTTGACAAGTACGCAGGGGAGAGGTCGACGAAGAATTGGAAGAAAGAGGGGGAAGTAGGAAGCTTAGTTAGGGCACCCTGGAAACGACAAAGCCGCTTTTTTGACCGGTTCCGCTTTGCCCTTGTTTCTGCCGGTGCCGACGCAATCATTATGCCGGTTCCGTCGCCGTCGCTGTTGTTCTAAATTCGTCTCAAATTCCAATCCGAAATCCATGGTTTGCTGTTTCCGGTCGCCGTTATTTTCTGCTGTCTCCATTTTCAGGAGACACTTGTTCGGAAAGGATGAAGAACGGCACCGCCGTTTCCAGGGCTCACTGAGGTGCGGAAGGAGGAGAAGGGAGGTAAACTGCCCGTTGCGATGCATCAAACTCTAGCCGCTGGATGGGGTGTCCTGGATGCCACGAATGCTCAACATGGTCCCATCTCTCGTGACGCGATATCCAGAAGCAGGGGAGCCTTGCGCAGGGGACGCGGAGGAGGTGGCAGATGAGCGGGACGACGAGGACGAGGAACGAGGGGGGAGCGACGGCAGCAGGAGCAGGAGGAGCAGGAGGCCTACGGGAAGGCGGAGGAGGGAAACAAAGGTGGACGGCAACGCCGCGGAAGGAATCGGATCCCGAAGGGGGGAGGAAGTGAGAAGGAGAAGGCCTGCTCAGAAGGCGGCGGGACTTCTCAGAAGCCCTCGCACCTTCTGAGGGCCCTGGAGGGCCACGTCAAAGTTGTTCTGCCGAGGCTGGCCAGCGAGAGTCGCTGAGGATGGGCCGACGGGTCAAGGATGCAACGGTACCCTTGGGAAGGTTGCCAATCCTTCCACCCAGACGTGCGACGTCCTGATTTTTTTAATGCGGACATGCGACGTCCTGTAATGCGGGGTCCCTGGAAGTCCCGACACTTTCCCCGGGACCCGTTTTTCAGCCTTAGTCGTTTTTTGACGGCCCCGAGGCCCGGCGAGGGCCCCCCGAGGCCGAACATGGCCAGACACCTCCCGTCCTGATCTTCCTGCCACGCGATCCTGCCTGGGTGCAGTCCAGCGCGGTCCGTCGGCTATTATGTGAACGCGTCCGCGTCCGCGCTCTCGCGGCCGACGACACACACTCGGGAGCGGCCAAGAGGGGGGTGTCCAAGAGGGGGGGGGCAAATCATGACCGGCGGCATGTGCGCGGCCCAGCGGGGGGACCAGGGACGTAATGAAATAAGAAGAGGCGCCATGAAATCTGAGGAAAAATCATGGCCCGCGCCATGAAATCCACCCCCCCCTAGTCATCACCCCCCTCTTTTCCGCTCCCGACACACTCTTCACGCGGCGAGGACGCCCGGGGCCCTCCGCCTCGCCCCACCCCGGGCGCGCTCCGATCCCACGGCCGCCGCCGTCGGCCGCTTCGCTGGGGGCCGGGCTCGTACAGCTCGTACACGCGCTCCCTCGTCAGCCCGAGCCGCATGCCCTCCACCATCCAGCTGAACTCCTGCCCCCCTCCTCCCTCCTCGAGGAAAGGGGGCGGAGGCGAAGGGGAAGAAGGAGGAGGAGGATGAGGAGGGGGACTGGGAGGAGGAGGAGGAGGAGGAGGAGGAGGAGGAGGAGGAGGTGAAGCGTGGCCTGGAGGCGAGGGGGAGGAGGAGGAGGAAGCCCAGTGTAAACCCAAGAGTCATTCAACGACGTGGGAACTAACCCTCTACCTCCAAACCCCCTCTTCATAGGCCCCTACAACGGTCCATTGAGGGAACTGCCTTGTTGGAAGACGTTTGAAGATCCTGAAGCATGCCAAAACATTGTTCTCGGGGCTTCAACGCCACGTATCAACCTGACTGCTGGGTCTTGGCGATCCGGAGTCGTACCATAATGCCTTTTTCGGGACTTCAACACCGCGAATTAACATAACTGTTGCACTGGCATCGCCCTGAATGTTCCAAAACACCATTTCTGGTACGTTGATCATGGGAACCGTGAGATTCTTGCAATTTTTGAAAACACATGTGCGCGGCGCTAAGGCGAGAGCCACATTAAAAAACGGCCCGCCATCAATCAATAAAACTCTTGATTTTCTGTTAAACGAATATTTTGGAAACGACCCGCCCTCAATCCGTGAAGCTCTTGCAAAGTTTAAAAACCAAGGTGTGCGGCGGTAAGGCGACAACCACATTTTGAAAGAGAACCGCCCTCAATCCTTGAAGCTCTTGTTACAATTTAAAAACCAATGTGAGCGGCGCTGAGGCGAGAACCACAGTTTGAGAACGACCCGCCCTCAATCTGTGAAACTCTTGCGCATTTTAACAACGAATGTGCGCGTCGCTAAGGCGAGAGCCACATTTTGAAACTGACCCGCCCTCCACCTGTGAATCGGATGCCTCTTGTTAAGCTCCAGAATCAGAAATGGTGGGCATGTCTCAGGCGAAACGCCCGGCCCGCCTTAAAAGCTGGCCTCGGGGTGCGAGAGGGAGAAGTTATCTAATTGGAGAAGGAGTGGAGGATGAGGAGGAGGAGGAGCAGCAGAAGAAGCAGGTGGAACTGGACGAGGATACAGCTACGACAAGAATATGGCACGAGGGCAGCGGCGAAGAGGCGAGAACATGCGGCCGATCAGGACGAGAAGGATAGAGAGGCAAAGGACATGGAGAGATCCCGCTTCGTGGACGCTTGCCTTGAGCAAAGGTGCTAGGGAAGCGAACGCTGAAATAAGCATAAAAACTCGGAGGCCCGCGCGGATTTATGGGATCGGCGCTGGACCCCCCCAGGCGCCGCCCCTGGCGCGCTCCGCGCGCCAGGGAGGGGGGTCCAGCGCGGATCCAAGAAATCCGCTCGGACCTCCGAGTTGTTCTGTTTATGCCATCTTCCGTTCCCCTATGTTGAGGTCGGGCATGTCCCCTTACAGGCGGACTTTGGACGTAAAATCAAATACCCCAAACATGTCCCCCAAAAACAAAAAATAGCCAAGCAATTGTCCCCTGACTATTTTTTCGCTATTTCTGAATCTTCCCCCTGTAGAGCCACATGCCCGACTTAACCCTATGTTTGGTCACGTGGGATCCGACCCCTCCTGCTCTTTCTGCTCCTCCTGCTCTTCCTCCTCCTCCTCGTTTCCCGATCTTCCGATCACGTGGGATCCGACCCCCCCGCACCAAGGAAAAACTGGAGAACGCCCGGAGAACGGGGGGCCCCGCCGCCCCCTCCCCTCGGACACCGGCCCCTGTAACCGGCCCCCCCCCCTGGGGGGAGGGCTGGGTCGGGCATGTCCTCCTGCAGGCGGATCTTGGACGACAAATAAATACATACCCCAAACACATTCAAAAATACTGAAAGACTGCCCAAAATCGCCCCCTGACTTTTCAAACAAATCATTACTATTTTTGAATATTCCTCCTGTAGACGGACATGCCCGACTTAAGGGGAGGGGGACTCGAACCGCCGCTCCCGCCCCTCTCCCGTGCAGAAGGAGAACGGTTCGAACCGCCCCCCCCCGTCCCCCCCTAATAGAGCCCGACACGTGCTCGATCCAACTTCAGTCGAACGTTACAGTAGCTGAATCCAGCTTCACATGAATCCTACCAAAGCTCGACTAGGCTCTAACATAATCCTACCACATCTGGAACCAACTTGCATAGCATCCTAGCTGGGCTCGGTCCAACACTGATATAATCCTTCTAAAGCTGGGACCCAGCTCTCATTGAATCCGACTGAGGCTCGATACAACTCAAATAGAAACCTGCTACAGCTAGATCAGGCTCTGATTGAATCCAACTGAGGCTCGATCCAGCACCAACTGAATACTACTAAGGTTTCTAAATGTATTATACTAGGGCTCTAACGGAATCCGACCAGGGATCTTATTAGGGCTCGACCCAGCATTACTAGCATCCTAAGAAGGCTGGGTTCCGGTCGTCGTCGACGTCGCCGTCGTCGTCGCTGCCTGACGACGTCGCTGCCCGACGCCGCTCGCGCCGGCATTCGCCGTCGTCGGTTGCAGCGCCCCCCGCCCCCCGTTCGAACCACCGCCCCTTCCCTTGAAGCGGGAGCCCCCCCCCCCCCTCCCCGATTCGACCCCCCCCCTTGCAATTCAGGGAGGGGGGGTCCGTCCGCCTGGTTAGAACCCCTCCCCCCTGTCCAGAGGTCCACAGAACTCACTCTTCCAGGGCATGGAAGAGGAGGACGGGGAGGAGGGAGAGGGGCAGAGGACGGACATGGAGCGCACAGAGAATACGACAGAAGGGTGGAGGAGCAGCGGGATATGATTGGCATGTGGATCCACGAGGAAGTCGATGGGGACGAATGGGGAGATTGGCGAGGAAGACGAGAAGGAGGATTCGAAGGAGGAGGCGGAGGAGGCAGGCTCCTCCCGTTTTTGTTGGTCCTTGGGCAAGAAAACGAGCCCCAGAGGCCGACTTCGAGGAAAAACGCCAGGCTTGAACAAACCAGATTGTCGGAGGTCTGCGAACTCCGTCAACCAAGGATACTTGGTATCTTCCTGCCTCGAGCTGCCCGTACCTAACCTGCTCCCCCAACCCTGCTCCTCCAAGCTTCGCCAGGCCCAAAAAGGTCTCGGCCTCCAGAAACAAAAAGTTGCAGGCCCCTGGGACCTACCAGTGGCCCCAGAACCCAGAAGGAAGCAAAAACAACCATGCTCTCGATCCTGCTACTCTTCCTCCCGTGGGGCCGCTCCGCCATCGCCACGACCAAGGCCAAACAAAAGGCCTCCCTCCCTCCGTGCGCCCCCCCCCGCCGCGTGTCCTTGAGATTCAGCAGCCCGTCCCTGTCCTTGTCGAAGATGCGGAAGAGCTTCCCGACGTCCTCCGCGAGGCAGGGATGGAGGACACGAGGGAGAAGGGGCAACGGAGACAGGATGGGGAGACGGAGGGGAGGGGGAGGAGGAGAAGGAGGGAAGACCACGATAGACATTGGGAGAAGACCAGGAGAAGGACCCGTGGTCAACGCGACGACGGGCATCTGGACAAGAGGATGTGCGTTTTTCCTGCGCTGAGATCGGGTCCCCAGATATTGTTTCGCCTGCCTACGCATGGGGGGCGCCGCCATGGCCAACTGCTACGCAACATATGGGAAGAGGGTCGTAGACCGGTGCGCAATGCCGGGCGACGGAGCTGTCGGTACTGACAGATTAAAAAACCATTCAGTGGACCATACATGATACGCAGCACCAGGTCAAGCGGGAAGACAAGCTTGAGCATGCTACATGGTAGCAGGGGTGAAAACAGTTGTACAAGTCAGGGTTTACCAGCAGTGATGGTCACGCGGCCAGCACAGCTCAGCTACACAACGACGCTGAAGCATGACGCATGCTGCGGCGTCGGAGTTCGCCGCCTCGCAGTAGCGGCCATGATATGATTTGCATTGCATGTGCCATTGCTTGCTGTTTTGAATTGTGCGTTACATGATGCCCTCAATTCAGTTCGAGACCCTACATGGGGAGTGTGGAACACGAGATTCCAGGCCCCCAGGCAACATATTACCAAAACTCCACAGCGTTCCTGGACGCTTTAACAGATTCGTCGCGTGAAATGTCTGGTGCCCGTGGGAACGTAGCTCGGGATCCCAAATCCCTCTGGGCCAGAGGGGCCGCCGTGGGGCGCTCTTGGGTATATATATATATATATATATATGAGGATGTCTTGGAGGGCCTGGAGGCTGGTCCAGGAAGCCAAACAGTGAAACACCCGATGTTCTGGAATGGTGCTCAAGGCTCAAGGGGCGCCAAGATCGCTCCAAAAAGGACACTGCCCCCCCCCCTCCCCCGAGGCCGCCAGCTGGGCCACATAAGATGCCCAAAAGCCCGCAACAGGCCCGAAGGAGGCCACCGACAACTCCCAAGCATCTGCCAAACGCCGTTCAAGACGCGCCCAGGAAACGTAAAACAGCATAAAGTAACCCCGCGATGTACCTAACCCATCTGGTCCAGTTGCCAACAGCAATGGACCGATCCTAGACGGATGACGATGCAACGACAGACGCGATCCGTTGTGAAAACTACATAAAGTGGCCACGCGTTGAGTCTCAAGGAACCGAACTTCCACGAGAAACTATATGGAGACAAGAAAACATTACGAAAACGATAACCGCTAGTCGACAACGAGGAATCAGCACTTGGCAGCCACCAGCTGTATCTTGTCTGGGCGTGACGTCGCTGAGGTGGATCTCCCAGGACTCAGCGAAAGCGGAGGCGGTGGCGCAGATGGCAACCACCACAACGACCTGCGATGTCTCGTTTGTGCGCGCGTAAGGTTTCACTCCGCTGCGCCTCCCATGAGCCCAAGATAATGACGACAACTGTGCCAATGGTAGCCCCCAGGGCAGCCGCGATGTCGCGCATGGGTGCGCACAATATTTCACTCCGACGAGTCCCAAAAACCCACGACTGTGGAAAACCTTTGCGCACATGCAAAACACCCCCTAAGTGCCGCGAGGTCTAGCTTTGGCGCGTGAAATGCTCCACTTTGCTGCGGTTTCCAGGAGCCCGCGGCAATGGCGAAACCAGCACATGCGGCAGCCCCCACAACGAGCTGCGAGGTCTTGCGTGGGCGCGCGTAAGATTCCACTCCGCTGGGTCTTAGGGACCCCGTCACGAAAGAGCAGAAGAGTTCGCGTTGGTGCAAGCCCCCCAAGGGTGCAGCGAGGCTCCGACTGGGCGCACGAAATACTCTACCCCGTTGGGCCCCCCACGAGCCCACGAACATGGCGACAAGTGTACATGTGGCGACAATTGCGCGCCGGGCAACCCCCGAGGGAACCGCGAAATCGCGCGTGTTTGCGCGCAATACTCCACTCCGCGAGGTCCCGAAGAGCCCGCGACAATGGCGAACGTTACGCTGACGGCAGCCTCCCAATGACTCGCGAAGTCTGGCGCAAGTGCGCGTACGACTCCACGTCGATGGGCCTGTCAGGAGCCCGCGGCGCAGGCGACAATTGCTTAGTGTGGCACATGGACGAAGAGGATAAGGAGGACGAGAAAGGGGTGGAGGAACAGGAAAATCCCCAAGGAGCCGCGAGATCTGGCTAGGCGCGCGGAAGGCCCTGCTCCGAGAGGGCTCCCACAGACCCACGACTTCGGCGACCATGGCACAAGCAACCCCCCCCCCAAGGGAGCCGTGAACTCTCGCTGCGGGGAATCGCGCTCGGGCGCGCTGAGGACCACTCCGCTGGCCCTCCCCCCCAGGAACCCACAAACGTGTCGACAGCTGCGCAGCGCCATGTATCTAAAAGCATACCCCTTCTGCCCATCCCCTCCCATTGCGCGGGCTTGATGTCCACCCGCGGGTGCCCTAGCGAACTCGGGCCCCCCAA
>CAUYUJ010006402.1:407428-467428 GCA_963575745.1 Prorocentrum cordatum
GTGATCAGCGGCAGGAGCTGGAGGGGGGGGATAGGGCGGAAGGGATGGGGAGGGGACAAAAGGTGGAGGGAGCGTCGCAGGGAGGAGGGAGGGACCATAGAGAATGAGGAGGACGAGTGACAAGTAGGGGGTCGGAGGAGGGGGGAGGAGGTAAAGCGCGAGGAGTGGGAAGAGCAATAGTAAGTTTTGCCCTCGGGAGCAGGGGGGGAGCAGAGATGAGGAGGACGAGGATGAGGAGCAGGGAGGGGAGGAGGGAGGAGGAGGAAGAGGAGGGGGGGGACCAGATGAAACCCAAGATGCGCCAACGAAATACACCCTCCCGCCCAAAGTGCTGTCGCAGCCTCTATACGGATGACCTCCTCTTCCCTGCGCGGGGTGCCGTCGTTGAAAGACGAGCGCCCTGTGGGCCCAGGCAGTTCAGGCGGGAGCTCTGAGGCTACGAGGCGAGCGACAAAGCGGTGCCCTAAAACCGTGAAGGCGCACAACGGCCATCCTGCTCCAGCAACGAGACGCCCTCGAGCCGTGGGGCTGTTGCACACAGCGGTGGGAGCCGCCGCGAGGAGTCCCAAACGAGCGCCCCACGCTGCAGAGAAGAGCTGCCTCCCTCGGCGTGTTCAACGGTGCAAGCTGCCAGGTCTGTGGTATAGCAATCTGCTTGGCAATCTCGTGCGAAACCCCAGTTCGGAACGGAGTCGTTCTTCGTCCGTTTCTAGAATGTGTTGTGCGACGAGTGCGCGCGGCGTCCAAGCGCGAGCCCCCTCTGGAAAACGCAGCACCCTCAATTCGTACAGCTTGCGAAAAAACTTAAAGCGAGTGCGAGCGGCACCGAAGCTCATTTCAAAAAAACGGTTTGAACCCGAAAACGTGTTACTGCTGGATGTTTTAAGACAAGTATGCGCGACGCCAAAGAGAGAGGCAAGAGAACGGTTCGCCGTCCGTCCGTTCAGCCATGGAAACTGCCAATCTTCAACATCGTGAACGGCAACACGGTCTCAGGCGAAACGCCCTGCCCGCCGTAACGACACACTGTTAGCTGAGGAAGGTAGCGACGGGGAGGCGAAGATTGATCGGGGAGACGTAAGACTCGAGTTCGGGGAACTCGGGTTGGCCCTACGGGGCCATCAATGAAAATGACAAGACCCAATCAGAAATTCGGCGCGATCTCCCGCTGCAAGCATCCCCTGAAAACCGGACCGTCAAAACCCAGGATGCGCTCGTAAAAAAAGCATCAGCTAACCCGAGTTCTGGCTTACTCGAGTCTTACGTTTCCCCGAAATGAATGCCCCAACGGGATGAAGCAGACGAGGAAGGCAGGCTCTTGGGAAGGCCCACCACAGGCCCAGCGCCCCATCGGCTCGGCAAGCCGCCTGGGCGCAGGGAAGCTGTGGAGGGCGGCCCAGTGCGGGGCCTTCCACACGTCGTTGAACGCGGGGGGGAAGTGAGAAGGGGCAGGCCTTCTCAGAAGGTTCGGAAGTCCCCCCTGAACACAGACAACTTCTCAAAGGCGCGTGGGCTTCTGAGAAGTCCCGCCGCCTTCTGAGAAGGCCTTCTCCTCCTCCGTTCCCCACCTCGCTCGCCGCCGATCTTAAGAAGGCCCACCCCAGGCCCAGAACCCCCATCGGTTCGGTGAGCTTTCGCCCGGGCGCAGGGAAGCTCCAGAGGGCGGCCCGGCGCGGGGCCTTCCACACGTCGTTGAAGGCGTTACCTCCCGTTCCCTGCTCGGCCCCGCCAGCTCTCCCTTTTTGCAGAAGGAAGCTGCCTCATCTGCCTCCGCTGCCTCCTCCTTCTTCCTGCTCCGCCTACGGCCCACTCGTGTCGTACTCACTTCTTCGGTTGCCCTCATCATCCCCCCCTCCACTCGCACCGCCTCGTCGTCCTCCTCCTCCACCTCCGATCCCGCCTCTTCCACCTTCCCCTTCCGACCTCCCCCGTTTCAACGCACTCCTCTTCCTCCTCGGGCCTCTCCTACATCTCCTCCCAATCCTCCTACATTCCCCGCTCCCTCCTTCCTCCCCCTCCCTTGCCTCCTTCTCCTCCTTGTCCTCATCCAACCCCCTTCATACTCCTCTTGCTCCCCCTCCTCCACCCTCCTCTTGCTCCCTTGTGTCGCAGTGACGCTGGCCGTGCCGGGCGCATAGAAAGGTGGTTGCGTAGTTCGTGCCGCGACATTACTACGAGATCATGGCAGCCACATGACCTTCGCATGGAAGGCGTCCGCACCTGCGAGACTGCCCAACTATAGGATCGGTAAGCGAGCACTCAAGTGGAAAAGGCGAGGACGGGATGGCCACATGAACGCTCGTGACGTAAATTTTGTAAACGTGGTCCTACATGGAATGCCAATGTTTGTGCCACACATGTGCTTCCACTATGCTTCTCGGCTGCCGAACTTCTGGTTTTGATGTGCGGCTGTCTCCCAGTTCACCAGTCAGCCAAGCACCGTGTCACCATCCAGAGATGTTCAAATCATCCATGGGGCACTATCCCGTCTTGGGCTCCCTCCAGCGTCTTCCAGCTGGCTTTTGCTCAAGCCCTCAATTTCCAGCCGACGACGCCGGCAGCTACTAGATAGTCGACCCAGATCCAGAGGCGTCCGCCGCAAGAGTGTCATTCGAGACTCTCCTCCTTCTTCTTCTCCTCCTCCTCCTCCTCCTCCTCCTCCCTCCTCCTCCTCCTCCTCCTCCGCCTCCTCCTCCTCCTCTTCCCTCCTTCTTCCTCCTTCCTCCTCCCTCCCTCCTCCCTCCTCCCTCTTCCCTCCTCCTCCACCTCCTCCTCCTCCTCCCTCTCCCTTTTCGTGCTCTGCAGCGAACGTTCCTCGTCCTGCTTGATGGTGCTCGATGAAACTCAGTGTGAGCTCCGATGCCGCTGGCGTGCTGACCCGTCCTTCGTCCCAGGCCACGTTCGCGTTGTAGGTCAACGATGTGTCGGGACGCTCCCTTAAGATGTTGCTGTGGCATCAGGTATTAGGTCATGATCTGTGTGTGAACTCTTTCGTATGGCGCGCAGATGGGATACGATCAACGGCTTAGAAGGTACCAAGGCGGGACACGTGAAGCCGTCACTGAAGCCCCAGGAAAGGATTCGTGCGCACTCCTTTCGGCGGCGAGCCCGGGGGGGAAATGAGGAGAAGGCCTTATCAAGAGGCTCAGAAGTCCCCCAGACGTCTGAGAAGCTTTCTAAGCCTTCGCCGAAAACACAGAAGACTGTTCAAAGGTACGAGTGCTTCTGAGAAGTCCCGCCGCCTTCTGAGAAGGTCGTTCGGTCCAAGCTTCAGCCCCATGCATCGGGCTTTTGAGCCCGATCGCGTCGGAGGAACGACATGCACAGCTCAAAGGAGCTTCACGGCTCGGAGCAAGCGAAGAAATCAACGATGAAAGCAACGCATAAAGATAACCGTGCGACGGTCCGCCCCCTCTCTGGCGCGCGGAGCGCATTAGGGGCGGCGCCAGGGGGGCTCCAGCGCGGATCCAAGAACTCCGCGCGAACCGTCGCAAGTTTATGTTTATGCCGTTTCTCTGCCAGAAATTGCTGTATTCGACGACTGGCGTGCTTTTCTCAGAACCGAGGGTACAGTCCACCCGTATAGTAAGGATGCGCGGTAAGGATGCAAGAGCCTCGGAAGGCCCGCCCAAAGGGTACCCGAAGGGGCTGGCCAGCGAAAGTTGCCAGGGGTGGGCCGAAGGGGCAAGGATGCAAGGGCAACCTTGGAAAGTTGCTCATCCTATCTATGCGGGTCGACTGTATTAGGGGAACGAACAATGACATAAACATAACAACTCAGAGGTCCGCGCGGATTTCTCGGATCGGCGCTGGACACCCCATCCCTGGCGCGGACCTCCGAGTGATGTTGTTTATGTCATTCTTCGTTCCCCTCTGTGTGCGACTGCACCAGAACAGACACCGCATCGGAATAAGGAGAGGCGCCATGAAGTCGGGGGGAGATCTCATGGCCCCCGCCATGCTATCCGCCCCTAACCCTACTCATCGCCCCCCCCCACCCCTGGGCGCCCCCGATTCTCGAGTCCGGCGGGAAACGCAAGGGTGTTGGGTCGCTCCAGGCCCCCCAATCTGGCCGACGCCCTCGCGCTCCCCCGAAACGCCGACCGCAGCACTTTAGTCTGAATGGCATCGGCGAAACTTCGGCCAGCGCCCATGTGCATACAATTTTTGGATTCGCGGGTCGAGAGCGCGCCTCTTCCGGTCGAAGCTAAGCGGGCCGCGCGAAGCTTGAATGAAACAAAGAGGGGGGGGACAGAAGGAGAGGCCTCACGTCAAGGCCAGGAGGAGGCAAAGCAGCCCATGTGCAGACAACCCAACACGTGTTCAGAGAGTCTTCGACGGCGCCGGGGGCAGACCCCCGCGGGCCTGCCAGGCCGGCGGGGGAGCGCACGGCGGCGACAGCGGCGGCGGCGGCCGCCCCGCGCTCGGCGCTCGGGGCAGGCCCTCGCCCCTCCTCGAGGGGCGAAGGCTGCGGAGCCCCCTGCGCAGTCGGGCGGGAGCCCTCGACGGCCGTGCGCCCAGCTGCTGCCAGGGTTAAGTCGGGCTCGTCCCTCTACAGGAGGAAATCTTCACAGATAGTCAAACAAATAATCAGAGTACGATTGTTCGACTATTTTCTGGCATGTTTTGGAGATGTTTCATTTTTTCTTTCAAAATCCGCCTGTAGGGGGGCATGCCCGATCTAATGCCAGAGCGGGCGAAGTCTACACCCTCCTCCCGTCCTCCTCCGTCCTGCGGTGGCAGCGGCAAGAATACGGCACACACACACACACACACATCTGCGCCATGCCATCATTACATATCCCTCTCCTCGTCGTCGTCCTGCTCCTCCTCCTCCTCCTCCTCTTCCTCCTCCTACTCCTGCTCATCTTCCCCCTTCTCATCCTCCTGCCCCATCACGTCATCCTTTGCCTCCTCTCTCCTCTTCCTCCTCCTCAAGCTCCGCTTCGTCATCCTCTTGCACCAATTCCTCATTTGCCTTCTCGTCAACCTCCTGATCCGCTTCAGCCTCCTCCTGGGAGCTCCAGCTAAGCAAGGACAGAACGCGCAGTAGGGGCATTTACCATGATACACCATGGAGACCACGGTACCCTCAGTACGAAGGGGCGCACTGAAATCACTGCAGACTGTCGGAAACAAAAACGAGCGTTCGAGAATCCCAGCAGGCTGTGGCAAGAAACCAGGACTGAGACAAGCGTGCCCCCCGTCTCCTCTCGGATCCACCCCGTCACAACAAAGCAATGGTGAAACAACGTGTCTCTTTCTCCTCATCCTTCTCCTCCTCCTCCTCCTTCTCCTCCTCCTCTTCCTCCTCCTCCTCCTCCTCCTCCTCTTCCTCTTCCTCCTCCTGTCTCCTGCTTCTGCTGCTCCTCCTCCTCCTCCTCCTCCTCCGCTAGCTCTCTCCTCGTCCTCCCGTCATGGGAGGAAGAGGGGGAGATAGAGGAAGGGCCAACTTCCGCTTCGAGCTCCTCCCCCCGCTCTCCTCCACGCCCAGGACCCCCTCCCGTCCGATGATGCCGAGCGGAATCGCCGTGTAGAACATCGTGCAAAGGACGCAGCAGCCGATGACCAGCCTCGCGCTCGCGAGCGGCCGGATCCTCGCTCTGTCGGGCCCACGGCCCCCCCCCAGCGCCGCCCCCTCGCGGTCTCCTCCCGAGCTTTCCGCCCGGAGGCTGCCAGAACGCGCATGCTGGTCAAACGCCCTCTTCCGCTCTGTTCGCCCTTCGCCCCCCCCCGGGCGCCCCCCCCCCCTTTCGCTTCGGCTGGGCGAGCGCGCAGGGCTGCACGGCCCCGTTCTCACCTTGGCTCTGGGCTAACGTAAGCCATTGAATGATCGGCCGGCCCACAGACTATGCTGTAATGCCGCGTTCGACCGACCCCCCTCTCGCGGCCTTGGCTGGAGGCACAGGGGAGGTAGAGGATGGCATGCAGGAGTTGCGGGACCTGCCTCTCGGCGATCCTGACCCCACTTTCATCGTCCAAGACCTCGTATGGCCAGGCGACCACCTGCCTGGATCTGCCCGGGAAAACTCTGTCGGTTCGCCCTCTTGCCCGCCTGGTGGGTCGGGATGGTCCGGTCCTGTGGCGCCGGACTGTGAGGGTGTGGTGCCGTTGGGCGGCGAGGCCATGTGCGGCTACGCACCGCGACCAAGTGCGTCAGCAGGAGTGTCATGTGCAATTCGGAGGGCCTTGAAGGCAGGCAGGTTCCTCCGCGCTGTTCGTGGCCCCTCCCCCGGGAACGTCAAGTTTGTCTGCGTTGACTGCCGGGCTGTGTGAGATGCCAGAGCGGCCGAAGCCGCCCACCGCACGCTCATCCAGAATACGCCCCGGCCTTTCGGCTCGGCGTCGGAGTGTTCTGCGGCTCCTGCATGGTCTCGCGTCTCCTCAGACACGTTCTATCTGGAGTACAGGGCAGTTTTTAATACTTAGGATCTAAAACAAAAACATCTAATGCATGAACAATGCATGACTAAATCAATGCATGAACTCATCGTTGTTTTTAGTGCTAAATCCCTTCATTTTTAATACATGATCCGCACGCGGAGCATGTATAAAAAACGGCACTGTGAGGTGGTCGGGGTGTCAACCTGGCCGCCCTGGCAGACGTGCTGTGCTGCACGAGCGTGTCCTGTGCCCCCTCAGGCGCCCGCAAGCTTCGAGGGCTGAGGGGGGCCGCGGACTTGCCGGCCATCGCGGCGTGGACGTCCCGCGAATGGCGGAAGATCGACCTCGGGAATGCTCGAGGAGCAGAGAGGAGGAGGAGGAGGAGGAGGAGGAGGAGGAGGAGGAGAAGGAGGAGCAGGAGGAGGGGGAGCAGGGGGAGGAGGCGGAAGAAAGGGCGTAATGCGACGAAGATGGGCTGAGGGAGGTGGAGGGAGAAAAAGAAAAGAGGGAGAGGAGGAGGAGGAGAAGGAGGGAGGGAGAGGAAGAGGGTGGAAAAGCAGGATGAGAGGTGGAGCAAGAGGAGCCCAGACTTGAGACGTCCTGATTTTTTCAAGACGGGGTCCCTGGAAGTCCCGCCCCCTTCCCCGGGACCGGTTTCTCATCCCGAGTCGTCTTTTGACGGTCCCGAGGCCGGGCGAGGGCCCCCCGAGGCCGAACATAGCAAAAAACCTCACGTCCTGATTCTTCTTACGACGCGATCATGTCTGGGAGGAAGAAACTGAAGCAAGAGGAAGAAGAACATGTCGGGTGCTGCTAGAAGTGCCCCTGGCCCAGTGTGCCCCTGGCTTTTCGGTCCCTTTTGGAGCCCCCGGGGCCCGCTGGGCCTCGTGAGTGGTGCCCTGGAGGCCGTCTGGGCCACCCCGAGAATCCTGGGGGTACCTTGGGCCAGGGGCACTTCTAGCAACACCCCAAAATGGGAGGGGGGTGGGAGGAGGCAGCTCCAGCGAAGTCCCTGGGAGTCCCGACCCTTTCCCCGGGACTGGTTTTCATCCTGAGTCGTTTTTTGAGACTCCTGAGGCCAGGCGAGGGCCCCCCGAGGCCGAAAATGGCCAAAACCCTCCCGTCCTGCTTTTGTTTTTAACGACGCGATCACGCCTGGGTAGAAAGAAGAAAAGGTGGAGGGCAAGCCGTGATGGCTTAATCAATGGCCCAATCGTGTTGTTCAGGAGCCGACTTCGCAGTCATAAGCTCTAGGCCGGTGCTCAAGCAGGGCACACAGAGATACATATAAGACTGCACACAGCCCGGCGCATGACGCTGGGGTGCTTAATTGCGAAGGCGACGAGAAACAAGCAACAACATCACATGTGTTCACGTCTACATCGCGTTCGCGTCGTAGTGCGATTCCGCTTCTCATCACAGCGGGGGAGGACGAGGAGGAGGAGGAGGAGGAGGAGGAGGAGGAGGAGGAGGGAGAGGAGGGAGGACGACGACGACGAGGAGGAGGGGGGGGAGGAGGAGAGGAGGAGGAGGAGGGAGAGGAGGAGGAGGAGGAGAGAAGGAGGAGGAGGAGGAGGAGGGGGAGGAGGAGGGAGGAGGAGGCGGAGGAGGAGGAGGAGGAGGGCGTTCATGCCATTCCGGGCTCTCTGCATCAACAAGATACGATCTCTGTTTTGCCGCGCGCGCGACGCGATAGAAGGCCACCACCCTCCGCTTTGCCCTCTCATCCTTTGTTATTCCTCCTAGCGCCTTCTCCCAATTCCACCCCTCCCTCGTGGACCACCTCAACCAGAATCTCGTCAAACTCCCTGGAGCACCTCAAACACGCCAGTCTCCCATAGGGACCCCTGAAACCCTTCGAACCCTCCAGAACTTCGTCCCTCCTCCGTCCTCATTCCCGTGACCGTCATCATCATCATCATCATCATCATCATCATCATCATCATCATCATCATCATCATCATCAGCAGCAGCAGCAGCAACAGCAGCATCATCATTATGCTGCAGCAGCATCATCATTATGCTGCTGCTGTTCCTCCTCCTCTGTTCCTGCTTATGTTTCATACTATTAGTAGTGTGATTATCATTACTTGTATGTCATGATTATTCTCGTTATTATTATTCCCCCTTCTCCTTCTCCTGCTCCTCCTGCTCCTCCTGCTCCTGCTCCTACTCCTGCTCCTGCTCCTGCTCCTGCGCCTCATCCTCCTCCTCCTCCTCCTCCGCCTCCTCCTCCTCCTCCTCCTCCTCCCCCTCCCCTCCCTCGTCCACCCGTGCCTGCATCCATGCCTCCATCCGCACCGCTCCGCTCTCCCTGCCCCCAGACGCCACTACCTGCCCCCTCTCATCCCATCCCTTGCACAGGCCTCCAACGACCAGGTTTTCTCAGGCCGCCGGCCGTAGCTCTCGACCTCTTCCCCCCGTACGGGGCCCACAAGTATACACCACCGCCACCTCCCTCACCCCGTCCCTCTCCCAGGAGAGAGGAGAGGAAGAGGAGGGAGGGAGGAGGGAGGAGGGTAGAGGAGGAAAAGGATAGAGGGTAGAGGGTAGGAGGGAGGAGGCAGGGAGGGAGGGAGCAAGGAGGGAAGGAGGGAGGATGGAGGATGGAGGGAGGAGGGTGGAGGGGAGGGAGGAGGGAGGGAGGACGGAGGAGGGAGAGGGTAGAGGAGGGAGGAGGAATCGACGTGGTGGTGGTAGTGGTGTACACTCTTGTGGCCCGCAGGGGCCCCAGGAGCGGCCTCTTCACCCTCGGCGTGCGTTTGCGGGCCCTGGGCCCGGGAGCACCCCCCCGCAAGGGGGGCCGTGGATGGAGCGACCCCAACGGGGTCTCAACGTCGAGAACGGACGGGCACGCGGGAGAGCGCAAGCGTGAAGAGATCTGAGCCAGGATGCCTAGCGAACTCAATGCTGCAAGCAGCGGGGGGAGGAAGCTGCGATGATGGGGAATGGAGGAGGAGGAGGAGGAGGAGGAGGAGGAGGAGGAGGAGGAGGAGCAAGAGTAGGAGTAGGAGTAGGAGTAGGAGGAGGAGGAGGAGGAGGAGGAGGAGGAGGAGTAGGAGAAGGAGGAGTAGGAGGAGGAGGAGGAGGAGGAGGGGGAGGATGAGGAGGAGGAGCAGGAGGAAGAAGAGGGGGGGGAGACAGCTCCGGCGAGGCCGCCGCGTGCGGGCGCCGGCCCCCGCCTGCCCTGGTCGGTCTTCGGGGTGACGTCGCCGTAGCCCTGGGCGGAGCGGGCGGGAGCCGCCGAGCCACCGCGCCCGGCCGCCGGGCGGGCGGGCGCCCACGAAGGCCTGGTCTACCGATGCCTCAAAACGAACAAATCGATAAGTAGACACATGAACACCAACACAGGCATATCAATACATACACAAGTAGAGGCACAAGTCAAATAATAATTAAACAACTACAAACATAAGACACACCGATATCCCCAAACAACAGAAATACATCAATGCGCCCAAGATCGTCCAAGAGGTCCACAAGGCGGCCCCGAGAGGGGCCCAAGAGGGGGAACGCGAACCACCAATTCGAGCCTTCTGGCCCTGGAGGCCCCTAGGAGGCCTCGAAGAGAGCCCAAGAGGCCACCTGGAGGCCCCACGAGGCCCCCAAGATGCCCCAAAAAAGGCTCCCAGAGGCCCCCAAAGGGTCGCCAAGAGGCCCCAAGAGGCCACGAACGCGCAGGCAAACGCCTGCGATGGCACAATACATGTCGGCGGAGTGAGCGAAGCGATTAATGAACACATAAATCAATACATAAGTAGTTAAGCAAATTAATACATTCATGCAAAATTCATCCATCAATAAATGCAATCATATTATAAAATAAGCAATTCGCCATGTTCGGAGTCCAAGGGCAGTCTTCGGGCCCCTGGGGCCGTCGAAGAAGGCCCAGGGAAGACTGAGCTGCCGCTGCACGAGGGTCCAGATGTCGGGGGAGGGGCGCATCCGTTGAGCAGCGTAGGGCGTCGGAGGTCTGGTGATGTCCGGCGACGACGGCATCCTCGCCGTCTCGGAGGTGCTTGGGCGTTTCTGGAGGCTGTCGCCGCCGCGGCTGGACACAAGTAACAGGAGGGTTGAGAAAGTGGAAAGACACGTGAAGGGTCTGACGAGGGCAAGAAAAATTGGTGCAGACAACCCACCCCACGGTCCCTGGGCACCAGGAGCGAGTTATTCGCATCCTGAGGCTGCCTGGGAAGGTGACTGGGCAAGGGCGAGGGGGCAAGCTTCTCCGCAGTGGCACTGGGTGGGCGCAGAAGGGGGAATGGGCAGAGGACGACGGGTGAGCCACCAGGACGAACGAACGAACTAACGACGCGCGAAGACAGACGTCCCGCCGGGGCGAGCCGGGCCGTTATTGGCCTGCGCAGGAGGCCGTAGCCTCAGAAGTCATCATGGCGCCCCTGCTGGAAACAGGACGTCGACTGGCACGAAGAGAAGATGTGGGCGAAATCGTGCACGAGCCGGCGCGAGGACAAAGAGGCCAGGAGAAGGGGGATGGGGCAGCCTGGGGGGGGGGAGGAGGAGCCAGGGGAGGGGGGCGGGGCGGGGGGAGGGGCGCCCATAGTCAAGGGGCCCAAAGACATTCAAATTAATGCACACAAATCCCAGAATAATTCCGCATACTTTTCCGTATTTCCTGTATTTTCGTCTTCCCCCCCCCACTTCCCATATTTTCCCATTTTCCTGGGAGTCGACGACTCATTGTGTCTGTGTGTTTCTCCCTCCCGACATAGGAGTTCTGCGGGCGGAGGGGAGCCGCCGCGCCCGAGCCCGCGATGGGGCCCACGCGGGGCGGGCCAGCGTCGTCATGGAGACGATGGTCAGCCACATGCTGTAGTAGTAGGTGTGGAGGTTGCCTTTCGGGCGCGGGGCGCGCGCGCGCGCCGCGCCCCACGGCAGGACCGCGCGGGCGGGAGCGGGCAGCGGCCCCGCGGCGGCCGGACGGGGCCTCCTGCGGCCGGGCACGGCGGCTCGGCGCGTCGCAGTGCCGGCCCCGGCGACACGCGGCGCCCTTCGAGCGGACGGCGCGTCGCTCCGCTCCGCGGGGCGGGGGGCTGCAGGAGGGCTCGTGAGGTTGGCGCCCTGGGCCTGGGACGTGAACGGCGCGCCGCGCCGAGGCGGTGTGGGCCAGAACCAGCGGGGCGACACGCTCTCCGGAGAAGGTCGCGATCGTATCTTCTTCCGCCGTCCACTCCCGCTTCCCTCCCTCCCCCTGAGATCCGACGTTGCAGCAGCTATTGAATCGTTGCAGAAAATCGCCACCAAAACCCCGGACCCCATCTTTCTGCTTCATTTGTGGAGCCGGATCGATCTGTGAGGACCCCAGGGTCCGAAACTGGGCAAAAACGCCCGCTGTTAAACTGAGGCAATGCCAGGATCCCAGGGCCCCCCTGCCGATCATCCTTCATATTCTTCTGCCGCCTCCCCTCCCCCCCTGCTTCCTCCCTGATACAGAATATGAAGACCCCTAACAATTTCTGAGGGGATCTACGAAAGCTAGGAGAGCCAAACGGAGTAGGGATTGGGTTGTTGTCCTGCACATGTATCAAACAAGACCGCCCATGTGTCGGGAGGGCCTAAAACACGGTGATCACAAGTCAGACTACGAATTCTGTGTGCTACCAGGGTCAGGAGTTGCATCATGCTTAATGAGACTCCCTGCTCGCTTCCCCCACCTTGGCGGTGCGCAAAAGGGGGTAGGAAGACGGGGCAAAATTCTTAGAAATCATCTGCTTCGTAGAAGGCACCGGCCTTCCATCTACAGATAAGGCCCGCGCCTTCTAAGAAGCAACAACCTTCCAGGAAGCCTTCCCCCCCTTACCCCATCCCTCCCCATGGCCGTGCACGGCGACCACAAACCCGAAAGTTGACCGACCCAACAACGAAACCAAAAACCGAAACCGAAATCGGCCTGCCGAAGACAGCCGAATCAGCAAGGGCGCAGCGACGCGGCAGCGACACCATAACTGGACCGAACCGAACCGACCGAACGCAACCGAGTGCGACGCAACCGAACCGAACAAACCGTGGACCCCACCCCGCCCGCTCTGTGCCCTGAGGTTTATTTTGGGGCCACATCCCAGAAATAATTTCGAGCACCCGAAAAAGTGTCCAAAGAGTGTCGAAACAGTGTCGAAACAGTGTCGGGCGAGTGTCTCCCAGGACCCGACACGTGAAAACCCTTGAGTTTCGGTACTCTTTGTGGCGCTCAAACTTTTCCTGGTGATCAAGGCTAAAGCAGGTTGGAGCATCACAACCTGAAGTCACAAAAGCGATGCCCCCCCCCCCCCCCCCGCGTCCGAGCCCCTCTTCGTCTCGCCAGGCCCCCCGCCGCCCGCGGGGGCCGCTAGGGCGCGCGCTTCGGTTCTCCACGACGAAGAGCAGCCCCGAGAAGCCTCCCCCGCCCGGGAAGCGCGGCGGGAGGAGGAGTGGGAGAGAGAGAGGAAGAGAAGGAGAGGTGAATGGAGAGAGAGAGAGAGAGAGGGTTTGGGTAGGTAGGGCAGGAAGGATCGCGAAGCGAGGTTACGTTGCCGGAGCTGGGTATGCGACCCCAACCTTGGAAAGAAGGTAACTCAGCCTAAGGCAGAGGTGCTAGGCCGGGCATGTCCCCGAACAGGGTGATTTTGGAAGAAGAAGAATAGAAAATAGTCAAAAACATGCTCACAAAAATCTAGAATACTCAAATAGCGTCCCCAGACTACTTTTTGAGGAGGACTGAATTACCCACCTAGTCAGCGATGATATTCGCCAAGCTATTGGTTTGATCAACGACCGGCCCGGGGGGGGGGGCCGCGTTCGACGAACTCTCAGGCTACCAGGAATCAGGAACCAGGAGGAGGATGCGGAGGAGGACGAGGAAGGAGGAGGAGAAGGGAGCGGGCAGGACGGAGGCAAAGTCCTGCACGCGTCACTCCAGGGCTGCCGAAACGGGATTACCGGGCGTCACCGAGCAGGCGCACTTGCGGAGTTGACCCTGCCCAGTAGCTGCCCTCCGCCACACCGAGCCATGGAGCACGCAGCCGGAGCCGCAGCGCCTAGGGGGGGGGCCTTGGCCGGTGGCCGTGGCACTCCGCCGCGTGCTGGATCCTGCAAGAACCAGCAACCTGGCTGGCTCCCGTTTGCATTGGCCCCCGTCCCTTGCAGCTCGAATGAGCTTGGGCTTGCTAGAGCCGGGCCTCAGGGAGTCGAGGAAGCGAGTCCCTGCTCCCTTGCGCTGGGTCGGGCATGTCCTCCCGCAGATGGATCTTCGACGAAACATAAGAAATACTCCCAAACCAGTCCAAACAAGAATCAAACATTGTCCAAACATCGTCCGCGGACTATCCTTTAAATTATTTTGGAACATTCCTCCTGTAGAGGGACGTGCCCGACTTAATCCTTGCGGGCTGACGATCTCCGCCCACCCTCGAGGGGGTGCCCAAGCTGGAGGTGCTCTGGTGGGGCCACCTGTAGCTGCCGAGGCGGTGGAGTCGGAGTCCGGCGTCGAAAGTGACCTTTCGGGCGAGGCTGCCTTCGACCGCACCGTGCCTGTGCACGAACGCCATGGACTTGAAGTTCTGTTTCCTCCCAGGGATACTGATCGGCCAGACGACATCGGTGATCCCATAGAGCTGCCACTGATAGCGCCGCAGCCGTTCCTTACCTTCCGGGAGCGGCTCACCTCGACCAAGATTGCGCTCCCCTTCGGCGATGTCACGTGCAGGCAGTAGTGGCATCAGAATCACAGTCATGCTCGATGGCCACCTGGCCGTGCTGCGCGTCCTAGTCGTGGTCGTCGGCTCCGACGCGGCGCTGCCAGGGGACCCGTGGCGGCGGGCAGAGCAGAGGAGCTGCCAAATCCTCGTCGTCACCCGCTTCCCTGGACCTCCAACGTCACGCTCCCACCGTAGCGTCAGGACGGGCATGTCCCCCTACAGGCGGGTTCCGGATGAAGAATTCGAAATAATGAAAGAATATTCCACAATTGTCAAGATTGGCTCTCTCTCTCTCTATATATATATATATATATTAATCTACATACATATACACAATTTGTTTGACAGACTATGTTTTGACTACTTTCAGACTAGCTTGTCAGACTATGTTTCGACCATTTTTGAATAGTCCTCCGGTAAGGGGACGGGCCCGACCTAACCGTGGCGTGGGCCCCCCGGCCTCTCGCACCACCTCCACGGACCTGGCGCTTTCCTCCCCCGTGAGCCGTTGCGTCTGAGGACCCCCTTGGAGCCCGAAGACCAATCGGGGGCGCGCAAGCATGGATTAGCGATCGTAGGAGGTAGGTCGCGGGAGCCTCCCATACCCTCTTGTCGGCTCCTGCGACGCGACGCTGGTCGACGCTGAATCGACGCTCACTGGCGCCTAAAGAAACGCTAATCGACGCTAGGCGACACGAAATCGGCGCTACCTCAGCGACTCGCAAACGCTAATCGACGCGAGTCGACGCTAAATCAAGGAATTAAGAGGCTATACCAGGCTCCCATGATCTTCGGGGGCGCGCAAACATGAATTGGCGATCCATGGATTTGGCGCGCGGTCGCCAAATCCATGCATTTGCATCGGGGGAGGTGCCCTCCCCAAAATGCGGCCGGTGCCGTCCGGCTCGGCGGCGGAGATCCGCGATTTCCCGTGGAAACGGGACCCGTCGCTGATCCACGCCCCCTTGATCCATGGCTGCGAGACGCCCCCTCGAGGGCACTGTAGCTGCGAGCAGCCTCCGACGCGCTTTTGCTCAAGACGCCCGGAGGTAATCGGTCCCTCCCCCTTATTCTGAGAGTCGAGGCTAATGATGCACAGCCGTTCGAGGTCGTTCGGGCACCCCAGCATACTCTGGGCTAGGCTTAGGTCGGGCGTCCCCCTACAGGGGGATTTTCAACGAAAAATGAAAGATACTAGAACAAATACTCCAAATGGTGAAGAAATGCAAAAGAAATGGTCCCCATACTAGTTATTTTTGACTATTTTTGAATATATTCCTCCTGTAGAGGGACGGGCCCGACTTAAGTCTAGGCGCAGCTGCTGGAACGCAGACAGGGGCAGGAGGACCTCCAAGAACCGATGAGCACGCCCGGGCACCGGTGACGAGAAGCGACAGAAAACTCTTCTACGTTTATGATGTTCCAGCCTACTTTAGCCTTGGTTACCAGAACTAGCTTCGAGCACCAAGAAATTACCCAAACTGGAGGGTTTTCACGTGTCGGGCCCTTGGAGGCGATACTCGGCGTCGACACTCTTTTGATACTATTCTGTGTGCTCGAAATTGTCTCTGGGATGTGGTCCTTAAGCGCGATGGGAACAGCATGATTCTAGGTGTGACTCGCCGAGTGCTGTAGGAATGCGTCTTCCCACGTGCGAGCAGACGAAACAACAAAAAGCCCCGACAAGGTGTGGGGCCACCGACCATCGGACCTCCAGGACCATACGGAAACGTCTGACACAAATCCCAGGCCACGGCGAAGGGTCACTCGCACGCGAGCGGCGAAAAAGCGACGGGTCCCATGCGGGAAGGCAATGCCGACCTCACGAGGCGGCTCTCGCGCGGGCAGACAGCCCGACACGCCGCCTCGGAGAAGAGGGGGCGCTTATTTACGCGCGACCCTGCGCGAGAAACTTACGCGCGCGAGCGTCCGCGCAAAATCGACCACGTTTTCGATGTGTTTGTCTATCGCTTCTGGTGGCGGCAACGCTTAGGCGGGGCGCTTGGGCGGGGGTGGGGCACGCCGGAGGGGAGGGCGCGCTGCGATCGCCACAGCGCGCGCGCGAGCACCATCCATGTGTGGAGGGGGCGGTCCGGGCACGCCCCCCATGCACGATCGCAACGGATACAGTCGGGGCGTTGACCTAAGGAACCCTAAATAAGGAACGGGGCCCCTTCCTCCGATAAGTTGAGCTTCGATTTCCCATGGAAAACCTCCGGAAAACAAAAGGCAAACTGCAGAACGATCAACGAACACCGAGCCCCTCCCCAACGAAAGGGGGTTCCTTCTTCAGGGCCCCGACTGTACTCGGGGGGGAGCGCGGGCAACGACCGATGCGCGCCAGGGGATACGCCGCCCCACCTTTTTTCTTCCGTCGCTCACGTGCACGCTCGGGAGCTTCTGCTTGGCATGTCGCGGCGGCGGCCCCGGCGACACGCCGTCGGACAGCGTGCCGCTGCCGCTCCGCGGGCGGGAGGCACGTGGACGCTCGGGGACGCTCGGACGTGGACAGGGTGCTGCTCCGAGCTCCAAGGCGTGGCGGGTGGGCAAGAGCCTGCGGAACGACACGCCGTCCAAAGTTCCCGACCGTATTCTTAGGTCGGGCGTGTCCTCCTACAGGCGGGTTTTTGACGAAGAATGAAACATACTCAAAAGTACTCCAACGAAGTCGAAAATGATAGAAAAATCGTGCCCAGACTATTTCTGGACTATCTTTGAATCTTCCTCCTGTAGAGGGACATGCCCGATTGAACCATGTTCTTCTTCCGCCCCCCCCCCCTGCTTCCCTCCGCCCCCCCCTGAGATCCGACGCTGCAGCAAGAGTTGAACAACGTGGCAGCAACTCACGACCAGAATTCCGAACCCCATCATTTTGAGTCATCTTTCGGGTCGGCCCGGTCCTCGGCGGCGAGCGAAGGGGGGAAGTAAGAAGGAGGAGGCCTTTACCCGAAGGCTCGTGAGTCCTCGGGCCTTCCGAGAAGTCTTCTAAGCCTTCCCCGAAGACGCTGACAACTTCTCAGAAGGCGTGAGGGCTTCTAAGAAGTCCCGCCGCCTTCTGAAAAGGCCTTGTCCTTCTCGCTCCCCCCCCCCTCGCTCGCCGCCGAGGTCTGTGGGAGTCCCGTGGCCCGACACCGGACACACACACACACACACACACACACACACGCCCGCTGTGAGGAAATCGCCACGCCGGGATCCCAGGGGGAGAAGGGGGACGATGATGATAATGAGGAGGAGAAGGAGGAGGAGGAGGAAGAGAAGGAGGAGGAGGAGGAGAAAGAGGAGAAGAAGCAGATGGAGGAAGAGGAGGAGGAGGAAGAGGAGGAGAAAGAGGAGGCAGAGGAGGAGAAGGAGGAGACGAACGAGGAGGAGCGACACGCAGTCCAAGAGCTCCCGACTGCAGCAGGCGGCCCCCGCCCCGCATCCTGCCCAGGCCCGACCCTGAGCTTCGTGTAGCCGATCCTTCCCCCCCCCCCCGGAGGGCGTGGCCTGGGCCGCACTCGCCGATTTGACCCCCCTAGATGGGGAGAAAGGCTGTTCCCCTCGGGCTTCGAGGGGTACGTCCCCACCTCGGGCAGTGGTGTGGGTGGGGATCGGCATGGGGACCCAGACATGCGACGTCCTGACTTTTTTCAATACGGGGCCCCTGGAAGTCCCCACCCTTTCCCAAAAGCCCGGTTTCCATCCCGAATTGTTTTTGTTGACGGTCCCGAGGCCCTGCGAGGGACCCCCGAGGCCGGAATTGGCCAAAACCTCCCGTCCTGATTTTGTTCACGACGCGACCATGTCTGGGGATGGGGATGGGCATCGGCTGCATGATGCTGAGACCCCCGGCCGCCCAGGAGGATCAGGCAATAGATGAAGATCAGCACGGGCAGCGCCTCGCCGCGAGCGCGCCCAGGGAGAGGGGGGAGGGGGGGGGAAGACGAGGCGACGAGGCGAGGGGTGCCGCCCCGGCGCCCTCCTCCTCTCCTCCCCAAGCCAGAGTGCCTTTGCTCCTTCTCCTCCTCCTCCTGCTCCTCCTCTTTCTCCTCCTCCACCTTCTCCTCCTCTCCCTCTCCTCCTCCCTCCTCCTCCTCTCCTCCTTACTCTCCTCCTCCTCCTCTCCCCGCTCCTACCCCCTCCCTCCTCCTCTCCTCTCCTCCTCCTCCTCCTCCTCCTCCTCCTCCTCCTCCTCCTCCTCCTCCTCCTCCCTCCTCCCTCCTCCTCCTCCTCTTCCTCCTCCTCCTCTCCTCTCCTCTCCTCTCCTCTCTCCTCCCCTCCTCGCGAGAACCCCTCCGCCTGCGGGCTAGGGCCTCCGGCAGCGCCTGGGGCTCTGGGCAGTCCTCCTCCCTTGGCCCACCGACGGGAAGGGGGGGGCCCCGGGACACACAAATAAACACACACACACACACACACAAACAGCAGGATGCCCCATATTTTCCCCTATGCTCTGGGCTTTTGCCTTCCCCCCCCCACTTCCCATATCTTCCCCACATTTTCCTGGGAATCGACGATGAATTGTGTCTCTGTGTTTTTTCCCCTCCTGAGGGAAGGGAGGGCGGGGTGCGAAAAAAACAAGGGTCGGGCGTTGGCAGAACTGGGTTTAGTGAAACCTGGTTTAGTGATCTGTACCGGGGGCGCCCCCCCGCCCCATTTCCACTAACCGGAACTGCCGTCACCCGAAAAAACACAAGCTATGGCAAACCTGCTCTGGTGATTCTGGCCAATTCAAAAGCTCCAGGGCCCTACCACCAACCGGGTCCCCTTACCTGGCGGCCATACCCGAGAAAGGGGAGGGGGGGCGGAGAGGCAGGATCGGCCAGCACCGCACCGGCAAGCCGGGTCGAACCGGGCCTTGCGCCGTCGGGGCACGGGGCCGAAGCCGCATCGCATCGGCTGCGCCAAGAGGCGCAACAGCGCCACGCGAGCACCGGGCCGCTTCGGATGCGGACTATCGGGGTCGAATTGGATCGGGCCGGCTGGAGTCGATATGGGATCGGATCGGGACCCCCCTCCCTGGCGCGCGGAGCGCGCCAGGGGCGGCGCCGGAGGCGCCGCCGGGGGGCCCCAGCGCCGATCCGAGAAATCCGCGCGGACCTCCGAGTTTTTATGTTTATGTCACTTTGTGTTCCCCTAATTTTCCCTCGTGTTGACTTCAATCCGCCTGTGCTGCAAAGCGGAATCGAAACGAAGACGGCCCATGAAATCCCCATCACACCGTTCAGGTCGAGCCCTGTTCAAGCGAGGTGGCGTGAACTGCCCGCCCCCTCCTGTTTGTGGACGGCCGCCAGGATGGCCCAAGATCGCCAACCAATAGGCCTCTGGGTTCGCAGTCCGAGGGGCCAGTTCGGTAGATCTCTCCACAGGATTGGTGGATGTGCTTCCTCCATGTCAGCGTTTTTTTGTTCGGCGTTTCGACGTTGGGCGGAAGGGGGGGAAGGAGTGGGGGATGGCCCTGGAGCTCTGCTTACAGCCATTGTTTGCAGCAGTGCGGCCTCTGTGGGAGACTCCACCCGCTCGGAACAGGCGCCAAAAAAAAGCCAAGACCCACTCCAAGGGGTGGGAGGGGGAGGGTTTGGGGGCCCGCGCCGATCGGCAAAACAATGAATAGAGAAACGATCACCATGTTTCAGCAGTGCTGACAAACCCCCCTTCTCACGGCATCACGCCTGCCACCCGTTTCAGATTTGCGAGACGATGCGCGAAGTGTCAAACATCAGATGGACGAAACCTTCAGCAAGCTCCTTCCCAGCTGGTGCAAGTATACCTTGTCAGCTTGGCTGCTGAACCTGTGACTGAAATCGCGACAGGACTGCATAATGGAAAACACAACAAAGATCACGACGACAGCGGTGGCGATAAAAGGATGGTCACAATGAGCACGACGACCAGACTTCTGCGCCCAGGAGCTCTCACGTGCCAATGATTCGATGTTTTGCGCCACTCATGATCCTCAAGCATGTGGGACTCAACTGTGGCAGTGCGTAGTACAGCAGAGCCGTGCTTTGAATTATCGCAGTGCGTATTTATAACGGCTTCCTCGAGGCCTTGTTCCTGCTCCCATCTTCCTTGGACCTCGTCGCTCATCCAGCTCCTCCCCTTTCGTGTGCTCATCGCCACAGCATACGTATATGTCCCGATGGGGAACGCGAGAGACTGGCAGAGGCTCTCGGGACGAAGATGGGTGGCACTAGTAGAAATGGAAGGACTTGGCCTTGCAACCCAGATGCGGCACCACATATTCGGCCGCCGAACAGGAATCCGAACGCGGCAATTCCAAGAGGGTCGTGGGACTTGGGCCCGCTCGGCCGCAGAATGAACTCGATCCTGGGTCCGTTTGGCGGCTGAATGGGCTCAGTGGCCGATTGGGCTCAGAATGGAGCCGAAGGGTAGATCTCGGATGGGCCAAGAAACTATGGAAACACGACCAGATCTTTGCGACCCTACTCCCCTGCAACATTTCAGATATGGAACTACCCGAGGAGGGCCTAATTTTCAAGACGGGGCTCTCCCTGGACACGTCCTTCAACTATATGATCTCAGCTGGAAGGATACAAGCAAGTTCGGTTTCAACACGGGGCTCTCGCCTGACGTCTTTCAAAAGAAGGCTTTTCGGAGAGAAACAACCTTTTGTGGGGATCTGGTACGGAACGGTGTATTGCAGCAGCGATGATGCATCCTGGGTCTGCTGTAGTTCCGCCTCTTCCACGTCAACCTCCTCAGCCTCACGCCATTCTCTCACCTCCATCTCATCGCCCTTTCCGCGGGCGACGCATCGGGAGACGCCCATGCGGTACAGTGCACACTTGGAGGCGGCCCATGGGTCTGACCTGGCTGGGCTCCGTGAAAGCCGGTCATCAGAGGAGGACGGCAGCAAACTCTCGCAAACCGGTCCATTCAGGGGTACAGATGGCGCAGCTTCGAACCCGATCAAGTTTTGCATGTCTCGGGGCCCGATAGCGGCCCCCGAAGGCCAACAGAAAACAACAACAAAAACTCCTCGAGCCCAGCACCCCGAACCTGGCCCTCCCCCTCGGGCTCGCAAGAGCCAGTGCTGGGCCACTTCAGACCCCCAGCCAGCTCCAGGTGCACACGCGCTGCCCCTGCGCGTGCAGATCGGCGCCTTCCACGGGGGCGGTTTGCAGAGGGTGCGGTTTGCAGCCCGCGCCTGGGGGGTGCGGGGGCGGGTGGGGAGATGACAGAGATCTTCGCCGCGCCCCCGCGAGGGCTCATCAAAGCTTCGGCGCAAAATGGCGGCCCCCTAAGCCCCAACTTTCGGCGGCGACGATACGGGCGAATAGCCCAGGGGAGGGCATTACACGCATTCGCCCGGAAGCCTTGCCGAAGACATGGATCACCGGCGCCCCTGGATAATTACATGCATTGCTCTCCCCTGGGCTATATTCGCCCCTTTCGTCGCCTATGATGCCAGCGTGCGGCGCCGATCGTCAGCCGCACCCCGGCGCAACCACACCCCCTGTATGAAGGGGCCCTGGGACACACGAATAAATAGACACAAATAATAGGATTCCCCATCTTTTCCTACATTTTCTGGGTTTTTATCTTCCCCCCCACTTCCCATATTCTCCCATACTTTCTGGGAAATCGACGATTCATTGTGTCTGTGTGTTTTTTTCACTCCTGACTGTATAGTCGCAGCCCCCAGGTCTTCGCAAACCCGGGTCAGCCAACATGTGCGGCCGCCTCGCGGCCGCGAGCGGCTCGCTGAACCCGGGTCCGCCAGAGGGGGTCTTCGCAGGATCCTGCAGGATCCGGTGCCGTGGCTGACCCCCGCTTGCACTGACCCCCGTCTCAAGGCTCCCGATGGCCGCCGAGAAGACCGCCCCCGGCGGCCCTGCGCGGCCCTGGGCGGGGGGGGGGCCCCCGGTCACTATCGCCGCGGCCCTGCGGGGGGCCAGGCGCCTCCTCGCGGGCGAGACACGCCCGCGCAGGGCGCCCCGCCCGCCCGCGCGCCAGGGCTAAGTGGTTAAGTCGGCCTGTCCCCCTACATGGGGATTTTCCATGAAAAACAAGAATACTAAAAAAATGCCCCAAAAAGGTCAACAAAATATTAAAGAAATATTCCCCAGACTATTTTTGGATTATTTTTTGATTATTTTTGGGGGGTATTATTTTTCTGTTCGTCGAAAATCCCCCAGTAGGGGGACAGGCCCGATTTAACGCCAGGGTTGGGGCAACTCCTGGGGGGCCTCTGCTCCCCCAGACGTATCAAGGGGGCCAGGGAGACACCAACGACCCCAACGTCGACCTATAAGAGAGATGTGCAGACTGCTCGAAAGCCGGGGCGCCTGGCTCACAGCTGGCCCCTCGTGAGGGCCGCCACATTCCGTGAGCCAAAGCGCCCGGCCCACAGCTGGCCCCCACGGAGCAGGCAGAGTCCTCCGGCCCACCAAGAGAGGCGCCATCCGTGCGAGGGCCGCCACTCCTCGAAGGCCAAAACGCCGCGCCCACAACTGGCCCACAGAGCCGGCAAAGAGGTCTCGGACATGACGACGACATGAGCGGCAGCCGCAATATGAGCAGATGGCGACTGCAGCAGCATCAACAAAGAAGTAACGAGCAGCAACAGCCGCATTAGCAAAGACGGTAGAGGTCTCCGAACACCAGTTCGCATTGCCAGGTGTGAATCCCTTATGCAAAAGGCTATCTGGTGAATCAGTTCATCCAATGTCAATGAGCTTTCATATTTTCAATATTCTCTCGGTCATCGTCTTCCCCTTCACTTCCCACACTCTCTCACCTCTCCGTTTAAACCAACAGTTCTTTGCAACCGTGTCTAGATTTCCCCATACAGTGTCTGCACCTGGGTGCTCTTGCCTGAACTTCTGAGGCATCGGGTGGGTGTCCCTAGGGAGCCCACAACGGACGTACGCGCCCAGCCAAGTACATGAACACGGCCCCTCGACCCGTGAGACCTGCCGCGTGATACGGACGTTCGCGCAATGCGAACTCTCGAAACCAGCGTGGATTCATGTAAGTGTACGCCCTTCTTTTGCTCCCGAGTCCCGAGGAGCCGCCACGTCTGTTGCCGTCCCGCTGCCGCCCGTTGCCGCCTGGCGGGAGTGCCCCGACCCACTCGCCACGCTCCTGCCACGTGGCCGCCCGTGGCCGCCCGTGGAGGGATCCACCAGGGACTGGCCGCGCGTCGGCCCGCTGCTGGCCGTGGCCGCCCGCGGGGATGCCCGGAGGATTCGCCACGCTCCGGCCCGTTGCCGCCTGCGGGGGTGCCCCGGAGAGGTTCGCCGCGTTCCGACCGGGTTGCCGCCCGTTGCCGCCCGTGGCTGGCCGGCCGATGCCCGCCGCGCGGGTCCCAACGGCAAGTGCGTGCTGGCTCTCGGAGCAGCACGGCCGCAGAAACGATTGGGCATCTACTCCAGATTTCGTAATAAAGGGAGGGGGGTCTCATTTCGCGGGGGGGGTCTCTTCCAGGCTATCTTGGAGGGACTGGGGGCTCTGGGGACGATGTCTGGGAGGGTTTTCCCACGGGGGAGGTCTGAAATGGCTTGTCTTGGAGGGTCCAGACCCCCTCTCTTTTATCACGAAATCTGGAGTACACATCCGCAGTGCCAGAACTTCCTGCTCGTGTTCGTGTCCCACCCTGGCAAACATGAGAACTATGGAGGGCGGTGAAGCCAGACGTTGGAGATTAGCAGCTGACAAACCCCTAACCCTTTAGGATAGGATTTAAGTTCGGATGGCCATAACAGTAAGGGATCTGTTGTGCCGATGCATCAAACAGACCACAAGTGATCTTGTACCTCTGATGCAGGCTTTGGGACGTGATTTAGGTTACGTCTTGATTGTGTTATTTGGTTCGGGGTTGTTTGATTCTGAATGGACGGGTTGCCGCCAGGTGGGATTCGGCCAGATCACGCAGGGGATTTATCTGCACTGCGCTGGTTTTGCTGGAGTGAACGAAGTGGCGCCAGCCTGGGATCGTTTTGGACCACGGATGCACCAGCGCCGCTGCCGAGACTACCCTCCCAGGGGTGGCAGCCCTGCCCTGATTTACCAGCCTGGAACTTATCCCTATCCCTATGCTGGGCACCTCCTCATCACGATGCCAATCTTAGGGATTCCCTTTTGGCGTGTCAATCTTAGGGATAGGGATACGTTCGAGGCTGGTAACTGATGAGTCGAAAAAGGGCCTGCCAGAACCTCACGTGCACAGCGGAAGCTCCCCTCGCTGCCTGGGCTCTCGTCGCGCCACCCCGGGCGCCATCCGGGAGAGCCGGCACTCCCTCCCTCGGCCCAGCGATTCCGAAGGGTGTGGACTGTCAACTCAGCCGCCAGGACACGCAGCGCGCAACCCGCAGCGTGCTGACACGGAGCTCAGCACGTCGACTGAAGACGTATGTCCGGCGCGAGATTCACCCGCCAGAACGTGGACGGGCACGCGCCGACGCAGCGCGTTGACACAGACGCAGTGAACACGGCGCGGGTTGCGTTCTGACGCGGGCGTGCCAGGGCAGCCGAATCTGCCAAGGGTGTGGTTCGCAACGCGCACCCGCAGAGGGCGGGCGAGGACCGCGACCGAGCTCTCCGCCGCGGCCCTAAGAGGCCCGACGAGGGCCACGCGGTGCAGATCCGGCGCCTCGGAAAAGTTAACGCATGGTGACAGATCAGGCGGCGAGCCCGCGACGGAAGAGGACAAAAACGCTATCAAAACTATTAACTTTTGGCGTTCCGCGCGGATTTCTCGGATCTGCGCTGGGCCCCCTCCCTGGCGCGCGGAGCGCGCCAGGGGCGGCGCCAGAGGCGCCGCCAGGGGGGCCCAGCGCGGATCCAAGAAATCCGCGCGGAGCGCCAAAGTTTATGTTTATGACGTTTTTTTCCTTCTTCGACTAGAGCCAAATTTTCTGCGCAACGATTCGAGCCGGATCGATCTGCGAGGGTCCCAGGGGCCCGAAACCAGGCGAAAACACGCCCTGCTCGGAAAAGGCGGATCGCCAGGGTCTCCAAGCAAAGACGCATTTCACATGCCGCACCCCGGCGTAACCGCACCCTTCGGAGTCGCCGACGGGTGCAGGTTCGGCACGCCGCGACCCCGGTGTCCGGCCGACCACCCAGCCACGCCTTACGGTCACGGTGACGAGCGCCAGGCCCGTCGTCAGGCCGATCGCTGTGCGGAGGACAAGCCCAAACTTTCGGAGGGCCGCGCGGATTTTCCCTGGCCGGCGATGGACTCCGCCCCTGGCGCGCTTCGCGCGCCAGGGGCGGCGCTGAAAGCGCCGCCAGGGTCTGGTGCCCGTTCCATGGGAGCCCGCGTGGCCCCAGTGCTGTCCGATGGGGGCCTGCTTTGGACCTGGCTCGGAACAGGTTTGGGGCTGGGGTGGGACGAGACAGGAAGGCCGAGTCGGACTCGCCCCTTCCCACTGGAGACGGGAAGAACGAGGGAGGAGGGGGGAACAGGAAGGGCGAGGATCAGGAGGAAGGGCCAGATGTGGTCCGAATGCGGCCCGAATGCAGGAAAAGCGGATTTCAGTGCCGCCGCTCCAGGCCCCCCTAAGCGGACACAGAACCAGGGGGGCCCAGCGACGCTCTATGACCTCCGCGCGGACCTCCGAAAATTGCTCGTGCCCGTGCACTCCGACGAGTGATCGCGATGCCGCGGATCGCCCCGCCCGCTCGCTGGGCGACCGGGTGGTCACCAGTGGCGCGGTTGGCATGGACTGGGCGTGGCTTAATAGGGGGGTCACAAATGGGGGGGTCAAAAAGGTCCCCTTTCGTGCCCATTTCGGGCCCCTCCGGAGCCTCAGGGGGCTCGTTCAGGTACCGTTTGGGTACCTTTTCGGACCACCCGCGACACCCCCCCACTTATGACCCCCCCATTACGCGGCGCCCGAATGGACTGGGGCCACGACTCCGGGTCTGGCAGAGAGGCGCGCCGTGCCCCGCGAGAGACGGCACAGCTCGCCGGCGCGCCCTGCGCGCACGCCGGCGACAAGAGCGGCACCCGTTTCGGGGGAAAATGGGCCGCCTGCCCTGCCAGCCTCTCGTCCGCCCTCCCTGCTGCCAGACACGATCGCGGTGTGAAATTCGCGGGCCCAACGGGCCAGGCGTGCCAAGATTAACTACCTACCAGACCACCCCAACCCAACCCGAAGACCCGAATTGGACCCGAATTTCGGGTTGGGGGGGGTACGGATCCCATGTGTTTTTTCAATGTTCCCCGACCCCCCCCCCACTGGAAATCGAGGATAAATTTGGGCCTTCGGGTTGGGTTGGGGTGGTTTGGTGGGTGGTGAAAGATCTCCGGTAACTGCTTAACAATTTTCTACGTCGCGCGCGCGTGGCGGCCCGTGGGGGGGTCCCCGGACCAAAAGTACCCCCGCCGATATCCCCAGCGGATCCCCAGGCGATCCCCGGCCAGGTCCCCCAGAAAGCTCCAAGGATCGTGGCTTCCGAGGGGGGAGCCGCAATCGGCCCCAACCAGGGGCCCCCAAGACGCCGCCAGGAGCCCAAAGAGGCCCCCAAGAGGCCCCAAAGAATGAGAAGCGATTAACTAAATCAGGAAGGGAAGTTTTTTCGGCCTCTGGGGGCCCTCGCCAGACCTCAAAGGGCATTTCTTGCCAGAGGGTTGTTAAATAATTTGATGAGGGTTGCTTCGTTTTCGGCCGACCTGAGTGTGTGACAAAGGGGGTGCGGCGGCGAGGGGGAAGTGAAGGGGGCACAGATGCAACCACACAAAACATCAAATGGCCAGCACCCTAGCCAGCCAGCGCTGCTGGCTTATGCCATGATACACACATGCGTTTGTGTATGCGTGAGGTGTGTGCCAAGCCATAAAATGGAGCTCGATGTGCAAGTGTAAGCCCCTTTAAAACATATGAAGATAAAATACATATCAACATATCTATATAGACACACCGTTAAGGATATTTGGGGGGAGGGGGAGGCGGTCGATGTGCGATTCCTCTGGGTTCCTGCTGGTCTTTTCAACTTCCTATTGTCGCGCACATGTGCACATGGACCCATCAGAATATATATATATATATATATATATACAATTTGATCAGCTAGCTATATACAGTTATATGTGTATGCATACTTCTCGATATCGATCGATCCATATATCCCGTTATATAGTTGTACATGCCTACGTATGTACTGACTTATCTTTATATCTGAGTATGCCTAACTATATACATGTCTACGTGTATATCGAATTTGCTATCTAAGTATATACGGACACATATGACGAGTAACTGGCGTACCTATTTATCAGTTTTTTATATCCAAATATACTTATACATATATATATATATGTATATCATGTTATATATGGTTATATATGGAACTATAGATGGATCAAGCGGTCAATCTATCGAATTGGCTATCGATGTTTAAATCTACCTTCTTATATATGTATCTACACATATATAGATGTCTACATAGTTATATATCGGTATATGTGTATATCTTTCGATCGATCGAAATATGTATGGACCTATATGTACATATATACATACATACACATATATATATATATATCAAACCGTCGGTCTACCTCTATATATACCTATCTTAAAATCGGACCGATTGTATGACTAAATCGCTGTATATCTAAATATCCATATATATATATATATGTATCAACCCATCAACCGACCGGGACAACCATCGGGACAACCATCGGGACCATCATCGGAACATTCATCGGGACAACCATCAACGCAACCATCGGGGCAAACATCGGGACAACCACCGGGACAACCGTCGGGACAACCATCGGGAAAACCATCAAGACAACCATCGAACAACCAACGGGGCAACCATCGGGACAGCCATCGCCACATCCATCGGAAAAACCGTCGGAAAAACCATCGGGACAACCATCGGGACAACCATCGGGAACACCATCGGGACAACCGTCAGGACAACCATCAGGGCAACCATCGGGACAACAATCGGGACAACCATCGGGACAACCGTTGGGACAACCATCGGGACAACCATCGGGACAACCATCAGGACAACCATCGGGGCAACCATCGGGACAACATCGGGACAACCATCGGGACAACCATCGGGACAACCATCGAACAACCATCGGGACAACCATCGGGACAACCATCGGGACAACCATCGGGACAACCATCGGGACAACAACCATCGGGACAACCATCAAGACAACCGTGGGACAACCGCGGGACAACCGCAGGACAGAAGCGGGACAACGGCGAGACAACCGGGAGCCACGCCAGGGGGGGGCGGTAGCCCAAAAGGCCATAGATGACCCTACAAGGGATAGAACTCGCGCAGCTTCGACTCGCCCGCGCGCACGACACGAGCCGAAGCCAAAACTGATTTCCTGGTAGGGTGCTCTCCGTTCCACTTCGATCTGACCCCCCCAACCTCCGATGGATACGCTTATAGTGCAGTGTTCGCGAGTGGGGAGCATGCGTGTTTTTGCGTGTCGATGTGTGTTGCGCAAGTTTTTTGTGCCAGATCTAGCATTTGCGTGGCCAATCCATATTGCTCAAGCTTCATTCCAGCTTGCAGCATGTCTTTGTCTGTGTCCCTTCCACCCAGTGCCTCTGAGGAGGAGCTCCCCACAGCAGTGGAGTCTTCGGATGTAAGTGTGCACTCTGCGCTTGACGAGATTCGTCTGGGAAGCGATGTGATGGCTGGCGGTTCTGATGCTGGGAGTTGTTCGCCTGGCCCTAACATGTCAATTGACGATTCATGTGATTCGGGTGATTGCGCTGAGCTTCCAACTGCTGATGATGAACATGTGAGCGCATTGGATGAGGACCCCGAGTTTGTTGATGATGTGGAAGAGGGAGTTGATGTGTTGCACCTCGCGATCGACGAACAATCTGTTCTGGTTGTCCCACTGCCGACTGTAGCAGCCCACTTGACTTCATCGCAAGACTTCGCTGAATTTTATTCGCCCCCTCGAGTTCTCCCAGCCGTTAGGGCCAGGGGGCTTGGAGGTGTGCTATCATTGGACATTGTAAATGGATGGGACTTCGAAATCGCCTCTGTGAGGGAGGTGTCATACAGACTTACTAGGCTCATTATGTTTTTGATGCTTTCACCGCCATGCACCATTTTCTCTGTGCTGCAGTCTCTGTGGAATTACAAGTACATGAGCAGACAGACATTCGCTTTGAGGTGGCAACAAGGCATGACCTTTTTAGAGCACTCCATGGAGTGCGCGAAAGCCCAAGTGATTGCAGGTCGGATTTTTTGTTTCGAGCACCCTGCAAGCGCCACCAGTTGGAGCCAGCAGTGCGTAAAGGATGTAGAAGGCATGCCTGGAGTTCAGAAGGTCACCTTAGACCAATGCATGCTGGGCCTTCGCTCGAAGGGTTCAGGCATGCCAATGCGCAAAAGGACAACTCTGTTAACCAACAGCAGATTTATTGTTGCTGCTTTTAGTGGGTGCCGCTGCGATCGCTCGCATGAGCACCAGAGGATCGAGGGGGCAGAAGCCGGCGTTAAGAGGTCTGTGTGGGCTCAGAGGTACCCGGATGGCTTTGTACAGAAGCTCGCCCAGTGTGCTCTGGAGCACAAGCGCTCTGGGTAGTAGGCAACCAATAAAAAAAAGCTTGCGTGCCTGCCAAGAAGCGCCCAAGAGGCCCCAAGAGGTCCCAAGATGGCCCCAAGATGGTCCCAAGAGGCCCCCAAGAGGCCCCCAGGAGGCCCCTAAGAGACCCCAAAGAGGCCCCCAAGAGACCCCCAAGAGGCACCCAAGATGCTCCAAAAGGCCTCGGCGAGAATACCAAAACGGCCTCGGCGAGGAAACCAAAATCATTGATTGTATTAGGGTGTTGGCCCAGTTTGGGCCTCCTGGGGGGGGATGCAAAATTAATCCTCCCCTCTCGTTTGATCGATCTCCTCCAAGATGGCCCCAAGAGGTCCCAGGATGGCCCCAAGATGGCCCCAAGAGGCCCCTCAGAGGCCACCAGGAGGCCCCCAAGAGACCCCCAAGAGGCCCCAAGAGACCCCCCAGAGGCACCCAAGATGCTCCAAGAGGCCTCGGCGAGAATGCCAAAACGGCCTCGGCGAGGAAGCCAAAATCATTGGTTGTACTAGGGTGTTGGCCCCATTTTGACCTCCTGGGGGGGGGAACGCTAATTAATTCTCTCGATCTCCTCCAAGATGGCCCCAAGAAGCGCCCAGGAGGCCCCAAGAGGTACCAAGAGGCCCCCAAGAGGCCCCCAGGAGGCCCCCAAGAGACCCCCAAGAGGCCCCAAGAGACCTCCCAGAGGCACCCAAGATCTCGGCCAGAATGCCAAAACGGACTCGGCGAGGAAGCCAAACTCATTGGTTGTACTAGGGTTTTGGCCCCATGTTGGCCTCCTGGGGGGGGGGGCGCTAATTAATGCCCCCCTCTTGTTTGATCAATCTCCTCCAAGGTGACCCCAAGAAGCGCCCAGGAGGCCCCAAGAGGTCCCAGGATGGCCCCAAGATGGCCCCAAGAGGCCCCCAAGAGGCCCCCAGGAGGCCCCCAAGAGACCCCCAAGAGGCCCCAAGAGACCCCCCAGAGGCACCCAAGATGCTCCAAGAGGCCTCGGCGAGAATGCCAAATCATTGATTTCACAAAAGGTTTTAGCCACATGTTGGCCTCTTGGGGAGCACTGATTAAGATGACTCGAAGAGCGCCTGGGACAGCCCAAGATGACCTCCAAGATGGCTCACGATATCCCAAGATGTCTCATAATGGCTTCCTCTGTGTGCTGCCTACTTCCCTGATCCAGGCAATTCCGCTTGGCATCGTTTCTGGATGGGCTGGTGGGGGTTCGCGAAGCGTCAACCATCCCACCAGTCCTTTGGGGCGTAGGTGGTCTAAAGCGTTTTCTCTGTCAACCCCCTTCTTTCCCTTCGGGGAGGGGTTTACCCCTCCCCTTCCCCCTTCCCCCATTGACCTGGACGAGGGGTTCTGCGGGTCGTTGGGACGTCCAAGGTGGCCCAAGACGGCTCCAAGAGCGAAGCAGCGAAAACCCGAAAAAAAAATTGATTTACCTTAGGTGTTGGAAAGAGCGTGGCTTCTTGGGGGAACCCAAGAGGCGATTCGAGGCACTCTAGAGGGGCAAGGCTAATATACGACCCCCCCTTCTGTGATAGATCTCCTCCAAGATGGCCCCAAGAGCGCCCCGAAGGATCCCAAGAACAAGAGGGCCCCAAGAGGGCCCCAAGAGGCCCCAAGAGGCCCCCAAGAGGCCTTCAAGAAGCTCCCAAGAAACCCCCAAGAGGCCCCAAGAGGCTCCCAAGACGGCCCAAGACGGCTCCAAGAGCGAACAAGCGAAAAAGCACACAGCATTGTTTTTCCTTAGGTTTTGGAAGGATTTTGGCTTCTTGGGGGGGGCCAAGAGGCGATTCGAGGCACTCTAGAGGGGCAGCGCTAATATACGACCCCCCCTTCTTTGATAGATCTCCTCCAAAGATGGCCCCATGAGCGCCTCGGAGGCTCCCCAAAGCGCCCCAAGAGCGCCCCAAGAGGGCTCCAAGAGGCCCCAAGAGGCCCCCAAGAGGCCTTCAAGAAGCTCCCAAGAGACCCCCAACAGGCCCCAAGAGGCTCCCAAGATGGCCCAAGACGGCTCCAAGAGCGAAACAGCGAACAATCACAAAACATTGACTTCCCTTAGGTTTTGGAAGGATTTTGGACTCAAGAAGGGCCCAAGAGGCGATTCGAGACACTCTAGAGGGGCAGCGCTAATATACGACCCCCCCTTCTTTGATAGATCTCCTCCAAGATGGCCCCAAGAGCGCCCTGAAGGCTCCCAAGAGCGCCCCAAGAGCACCCCAAGACGGCCCCAAGAGGCCCCAAGAGGCCCCCAAGATGCCTCCAAGAGGCCCCCAAGAGACCCCCAAAAGGCCACAAGAAACTCCCCGATATACGCAAGAGGCCGCCGGGACCGCCAAGAGGCCCCAAAGACGGCCCAAGAGGCCCCCAAGCTCGCCATTGTCCTCCTCCTCCTTCTCTTTTTCTTCCTCCTCCCTCCTCCCCCTCCCCCTCCTCCTCCTCCTCCTCGTTATCCTTTTCCTCCAACTTGTCCTCCTCGTCCTCGCAGTCCTCCATCTCCTCCTCCTCATGTTCCTCCTCCTCCCCCTCCTGCTCCTGCTCCTCCTCCTGCTCCTCCTCTTCCTCCTCCTACTCCGACGACGACGGCTCCTCCTACATCCTCGCCCTCTTGTGGTATATGGTGGCTCACCCTGCCCTTTGTTCTTCTGCATGCTCCCCCGCTTCCCTCATAACCTCCACTTCCCTGGGACTCATTTCTGGACGGGCTGGTGGGATACGCGAAGCGCCTAGAATTTTATCGTGACATGTCTGTGTGATCAACCTTGTGGGCGAGTCTGGGACTTGCATAAACGAAGATGTGGCATGTTGTCAACGCGTTGGCAGACAGCACATTTCTTTTGATATGGACATTGGGCTTCTCTAGCCCTCGCAACCAGCTAATATTTGCACCGATGTAGTTTCATGGCTCCTGTCGTTCAACAGATTAGAAGTATAGCCAGCCGTGCTGGCTCAGTTTGCGACCCCCTTTTAGTTGATACTTCGTGCTGAGATTAGAACGGTAGGAAGTTTGTTCAGTGCGTTGCTGTTGTTGATTTCGTTTGGGGGGGGTCTCAGTTCTGAAAACCTGCAGGTGGGCCCCTGATCAGCTTGCCAGAATATTGGGAACAGCCCCATCAGTTGTCCAGAGCCATTTGTATGGTCAAAGGTGTCTGAAGTTTGTGAGCTCGGAGTTTCTTGGCAGCGCGCTGCCATGTCAGACAATTTCCAGGATGGTAGTCAGCCAGACATCCCCCCTTCTGTAGTTGAAAGCGAAGCTGGTGGTGCTGCGCATGCAGGTGACCCGGTGGACGCTGAAACCTTGTCTCTTCCGGGCAGCGTGGCAGAGAGTGACATGGGGGTGGAGTGCCAGCCGTGCGACGAGGAACCTGAGCCTGGCATGTTCCTGTGCAAGTGCAAGAATGAGTGCTACAAGAAGTTCGAGTTTGTGAGTGTCCTCGGGTTACTTAGACAAGGGCTGCGACGGCCCCCCCCCATGAGCCCCCTGTACTCTGCCCGACTCATGCCTGCACATGGTCAGATGGTCACCCCATGGACCTGTGGTAATGGAATGTTTTGAAAAGCAATCGCACCCCAATATTTGGCTTTCCTATGGTTTCTGCTTCTGGTCAGCATTCCTTAATACAGGGTCAACGATTGATCTCTTGGCCTCTGAGCGCGCCTTGTGTTTCCCACGCTTCTGGATCCATGTTTGGACCCTGGGGAGTTATTCGCCAGGGCTTGGAATCTTGAGCATCAAGGGTTCTTCTTTGGGGATCTGGATTGCTAAGCATGGACCTTCCTCGTTTGCCCGAAAAGGTTCAAATATGATTGGCCTCTGAGCTAGACTTCAGTGGCGCCCCAGGTCCAGAACTCCCGCATGCACTGGACAGATATGGAGAAGCAGGTCCGCTCAGAGCAGCTCTACCAGTGCATCAAGATTCAGGTGACTGACGACCAGGGGAATATGTCGGGGGGGCGCCACAAGTGGACGTTCAAAAGCAAGGTCGTTTGCAGGAATTTCTGGGCCCACGTCCACCTCACCTCCCCCAAGACCATCGACACATTCCGGAAACACATCATTGCAGGGGGAACGAAGCCCCCCGAGGCTCTTCCCAGGATGCCACCGCCCAGGGTGACATGTCAGAGTTCGAAGGCTGATAGTTGGTTCTTGCAGTTGTACCAAGACCTTGGAGAACCATACCCTATGGAAGATGCATCTGAGGAGGTCTCCGTGGACGAGCTCCATGAAATGATCGAGACGCCAAGTCATCCCTTGTGGAGCTTGTCGGTGGCCTTGCCAGACGGTGACCCTACAAAGAGGTATGCCCCCAGGCGCTACCTCAACCCAGGGAAGTTCCAGAACATCTGGGAGATGTACGAAGTTAGCGTTGCCAAGGTTGACAAAGTTTCCAAGGCCACCCTGTACAGCGTCTGGAATTCATCTTGGAAGAATGTGCTGAAGTTTCGCAATTCAGGGCAAGGGAAGAGGTGCAAAGTGTGTGCTGCCTTGGACGAGGCGAAGTCCAAGGCCTCGAGCACCGAGGAGCGCCAGCAGCTTATCAAGGAGAAAATGGATCACATCACGCAGATCAAAGCAGATCGCGCCATAAATGTCAGGGGCAACTTGCAGTCGGAGCATGATAGTGCTTCGACACGCACACAGGGCTCCGAGGTGCTGAAGATCACCATCGATGGGATGGATCAGGCCAAGTTCAGAGTGCCCAGAAATACAGTTCCTAGAGAATTCCAAACAATTCGCGGGCCAAGAGGCCCCCAAGATGGCTTTAGGAGCAGGCCCTGACGGGGGACCCGAACGCACATGCCCCGAGAGGTCCCCAGAAGGCCCCAAGAAGCCCCCAAGAGGCCCACAAGAGGCCCCAAGAGGCCCCAAGGAGACCCTGGAGGTCCCAAGAATACCACCAAGAGGCCCCCGAGAAGCCTCAAGAGACCCCAAGCAGCCTCCCAAAGAGGCGTCTTGTCCACGACAAAGTTTGGCCCCAAAATGCTCCACGGACTCAAAGGAATTGCAAAGAACATTCAGTGCTCGGAAAATATGCTTCCAATGGCCAGAGCCAATGCTGTCTTGGGCCCTGTAGGGCCATTTTGAGGCCCTCATGGAGGCATCCTGGACCGTATCGGGGCGATGTTTGGCGCCTCCTGGAGCGCGCGTAAGCCGAACATGCAAGAATGCTAAAACCCTTTAAGAAAAAACACACTGGAAATCAATGACTTATTGCCTCTGGGGGCCCTCCGGCAGCCCTCTTGGGAGGTCTCTCGGTGGCCTCTCGGGGGGTCTTAAAGGCGTCTTGAGCCCTCTGGCGGCCACCTTTGGGCGTCTTTGACCGATCGTTCGACGACTTGGAGCCCTCTTGGACCGTCTGGGGGGTCAGCTGGGGCCCTCTTGGAGCGATCGGAGGGGCCCGAGAGGCCACGCCCAGGAGGAAAACCACCTCTGCCCCGAATGTATCCCGGGTACTTTTCGTCTGGGGACCCCCAGGGGCTTCCCCCCGCGCGTGAACTAAATATTGTTAGCCAGAAACTACTTAGCAAACCACCCCTGGGAAACTTCGTACATCAGCGCACGTGAACCACCTGACAACCTGAGTACCTCGAAGGCTACATCGAACTCATCTCCCACCCCTGAAATATACTTGTGTATATGTACATATTGACAATATGATAGATACATGGGTAACTCGATATACATATAGACAGTTATATAGTTGTATTTGTATACGTTCAGATGTGTATACATAAATACAACTCGATGTATATATACATGTATAAGGGTACGTGTATGTCGATCGATGTATAAACAATCTGATATATACAAATGCATATACATACATACACATATACACATGTATACGTATATATACATGTATGTATATATGAACACACATCGATCCACAATTGTATATGATGATAGAACTGTATGTACCCAGTTGGCTAAACATTTCCAATGTGATATACAGCTGGACCTATATACACACTGACAATACTTACACGCATACCGATACTTATATAAAATTACCTCTATAGCTAGGTAGTTAATTAGATAGCTAACTCGATACTTATGTGGATTATTGTCTATGTGCATACGCATATATGCAATTAGACAGACAGATGGACATGTATAATGATATAGATGTATATATTATATATATATATATCGGGAAATATATACTACAACACATTAGATACATACATATATGTATGTGTCGGTGGATTGTATTGACAGGTCAATAAGTACATAAATCGATATATAGGTGGGCACATGCGCGCGAAAATAGAAACGTTGAACAAACCAAGTGGAACCCAGAGCCATCGCAAATCGACCGCCTCCCCTTCCCCACCCCCCAACCTCCTTCAGACCCGAAGGGTTGTCTGATCGGTATACATGTACATTTATGTTGCTCGCATCTGCACCCCCCTCCCAATCCAGGCACACACACCACCACCACCACAACCATCACCACCACCACCACCACCACCACCACCACCACCACCACCACCACCACCACCACCACCACCACCACCACCACCACCACCACCACACACACACACCACACACACACACACACCACCACCACCACCACCACCACCACCACCACCACCACCACCACCACCAACACACACACACACCACACACACACAAACCACCACCACCACCACCCAGTACAGCGTTTCGTGGGCCCATCTGGAGCTCCACCGAAGGTCCCAATGGCGCAGTTCGCATGCGTCCCCTCCCCCCCCCCCACACACACACACTAACCACCCCACCCACCACCACCACCACCGCTGCCACCACCACCACCACACCACCACCACCCACCCACCCACCCACCCACCCACCCACACGCATACACACATACACACACCAACCCACCCTTCCCCACCCCACCGCCACCCCACCCCAACCAACCCCCACCCCCACCCCCACTCACCCAATACAGCGTTTCGACCGAATGCCCCAGTGGTACAATTCGCATGCGCCCGCGCCACAAATTTCGGCGCACCCTCACGCTTCGTGGACACATAGGGAGTCCCCCCCTCCTTCGTCCCACCTGCCTGCGGTACCCACACTTGCATACGGTTGGGTCCTTCGCCAAACTAAGTTACGAATTACATTGTACACTGGGGAAACACATAACAATGAGAAACAGTAAGCCCGTGTTAGTATATACAGTGTTGGTGTGTACTGTGTGGAGATACTGGTGTGTTGCATACATCTATAATACTAATGAATATGCGTATGCATGTGTGGTTGTAGACATCTGTATCCTTTGCACATTGTAGTCCCTGATTGCAGAAAGCGCCATTTCATCTGACTGCCCAGGCTTCATCGGCAGACCTGCAGCAGTGCTGGAGGCCCCAGTTACATGTGGTTGGTACTATAGCTTTCGGATACCTGGAGGGGTTCTGGGTGATGGACACCGACAGGCCGAAGGACAGCAACATGCAGTGCACGGTCATTGCAAAGACCCTCGAGCTTGTGGAGGCCAAGTGCAAGGCGGCAGGCAAGTCTTTGCCTCGCACTCTCATCGTGGCCTGCGACAACACGACCAGGGAGGGCAAAAACCAGCACTTTCTCAGCTTCTTGGGGTACTTGCAGGCCACACAGAAGTTCCAGACAGTTCAATGCGAGTTCATGAGGACTGGCCACACACACAATGAGCAGGACATCGGTTGTTTGAAACTGCGTCGGAAATAGAGGACTGAATTTGTACATATTTGCTATTCGAGCATTTGTGTGGGCTCCGAGTCTGCTTACGCCCCCGGGAAAATTCAATGGCCCTGCGGGCTGTCATATGTTACCTCTGGGTACCCTCTGCTAGAACTCCACCTGTCGATTTGTTTGGAGTGAGCACAAAGCATCACGATCATGTTTCGGGGCCTTCTGGTGAGCGTTCGCCCCATGTTGTAGACTGGGTAGCCTTGTGGTTTCACTTCAGTTCGGTAATACAACACAGGGGGGGGGGCCTTGGCCATGGTTTGTCACATGGAAACTGCGAACGCGGGCCTCGCATGAGGAGTCGCATTGACACCCTCCATGGTTCTCGGTGCAAGTGGAGCCCCATATGATATTTGGGGGGCCCAAAAACCAAACGGCTACCCTGATGGCCCCCCAAACCCAAATTGGCTTTATAAACCTGATATCAAGTTTGGGTGGGCCGCTTCTTTGAAACAACCAGTGGTGGCGTCCAGAACGCCTGTCCGAGCTTTTTCTGGGCCACATGAGTGGCATTTAATGAGTGGCCAGGCAGAAGCACAAGGGGGCCAGGCGAGGCCTTGCGAGGTGCTCTTCGTTTCATTTCACCGCGAAAAACAATGTCTGCAAGTTGTTTTTGAAGTATAGTATGTGTGGTTTGGCTTTGGGGGGTTGGAAATCGGACATGCATGGGCGAATTTTTCCAGGAAGCATAACAGCCAAGTAAATTCAAAGATATTGCGATGTTTGCTGAGATGTGTTTCGGCCGTGTGTCAGCCCCAATCCACCTCCCAATGCCTATCCTCATGAATTTGTGGCTTGGTTTAATAGCGCTGATGCCTGGTGCGTGGATCCAACTTCAAAATGCACCCGGCGAAAAGATTCGCGAGTCAAAACTCAGAGGTTTTAGTTCAGTTGTGTAGAATTTGCGCCAAGCCCCAGGATCAGCGCTTCAGCACCTTGGCAACACGGTTGAGTTCAGCGCCGACCCTGGAGTCCCCACAGGAGTTCGTCGACTTCATCAAGTCCAACATGCCTCATGCTGGGGGGCGAGATGTGTATTCAGAGCTTCTGGACGGCACCTGGAACTTCAAGGACTTCCTGGCCCCTTTGGATATTCAGATTACAGGTGTTGCGAGCACGTCTAAGGAGGATGCTGCACATGTGTGGAGACTTGTGGACAGAACGCTTCTCACCCAGGCTGGCTTCCAGGAGAGCGCAATTGAGGTGCAGCACCCAGACTGGCAGAACCTCCCCCCTGAGAGCTCCGACGTTATCTTGCTGACCAAGACTTACATGCACAGCCCGAATTACAGTCAGAACCCAGTCCTCATGCTCCCAGCGACCCAGATTCTCAAGCTCTCGAAGGATTGGGGGGGGTGCTTTCAAGCTTGCGCCCAGTCAGGGTGCCCTAGACGAAATTTGCATCCACTTTGAGTTTTGTCAGTCCAGTCCTGGGGCTTTGGAAAAATCCTGCGCCGCTGGGCTTTATTTCAAAGCTGCCCTGCGCTTTCGCGTCATAGCTCTGGGCTCAAGCCCAGGTCTCGATTCCTTCATTCGATTTGGTCTCGAGGCGATGTTTACACAGGTGGCTCTTCTGTGAGGAAGGGGGCTGTCGCCCCCTCTCGCCCCCAACCCCCCTGGCCCCCTCGACCCTTATGCTCTCCACCATTGCGTTTCCACCTCTTACGCCTTTTCCATTGCAGGGCGATCTGAAGCCGTGCAAGCTGAACCCATTGGGAGAGACAGTCATCAAAGAATACCGCAAGACTGCTTCACTGGTGCAGAAGGACCCTTGGAACCTCCTGGTGGCAACGTCCTACCTGACCAAATTGTGTGATGACAGTGAGGCATGCCGGCTTCCAGAGCCACCTGAACTCTCTTTCATTTTCGACTATGTGATGCCCTCTTCAGGCGCTGCTGACCAATTAGTCTCGAACCTGATCCTGGATGGGTCCGCTGGTGTGGTCGTGCGCGAGATTACAGTGGGCGCGAAGGCATCGCCTGCTGCTGCAGCACCAATGAAGCGCCCAGCAGGCGCAGTGCTTCGCAGGCCAGCCAAGAGGCCCAATGTGGATGCTCCTGCGGATGGTGTTGTGGCCCCAGAGGCTGCTGCCCCTGGCCCTGCTGTGGCCCCAGAGGCTGCTGCCCCTGGCCCTGCGCCTGCCCCAGAGGGTCCTGAGGCTCCTGGGTTACCTGATGGAGTGCCCAATCCCTTTCCCTTGGAGCTCCCGGCAGGCTTCCGTTATGGCTGCAGTAAGTGCCGCTACGAGCTCCCTCGCGGCTGCAAGCAGTGCCGCGATTGGGCAGCAACGGGCCATCGCAACTTCTTTAAGACTCATGACATGCGCATTGTGCAGAAGCTTTGATGCCAACTCATTGTTCTGTTGCGTGATGTGGCCAGTTTTGTAAGTTTCCGGGGCCCATTGGGGCCCAGCAGCCTGCACCAGCAGCCTCAGTCTTGCAAATCTTCAGGTTCAGGTTCAAACGAAATGGCCAGACATGAAATCATAGAACTCTCTCTTGGCAAGAATGGAGTGCTTGGTGCATGGGGGCGAAGCTCACAGCTACTCTATGGAGTTGGCGCCAGCAGCGCTGGCGCCCATTCAAGCGTAGGATTCTTCAAGAGATAGTGTTCCTAGGGCGTGTGAAAAAAAAGCGTGGATGCGAAGTCCATCGCGCCTTCTGCCCATGTTGAATGGCCAAGCTCAGCCACTGGAAGAAGAAAAGGGCCACTTGGTGATAGCATATTGTTCGGAACTGTCTTGCTCGCCGATTGGGGAGGGCCACCTCTTGGAGCAGCTTTGGACATCAATGATAGTACTATTGCGCCCCAACCTGAGGCCACCTGAGAAATTTATTTTGGCAGGGTTGCTAGCTGTGCTGGATTTTCAGCTTTCTCAGACCACCACACCGAAAATTAATTCGGTAGGGTTGCTAGCTGTGCTGGATTTTCATCACCATGCAAAAATTTATTAGGTAGGGTTGCTACACTGTGCTGGTTTCCTGTGAAACCGGCACAGACAGCGACTTGCCTAGCAACCCTTCCAAATTAAATGTATGATGCTACCTCTTTTGGGCCACCTTTCCCCTCAAACGTTGCACCACTCCAACACATAAGTCGGCAAGATTGCTAGCTGTGCTGGTTTCCTGGGAAACCGGCACATCTCCGCCCATCCAAGCAACCTGGGCAAATTATTTGCTCGATCCCCAAATCAGGCCTCGCGGCAGATCTCAGATCTTGTTTTCCTCATGCCAAGATGCGCGGGCTTCCTGGGAATCCCGCGGATCTCTACAGTAGGGCGCCACCCTCGGCGGAAGTCCACCCCCCCTCCCCAGACCATTGACTTGTGCTGGATCCTTGGATCATACAGGACTTGCGCGGGATTCCTGGGAAACCGGCGGATGTCGGCTATGATTTTCAGGACATCGACTTGTGCTGGATCCCATGCAAGCCCCACGCGTTTGAACTTTGTGTTTCTGTGTCGCCACTCTGGCTCAAAGTCTTGTGTCCCTGACAAGATGTCATAATGTGGTCCTCTGACACCGCATGGTGGCGGTCTGGATATGCAGACAATTGGTTTGGCTGGGATAGCAGCTGGCAGTGGTCAGGTTCAGAATCATGTTGGGGAGCAAACATGGTTGACTATGGCAATGGAAAGATGGCTGCTTCTTCGAGTGGCCTGGGTGCTGCCTGGTCTGTTTCCAAGAACACTGCAGAGATCAACGGCGAGTGGCATGCTTATGGTCAGACTGGTGCAGATGCCCAGGGCGATCAGTCCAAGGCTGGCTGCAAGGCTGATCCCGAAGTTACCGAGGCAGAGACTGTCCTCATCCCGCTCGCCAAAGCCAGGCCCATGAAGATCTACTTGACAAGGGAGTTCGAGACACTGGAGTCGCAGCCTGCTGTGAAGTCCAGGGATCCCCGTTTGTGGAATCACTTCGAGGAGACGAGGATAATAGCTGAAATTGCAGCCATGGAGGTCGAGGACACACTTGCATCTGCGATGCGGCTGAATGCTATCATGGAGAAAAATGCGAAGAGTCAGAAATATGCAGCGCTGAAGGTACCTAGGCCCCCGCCTTTCCCTCCACCAGGATTTGTAGGTCCTGGGCCTGGGGCGCCTCCAAAGAAGAGCTGCGGCCCACCGCCTTCGAATGTTCCTCCAACTGCAAGCGTTGGCCCACAGCCTCCGGGTTTTCCTCCACCCCCCAGCGTCAATACAGCATCGAAGCCTTGCAAATTCATCCCGACCCCTGGAGATGATGCAGGCATGCAGCTGCGTAAACTGAAGGACAGGCATAATGAGCGCGAGTCCAGACGTAGGGCTAGGAGGGCCAGGGAGGCAGAGGAGTGGCTGAACCGTTCACAAAGTTCGGGGTCACAGAATCAGCCTTCTGTCAGCTCTGCTCATTATCAGTAGACATGCGGTGCCAAACTTAGCTGCGTGTCCTGAGATGTGCTTCTCTTGGTGTCAGCCAGAAGTAACTTGCAGTTTGCCCCTCCCCTTTACTTCCTACACCAATTTCGAAGATCTGGTGGTCACAGAAAATCTGGACATCTAGACCCCCAGAACGTTGTAGATAGCAATGCCCTCTTGGGTTAACTAGTTGGGGTGACTTAGGGTCTGTCGCTGATTCCTTCAAACAGTGCTTGCTCTTTCTGTCGTTGAGCCTGTGCATTGCTGCCAGCTGTGCTGGCAAAGATCCTAAGATTGGACTTCATGTCACTTGTTGGGTCCTTTGGAAATCCCGGGTCCCCCAGTTGAGCTGTTGAGCGCAATCCGTAGAGCCCCAGTTACATGAGTTCATGTGATAAGTGCTTGCGCAATTCATGGCATGCTCGTGGTGTAAGCCATCCATTTCCAGTGCATGTATCCATTGTCCTTGGGATTCCGGTGAGCCATTATTGAGGTATCGAGTCCGTGTGATTTGTCCAAGGTTTGCAAGAGTGCGAGCCATGTCCCTTCAACTACCAGATGGTATGCCAGATCAAGCAGATCAAGATCTGGATGACCACGCCTCCACAGTCGCAGGATGGGCAGAACCAATGGTCCCACAGGGCCTGGAGGTGCTGTGCAATTTCATTGACAAGACGTCGGCAGACCTCCAAGACATCTTCAAGCAGTATGGCAACCCGCAGGCCTACCTGATGAAGTCCATGCCTGCGAAGGAAGACCAGGCGGCATTCACCCATTGGCTTCGCGACATGTTCCCGGAGTCCGATGACACCTTGTACAACCATGATGTGACCTTGCCTGGTGTGTCTGAGTCTGACTTGGGCGGGGAGGTGGCCTTCTGCATCCACGTGTCCTCGCTCGGCTTCCACCAGGCACTTTGTGTTTTCAAAAACACGTTTTGCGAGGTAAGTAACCCCCCATCTGGAGGGGACGCCTTGGGGCCTTTTTGGGACTCGATTTGGCCATCTCTGGCGCTCCAGGACCGCCAAATCTGTGCACCCACAGGGGGACCTCTGCGGGTCTGTGTTTTCGGCGACCGTTTGGCCACACATGTGGCCGTTCTGAGGGCCTAAGTTTGGCTATGTCGGAGCTTGGAAGGGCTGTTGGGTGGCTCTATGGGGGTTGTGCCCTCCTAGGAACTAGGGAAATCGGCCGTGGGGCAAAAAAATGAAGCGTCCTGATGTGTCTCAAGGGTTTTGAACGACAGAGATGTGAGTCTTAGGTGCTGTTTTTGGCCATGATCATGGGCCCTACGCTGTTGGCCAAACCTACTACCCCCCTTTGAGAGTTAACGCGCAAATCCATTTGCCCCCAATCCAGGCTTGCAGCATGAAGCCTGCGCCGGGCAAGGATGTCACCCGGCAGCTGTGGGAGAACTACCTGAAAGATGGCTTCGTGACTTCTGGAGAACCCCTCCTGGCTTCACAGCCTGAAGAGCTCCAAGTTCGCCCTGAGCCTCCACTGCCGGCCCCGACTGCCCATGCTCCGCATTCTCTGGGGTACATCAAGGGGCAGGCTCGCAGCCTCACGCTCTTGGCCCTCCTGCACTACTGCTACTCCAAGAATATTGACTTGAAGGAGGTGCACCCGCTCCTCTGGCAGTCCGTGTGCAGGATTTACGTCCTGAAGGTCACCTACAGTACGAAGGCAGACGAGGCGTTGGCCAATATGAAACTCAGTGCGAGGGGGAGCATTCGCCGAGCTAACAACCTAGTGGTGACTGTGGTGATGCTTCACAACCTCTCCAAGCAGGGCTTCGGGGACCTGCAGTCCTTTGCGCGCAGGTGCCATAGGGGTGCCAAGACGTAGGAGCTTTGAAATCGTGTTAATGGGGCATTTATTTTGGTGACATGCGAAGCCCAGGGGTCACTGAAATTCAGAGGGCGAGGTTCAGAGGGCGCCCCCTGGGACAATTCGACATGTCCAGACCCAGCGTTGCTATCTTGACGAGAAGCTGTGGAAGGTGTTTTGAATTTGTACGGTCGCCCTGAGACTGGACCCAGGGCCCCAGCATGCCTCACTGAAATCTTCGGATTGCTTCAGAATGTAGAATGACATCTAATTTGTATTTACCTATTTCTTGTCCTGCCGAGAATTCTAGCAGGCTGGAGGGGCTGGGGTCTACGAAAACGCCACCCCCCACAGCATGGATGGGGGGATACGCACTGTGTATAGTTATCCAAAAGTTCAGGCTTTGATGATACTTAAATGAAAGAGAATGAACATGCAAGTCAAGTGGCTCAGCGTGAAGTCTAAACTTGTGGCGCAATATGTAGGATGCATGCCACATGATACAATGTATGTGGTCCAACGTATCCGGTGTGCGCAACGTGGTGTAAGCTACGCGCTGCACTCATGAGGTACCAGCTCACATCACCTCTGTATGACATGCAATGCTATGTTGTATAAGCTATGTGACCCAACACATAACAAATCGTTTGCATGTTGTGCCTTGTGTATGTTGACCTACTACCTACACCTATCTAAATTATACATGAGTTATGTGTGAACCATGTCTTAAGTATGTCTTAGGTGTGTCTGGAGTATGTCTTGATTGTGTCTGAAGTATGTATGCATCATGTCTTACGTGCGTATTAACTATGTATTCGGTATGCCCGAAGTGTGTAGGAGTTATGTAGTATCTGTGTCCTAGGGATGTCTTCATTATGGATTGAGAATGCCTGGAGTGTGTATTGATTATGTACTAAATATATCGTATATATTTGATGTGTATGTATTACGTGTGTTTTAATTATGTGTGAAGTATGTCTTACTTACGTCTGACATATGTACAACTTATTCCCTCACGATGGATCAACCATGTGTTGCTTATGGTTTGAGTATGCTTTAATCATGTATGAATTCTAGACGCTTCGCGTATCCCCACCAGCCCGTCCAGAAATGAGTCCCAGGGGAGTGGAGGTTATCAGGGAAGCGGGAGAGCATGCAGAAGAACAACAGGCGGGGTGAGCCGCCATATGCCCCAAGAGGGGAAGGATGTAGGAGGAGCCGTCGTCGTTGGAGTAGGAGGAAGAGGAGGAGCAGGACGAGGAGCAGGAGCAGGAGGAGGAGAAGGAGGAAGATGAGGAGGAGATGGAGGACTGCGAGGACGAGGAGGACGAGAAGAAGGAAAAGGACAAGGAGGAGGATGAGGATGAGGAGGAGGAGGGGGAGGGGGAGGGGGAGGAGGGAGGAAGATAAAGAGGAGGAGGAGGAGGTCAATGGCGAGCTTGGGGGCCCCTTGGGCCGTCTTTGGGGCCTCTTGGCCGTCCTGGGGGCCTCTTGCGTATATCGGGTAGCCTCTTGTGGCCTCTTGGGGGTCTCTTGGGGCATCTTGGAGGCCTCTTGGGGGCCTCGTGGGGCTTGGGGCCCTCTTGGGGCGCTCTTGGGGCGCTCTTGGGAGCCTTCGGGGCGCTCTTGGGGCCATGTTGGAGGAGATCTATCAAAGAAGGGGGGGTCGTATATTAGCGCTGCCCCTCTAGAGTGCCTCGAATCGCCTCTGAGGCCCTTCTTGAGGCCAAAATCCTTCCAAAACCTAAGGAAAATCAATGTTTTGTGCTTTTTCGCTTTTTCGCCCCTGGAGCCGTCTTGGGCCATCTTGGGAGCCTCTTAGGGCCTCTTGGGGGCCTCTTGGGAGCCTCTTGGAGGCCTCTTGGCGGTCTCTTGGGGCCTCTTGGGGTCCTCTTGGGGCGCTCTTGGGGCGCTCTGGGGAGCCTTCGGGGCGCTCTTGGGGCCATGTTGGAGGAGATCTATCAAAGAAGGGGGGGTCGTATATTAACGCTGCCCCTCTAGGGTGCCTCGAATCGCCTCTTGGGAATTTATTGGGGCCAAAATCCTTCCAAAACCTAAGGAAAATCAATGTTTTGTGCTTTTTCGCTTTTTCGCTCTTAGAGCCGGCTTGGGCCATCTTGGGAGCCTCTTGGGGCCTCTTGGGGGTCTCTTGGGAGCTTCTTGAAGGCATCTTGGGGGCCTCTTGGGGCCTCTTGGGGCCCTCTTGGGGCGCTTTTGGGAGCCTTCGGGACGCTCTTGGGGCCACCTTGGAGGAGATCTATCAAAGAAGGGGGGGTCGTATATTAGCCCTGCCCCTCTAGAGTGCCTCGAATCGCATCTTGGGCCTCCCCAAGGGGCCAAAATCCTTCCAAAACCTATGGAAAATCAATGTTTTGTGCTTTTTCGTTTTTACGCTCTTGGAGCCGTCTTGGGCCATCTTGGATGTACAATGACCTGCGGAACCCCTCGTCCAGGTCGGTGGGGAGGGGTGGGGAAAGAAGGGGGGTGACAGAGGAAACGCTCTAGACCACCTACGCCCTAAAGGGCTGGTGTGATTATGTGCGTGTGTGGGTGGGGAGGCACATGCGAACTGCGCTCCCTTCTGGGGCCACGAAGCGCTGTACCAGGTACGGGAGACGCATGCGAACTGCGCCACTGGGGCCTTCAGTGGAACTCCCGATGGGGCCACGAGGCGCTGTACTGGGTTGGGGGCGACGCATGCGAATTGCCCCACTGGGACCTTCGGTGGAGCTCCCTACGGGGCAACGAAACGCTGTGCTGGATAGGGGGAGACACATGCGAACTGCGCCTGGGGTTCGAATGCGTCTCCCCCTTCCAGTGCAAGACTTCCTGGCCCAAAGGGAGCTCCACCGAAGGCCCCGGTGGCGCAGTTTGCATGCGTCTCCCCCAACCCAGCACAGCGTTTCGTGGCCCCACAGGGAGCTTCACCGAAGGCCCCAGTGGCGCAGTTCGCATGTGTCCCCATAGGGAGCTTCATCTAGGCCGCCCATGGTGCAGTCCGCATGCGTCTCCCCCACACAATTCAACGTTTCGTGGCCCCGTAGGGAGCTCCACCAAAGATTCCAGCGGCGCAGTTCGCATGCGTCCCCCCAACCCCCCACCCCACCCCTCCCTCCACACCACCACCGAAACCACCACCACCACCATCACCACCACCAACCACCACCACCACCACCACCACCACCACCACCACCACCTCCACCACCACCACCACCACCACCACCACCACACACACACACACACACCCACACCCACACACCCACACACACAGTACAGCGCTTCGTGGCCCCATAGGGAGCTCCACCGAAGGCCCCAGTGGTGCAGTTCACATGCGTCTGCGCCACACATTTCAGCGCACCCCTCACGCTTCGTGGCCCCATAGGGAGTCCCCACCTCCGTCGTCCCACCCACTTGCCTGCGGTACTCACACTTGCAGATGACTGGGTCCTTTGCCAGGCTAAGTGTTTTGTGCTTTGTGTGTGCCATGCGGGTGTGTCATGTGTGAGACATGTGCGTGCGTGTGTGATTCCTTAATCAAAGTAGAGTCCCATATGGCCTTTTGGGTAGCGAGAGGGAACCCGAAGGGCCACCAACCCCGTACTTGTATAATTGTGTATGTCAATTTGGGATGGGCTAGTGTTTGTGTCGAAGACGGTTGCCGGCCCAATTTGGGGCCACCGTAGTGGCGTCCAAGTGGCCCTTCAGAGCATTGGATCTCTTGGTCTGTGTTTATTTGGACGTTGTTAGCTGAACTTGTCAATTGTTTTTTTTGACCCTGGCAGGTGGAATGCCATGACCACCAAGCAGCACCAGCTGGTGGGCAAGCGTGCTGTCGCCCTCAAGCTTCTGTTTGAAGTGGCGCCCCGTGCTGGCCTCGAGAGCATCCTCGAACATGTGGGATCGATGGGCTGGGGCTCCTGTGTGTGGACTGAAGACGTCCTCGCTTCAAAAAAAATCTACCCGAACCACCAGTTTGCAAGCAAGTCAAAAAAGTGGACTGCCCGTGTCAAGACAAGCGAAGAATCCTTCTTGCTCATGGTGGAGCGTGCGCAGAATTCGTATGAGATGAGCAACCCCAACCTCAGGTGGAAGTTGACCCCTGCGAACGCAGAAGCCTTGGCAGAACGCGCGTCTGCGTGTCTTGCCATGGCAGCCGAGCTACAGCTCCAAGTGCCAATCCCGGAGCAGAAGATCAAGGACGCCTTCATCGAGCAGTGGCGCATGGGCTCGGAGCACGTGGACTTCGAGCTCCAGGCGGCCCTCATGGACAAGAGCGATACTTTCGACGTTGCCATGCACATGCCGACGCTCAAGAAGTTGGTTGATGAACATGTCTTCTCCACCCCAGTCAGCCTGGCCACAGACGCCCAGCAGGCACTGGACTCCGATCAATTCCACCTCTTGATCAAGCAGTTGGAGTATGACACGACTTGCTACGAGAATTGGATGAAAAAATGTTCTGGTGTAGTGTGCGCCCGGTACCATCGGGAGCAGGAGACTGGGTTGTTTTGGCCTACTTGTCTTCACGATTGCTGGTTTGTAAAGCACCCTGGATTGTGTTGGTGCCACAAAATGTACGGACCCCTCGCCTCCGTGAAACCCCTGCCCTGTAACATGCTAATAGGACTCTACAAGAAAGAATGAAGAAGGAATAATAGGAAGGAGTACACATATACACACGCACCCACTGTGAGAAGCTTCGTTACAAAACAGCGTTTCCATTCTGCACACATGAAGGAGACAATACCTAGATACAGTATAACCCCACTAACATCAAGCCAAAGGATGCCACCAAGAAGATCAGGATTGACGTTTTCAACTCATTCCAATGACTTCAGAACCCACCCATCCACTCCCGCAGCCACCCACGCCAAGAATCAGGAGAGAAGGGAGGAGGAAATCTTTCATTTATCAGATCAAATTGACATGTAACTCTAACACACAACCTCGTGAAACACCAGAAATCAAGACTACCCCCCCCACCCCACCCCTGCCCCCTCGCACCCAGGATTGTTCATGCCAAGCTTGAGGGTTTCAAGTTTGAGGTGGCGAAAACGTGTGCGCAAGCTGCACAGACTTCCCTGGACTAGTTTGTTCCTTTGGACCTCCTCTCTTCTTTCATTTTGCTGGGGCAGTCCCATTCGCATGTTACGGGCCGCTACTCTCCCTGTAGCTCGCTTTTCACAGGAGTTCAGGCTGGAGGTGAAGAACAAGTGCGCACAGGCTGCGCAGACCTTCTTGGGCTCGTGTGTGAAGCTGGTTGTGTGGTCAAAAAAGGTGGAGGATGTGGTGGCAGACGTGATCGCCTTCAAGCGGGAGGTGATTATGAAGAAGGTGGGCGTGAACCCAGGTGATGTGCCAGTGATGTCGTTGCTCAACTGGGCTGCCCCGTGTGCCCTGAGCCAGGACATCCAGGATAAGCAGGCTACTGTTGTGAACTGGAGCCTCCATGAGAATGCGTCCAACTGCACAGCAGTAATCCTGCCCGTCTTCACCTATGCGCGAGGCAAGCTCTACTTAGAAGAAATCAAGGCGCTGCAGTCTCTCGCGTCTGGGGGGCACAACGTGGACTTTCCGTTCTCGATGGTGTTCAGCAGCCAGTGCGACCCACGCGACTTGCGCCCAATGGTGTATGGAGGTCGCTTGGCTTTCCCAGCAGCAGCGACGGACCTTCAGAAGAATCCATTCTTCAGCAGCTCTCTCAGGGTGGATCGTCGGACCAAGGAGGTGCAACAGCTCCCGGGGAAGAAGATGAAGGTGGTGGAGGATGGTTTGGGCCTTCCTAAATAATATTGCTCGTTGCAGACTCAGTTCTAAGGACGATGCTAACACAGATCAGGATTTGGTTAACTGCATTTCGAATGTTTAACTTTGTGGGCCCTTCAGCCCTTCAGGCCAAGTCCAATTGCAGTAAGGTCTCCAGGATTCATCTTGTGGCTTGTGATTTCATGGAGTCTGCTACGCTGATGAGCAGATGCATGATCAACACACTTCGTACAGACTCATTCCGATGACTCCTTGTGCCCCCACGAATCACATCTGGCTGAATATGCCTGGCTTCGATTTTCTTTTGAAGGTTTCAGGGTGCCTTGGAATTGTCCCCAGGATCTGAAATCCCGCCAGCCCTCTGGGCGTAGGTGGTTTAGAGACTTCCACCCCTCCTTCTTCCCCTTCGGGGAGGGGTTTACCCCTCCCCCTACCCCCTCCTCATGGACCTGGAGGGGGGGGGGTCGCGAGTTGCCAGGGCGTCCAAAACGGCCTCGGCGAGGAAGCCAAAGTCATTGACGTTTTTAGGGTTGTGGCCCCATTTTGGACTCCTGGGGGGGGGGCTAATTGACGCTCCCCTCTTGTTTGATCGATCTCCTCCAATATTGTCCCAAGAAGCGCCCGGGAGGCCCCGAGAGGTCCCAAGATAGCCCCAAGATGGCCCCAAGAGGCCCCCAGGCCCCCAAGAGACCCCCAAGAGGCCCCAAGAGACCCCCCAGAGGCACCCAAGATGCTCCAAGAGACCTCGGCGAGAATGCCAAAACGGCCTCGGCGAGGAAGCCAAATTCATTGGTTTTACCAGGGTGGTGGCCCCATTTTGGCCTTCTGGGGGGGCGCTAAGTATAATTACTGCTCCCCTCTTGTTTGATCGATCTTCTCCAAGCTGGCCCCAAGAAGCGCCACGGAGGTCCCAAGATGGAGGTCCCAGGATGGCCCCAAGATGGCCCCAAGAGGCCCCCAAGAGGCCCCCAGGAGGCCCCCCAGAGACCCCCAAGAGGCCCCAAGAGACCCCCCAGAGGCACCCAAGATGCTCCAAGAGGCCTGGGCGAGAATGCCAAAACGGCCTCGGCGAGGAAGCCAACATCATTGGTGTTACTAGGGTGTTGGCCCCATGTTGACCTCCTGGGGGGGGACACCGATTATTGCTCCCCTCTTGTTTGATCGATCTCCTCCAAGATGGCCCCAAGAAGCGCCCAGGAGGCCCCAAGAGGTCCCAAGATAGCCCCAAGTTGGCCCCAAGAGGCCCCCAAGAGGCCCCCAGGAGACCCCCAAGAGACCCCCAAGAGGCCCCAAGAGACCCCCCAAAGATGCTCCAAGAGGCCTCGGCGAGAATGCCAAATCGTTGATTGCACTTAGGTTTTAGCCACATGTTGGCCTCTTGGGGGGGAGCACTGATTAAGATGACTCCAAGAGCGCGTGAGAGAGCCCAAGATGACCTCCAAGATGGCTCAAGAGATCCCAAGATGTCTCAGAATGGCTTCCTCTGTGTGCTGCCCACTTCCCTGATCCAGACAACTCCTCTGGGCATCGTTTCTGGATGAGCTGGTGGGGATTCGCGAAGCGTCCGCAATTTTTTGCTCCAATGCATCCAACAGGACTTGTCTGCAGACTCGTTGCCACCATCCACAGATGGTCGGGACTCCTATGTCCACGGAGCGTCCAAGTTTCAGCAGGTGGGTGTGGAGGCCAGCGTTGCCCTCCTGCAGAGTTTGACAGACGGCGCCAACCTGGAGGGCATCAAGGCAGTCTTGATCCTGGACTTGAATGTTCGTACCGGGGACTTCCTCGAAGCGTTTGTCTCGCACAGGAAGCAATTCAATGCTCCCTTCTTCTTCTTTGGATGTTGCGCCAACCAGGTGGAGATGGATTGGGTGCTCCACACGGTGCAGGAGTCCATTGAGACTGGATTGCTTGCAGGCAAGGTGGAGATCCCAGGCTTCACGCAGCCAAGCACCAAGGTCAGCGATGACTTGCTCGAGCCATTCCCCCAGCAGCCGCGCCTCAACAAGCTCATCATCGGGGGGGCGGACAAGGATCGCTTGCTCCTTCCAGCGAGCATCGTGAAGCAGTGGCAATTCGACCCCACTTTCGGTCCAGAGTTCGTGGATTGGCTCAACAAATGGACTCTGAAATATGCAGTTGTTGATGAGGTGCAGGAGAAGGATCTGAAGTCCGGCAAGCGGCCTGGTGGTGAGGAAGAGGAGCCAAGTCCCAAGAAGCCCCGTACCAGCGATAAGTACATTGTCGACGCGAGCACAATCACGCAGGCCCTGTTGCTGGAGGCGAAGCTCCCAGGCAAGGACACAGCTACGCTGCAGATTCGCGCAGGTCACACCATCACCCTCCAGAACAAGACCACTGCCAAGGTGGTGCTCCAGGCCAACACCCTGATGTGCCAATTCGGGAAGGGCGGCTTCAAGCTGATCAAGGGCGAGGACAATCCTACTGATAAGCAATACCCATTCATCCTTCGTGACGACAAGACGCTGGTGGTCTTGGGCCAGACAGCGCAGACCCTTGGCAAGGTCATCGAAGAGCAGCGCCAGACCAAACCAGACTGCCAGATCTGCTACCACAAGATTGTGCGCAACGAGGACAACCCGAAGCTCTTCTCCCTGGACCTCTCCCACAAAGTCGCCTTCGAGCCTTCTGTGACGAACCCAGAGGTGTCTGTGAGCAACATGGGCTGCAAGGAGCCTGCCACGACGTGGTCGAGTGAGAACTTGGGCATTCTGTGGGTTGTCAGGTGGGGTCAGAAGGGCCTGATGCCTGTCAAGCCAGCTGTGTACCTCAAGGCAGGTGTGAGTTTGGAGCCCGGCCAGGCTCTACTGTGCACCTCTACTACGGAGCCTCAGTGATGATATCACGACCCGTGGATGCCAGAACACTTGCATCCATACAATTTTTGCTGGCTGCCTGTCGTGAAGTTTTGGCTTTCTCAGCTTTCCCTCCTCAGAGTCCCAAGTGGTTGATATCAAATTGATCCCTCCTGTGTCTCTTTCTTTCTCTCCCTCTCTCTCGTTTTGGACGGCAGATTTTCAGACTACTCCACTCGCCGATGGTTAGCCATCTAGTTTCAGGGCGTGCGCCATGGCGCGCCTGCAACGCTTGATTATGCGATCGCGATGCTCCAGCGCGTGAAACATAACGAGATCAAGCAAGTGTGATAGCCATATGTGTATACGTAAATGTATATACATAGGTATGTATATGTGTATATATGTGTACATCCGGCATGCACATGGACGTTATCTGTACATGTTGATATATATATATATATATGTATAAGCATGGAGTAAATTTACTTACATGTATAACACAATACATCGGAGGTGGGGGGGGTGAGATCGAAGTGGAACGAAGAGACCCTAACCAACAGATCGGGTTCGGTTTCAATTGGTGTCACGCGTGTGGGCGAGGCGAAGCTGCGCGAGTTCCGTCACCAGTAAGGGTCATCTACGGCCATTTGGGCTCCCCTCCCCCTCTCCAGGGCGCGGCTCCTGGTTGTCCCGCGGTTGTCCCGATGGCTGTCCCGATGGTAGTCCCGATGGTAGTCCCGATGGTTGTCCCGATTGTAGTCCCGATGGTTGTCCCGATGGTTGTCCCGATGGTTGTCCCGATGTTTGCCCCGATTGTTGTCCCGATGGAGGTCCCGATGGCTGTCCCGATGGTTGTCCATAAGGTTGTCCATACAGTTGTTCAGACGGTTATCCTGATGGTTGTCCCGATGGCTGCCCCGATGGTGGTCCACACGGTTGTCCTGATGGTTGTCCTGATGGTTGTCCCGATGGTTGTCCCGATGGTTGTCCCGATGGCTGTCCCGATGGTTGTCCCGATGGTTGTCCCGACGGTTGTCCCGATGGTTGCCCCGATGGTTGCCCCAACGGTTGCCCCAACGGTTGTCCCGATGGTTCCCCCGATGGTTGCCCCGATTGTTGTCCCCATGGTGGTCCCGATGGTTGCCCCGATGGTTGCCTCGATGGTTGTCCCGATGGATAGATCGATGGATGGACAGACGGATGGATACGTATAGATAGATCAATATTCAATTATACAGGTAGTTATATACTGAGACATATATATATATAATGATAAAAATAATTCGGCCGATCGGTGGATAAATAAAGTGATAATGCGATATACAGATTCAGATATGTCATTTGTTGTGTATATATGATATGAAGATTCGGGCCTCGATTTACAATTTGACAGTTTGGTAATTTGGTACACAAATAGCCATATACATATAGTGGTATACATCGACATGACGTTCAGCAAATAAACTCGATACTATACTTCTATATATTCACATGCACGTATACATTATGTACCGGTATCTGTATATATATACGTGGGTATCGGTGGGTCAGTCACCTGTACATATATATATATATGTCGAACGTTGAATGTGAATTCATCGACAGGGTTTGCATACATACACTTGGGTGGAACTTGGGTGGAACAGTTTTATCTATATAAATGTAGTTAACTAAATGAGAACATAGATGAAATAGATCGCCAATTCGATAGTTGTATATATATATATATGCGTAGAGAGATAGCCAAATAAAGTAGGTTTTCATATATATATATATAACTATATATATGCGTATACATCGAAAGACGCATGGACACATGTGCGCGACACTAAGGAAGGTGAAGAAACCAAGAGAAACCCAGAGCCATCGCAGATCTACCGTCTCCCCTTTTCCCCCCCAATCTCCTTGTCACCCGAAGGGTGGTCTTATCGGTGTATACTTATATTAATGTATATATATATATATATCGGTATTGATATTTATAGTGGGGCTCACACTTGCACTAAGAACTCCCTTTGATGGCTTGGCACACACACACACATCGCGCGCACGCAAGGGCATGCAAAAACATGCGAGCATCCATGAAGTGGCACATAGAGACTCAAAGCACAAAAACCACATCCAGCCTCCACAATTATCACACGCACTACGACCACCACGCCTCAACTACCCTTTGGACCACCACCACCACCACAACCGCATTTTGCGCCACCACTACGACACCACCACCACCACCACCAATCACCGCCACCAGCCCAACTCCACCACCATATGTGTATCCTGGCATAAGCCAGCAGCGCTGGCTGGCTAGGGTGCTGGCCATTTGATGTTTTGTGTGGTTGCATATGCGGCCCCCCCCCCCACTTCCCCCTCGCCGCCGCCCCCCCCCCCTCCCTGTCACGCGCTCAGGTCGGCCGAAAACGAAGCAACCCTCATCAAATTATTTAACAACCCTCTGGCAAGAAATGCCCTTCTCAGGACCGTCTAACAACGACGCGGGACGAAAAACCGGTTCCGGGGAAAGGGTCGGGACTTCAAGGGACCCCGTATTGAAAAAATCAGGACGTCGCATGTCTGGGTTGCCTCCCGATCCCCGCTGGCGCGGCAGTGGCCCAACTGGCTGACTTGCACACCCAGGTGGGGATACATGCATGCCTGTTCCTTCGGGTTTCGCTGGGCCTACCCCCAGCAAGGAGGGTGGGCCGGTGGGGCTAGGATACCATGGCCAAAGGGGATGAGATAGGTTGAACGATACTGACCTTTTCCCCCTCTCCCGCCATCCCACCCTTCCTGCCTTGCTAATGGCATGGAAGAGCGGGTTTAAGTTTTCGCAGCTCTATCGCGCGTTATGGGGGGGGGCGGGGGGGGGGAAAACGTAACGCCCCCCCCCTGGCGTGTGGCTTCAGCGCCACAGCGCGTGCGCGCATTACAGCAAGCATCACGGTGCGCAGCACAGTTTGCACCGCAGCAGCCACGCGCACCACATCGCCTATGTACTGCGCAGCGCACACGTGCACCATCGTGCAGCACCACAGTGTTTGCATCCTCCACGCTGTCCTTCGAACATGATGTCGTGCTGGTGTTTGCTGCCTGCTGCCGCACGGTTGCATCTACGTTGCGCAAATACAGGTGCTACAGCACTCCGCTTCTACCGCCTCCAGAACCGAAGCATAGCACGAACATTGTCTTAATTCTGTACCGCACTGCCTGTTTCCGATGCGTGCTGTACGCGTGCACCACAATGCATGCGTGCACCACAGCGCCTGCGCGCACAACAGCAGCCGCGTTCACCACATCGCCTGCGCACGCCGCAACGCGCGGGTGCACCATAGCGCTTGCGGACACCACAACCCTTGCGCTGATTACACTTATGTTGTAGAAAGGGGTCATGCGCAGAGTCTGGGCGCCCATTAAGAGTTGGCGGGCAACAATGGTGCCTGGAAGCACGCACGACACGGGCGAAACAGCTGCGAGAACACGATTGCAGTTCTGTCAGCACCCCCGTAGTTTGCGAGCACCGCCGCGCGCTTGAAGATTTACTGGCTGCACTTGCGACAACCACACGGCGGAATGGCGCAAGCCTCTGGGAGAACGCCCTGTTAGCCACGCTGCGAACCTCGAGCCTGGAACCTCGATCCTCCGACGGGTATCCGATACAGAAATCTGCTTGACCCCAGCTCGGGGCCAACCGTAGACAGGTGTTCGCGCTGCGCGCGGCCGCGTCGACGAGGGTCTCCAGAACCGTCCCAAAACAACTGGAATACTAGGCCGATGTTGCATCACAGCAGCAATGCGGTCCCTGACTTTCGTCCTGGGTTCGGTTTAGTGAAGTGATGAATTTCGGGGTCCTTACATGGGACACAACATCACTTCACTAATCTGGGGCCCCTGGGGCCTCAGTGGGCCCTGGGGCCCAAAATTAGTGAAGTGATGGTTTTCGGGCCTCGGATGGAAGGACGACTACTACGACAGGAAGCCAACGCCCACCAGGACGACTACTACGATTCGGATCCTGACGACCACACGACGACGACCATAATGATGACCGTGACGACGATCACGACGACTATGACGACGATCGCGACGACTGAGAGTACTGCGACGACTGCGACTGTCAAGACGACGGTCACAACGACGACCACACGCCGACGACGACTATCGCTCCGACCAAAATGAACACGACGACCATGGTAATTTCGACGACGACAATTACGACGAGCACAACAACGATCACCACGACCACAAGACAACCACGACGACGATCGTCAAAAAGTAGTTCGTTGAAGGTGTTGCATCTTTCGTTGCACTTCCCAATCGGTGTGCTCAGGCCGCTTATGCCGGCACTCGACAACTATCTTACGCAATGCTCTTACACATAGTTTGACATGTTCGTGCGCACCCGGTACGGATGGCGATGGATAACGATGGTGTAGAGGGAGAGGTAACGAGGGGCGGAGGGAGGCGAGAGCTGGGAAAGGCAGCACGACAGAGGCGAGAGGAGGAAGCCGGGACGAGGAAGCAGGGGAAGAGGTAAGAGGGGCGGAGGGAGGCGAGAGCTGGGAAAGGCAGCGCGATGGAAGTGAGAGGAGGACGCAGGGACGAGGAAGCCGGGAAAGAGAGCAGCCGCAGCAGCAGGCGCAGTGCAGCAATGCAGGAGCGGAGCCGACCTCGGGGCCAAGAGTCGGCATCTGGGACAACAAAATACCCCCGGGGAGACTGTCGGGACCCCTGTGGCCGAGGAGTAGGTCGGGCCTGTCCTCCTACAGGCTGATGCTGGGCGAAACATGAAAAAACAGTCGAGCAAAAATGCCCCAAAACATTCAAACATACTCCAAAACATCGCCCCCACACTATAATTGGACTATTTTCGAATGTTCCCCCCGTAGAGGGACAGGCCCAAATGAAAACTACCCCCGCGAACAAACCTATCGGGACCTCTGGGGCCGCGGACTGCAGAACCGGATCGGAGGATGCCTTGGGGTGGGGGGGGAGGTCTGCCTCCGCGGGGCCCTCCCGGCGATGGCGCAGCTGCCCTCGGCGACCCCGCGGCGGGCGCCCGCGACGAGGCAGCGCGGCAGGACCCCCGGCGAGGGCGGCGCGTCGCCGTCGGGAAGCGGCGAGACGGCCCAGATGCGCCACACGGACTCACCAAACGGCCCCTCTTCTCTTTCCTCCTCCTCCTCGTCCTCCTGCCCCCTCGTTCCCCTCGTCCACTGGCCCCCTGGGCCTTCGGGGCACGAGGCCGCTGGCTCGCCTCCGCGGGGCCCTCCCGGCGAGCGCAGCTGCCCCCGTCCCCCCCGCGGCCAGCGCTCGCGGCGAGGCGGCGCCGCGGGCCCCACAGCGCAGACGGCGCACCGCCCTCGGGGAAGCAGCGAGCCGGCCCTCGGCGGCGGGGGGGGGGGGCGACGAGTGAGACAGAGAAGGCCTCCTCAGAAGGCGGCGGGACTCCGCAGAAGCCCTCGCGCCCGCCGAGAAGCTCGTTCCAGTCTTCGGGGCAAGCCCAGGAAAAACTTCTCGGGAGGCCAGGGGGGCTTCCGAGCCGTCCGAGCAGGCCTTCTCCTTCTCGCTCCCCCCCCCCTCGCTCGTCGCCGAGGCCCAGGATGCGCCACACGGCCTCACCAAATGGCACCGGCCCCTGGCCCTTCCGGACACGAGGCCACCGGTGAGCGCAGGCGTGCGCGGGCGCGCCTCGATCCCCTCCGCGCGCGCGCGCATCGTGCTGTGCTTCTGCGCACGTGGCGGGAGGGCCCAGAATCGAACCGACGAGTCGGATCGGCGATCGGACTGAATCGGATCGGCGGAAATCGGCAGCCAAATGGGGAGAGGTCGAGGCGGCAGAAGTCGGCAGGCTGGTGGGCCTGCGTTGGGGAGTCGGAATCGAAATCGGAATCCGAAGCCGAATCGAATCGAAGTCGGAGGCCATCGAAACCGAATCGGATCGCATCGACGGAATCGAAACGAAGCCCTGCGCATGTGCATGTGTGCGATGGCACGGAGCACGGGGGAAAGAAGGGCCTCGGCTGGCGCGACTGGCCCGACACAGAGAGATTTCTGGAGTCCCGAGACGCTGCGGTGACAGACCGTGCGGTGACCTCGGAACCCCAAGAGACCTCACCGCACGGTCCGTCACCGCACGGTCTTGGGACCCGGAGGCCCCTGCCGCCCGAGACGTCCTCGGAGAACGACCCGAGTCCCAGAACCGTGCGGTGACCCCGAATCCCCACCGACTCACCGCAGGGTGTGGTCACCACCCCGTTTGGGGCCCCCGAAGTGGGCGGGGGGGTGAGCAGGAGAGCAGGAGAAAGGGAGGGCCAGGAGAAGTGAGGAAAGGGTGGGGGTCCCCCCCCCACCCATCCTCACTTCTCCTTGGCCCCCCCTTCTCCTGCTCACCCCAATGACCATCCTTCTCAGCAGTGAATCCCGGAGCAGCCAAGCTGCCAGGCGCGTGCGTGCGCGCGCGCGCCACGCGAGGCACCTAAGGGAGGAGGAGGAGGAGGAGGAGGAGGAGGAGGAGGAGGAGGAGGAGGAGGAAGAGGAGGAGGAGGCGGAGGAGGAGAAGGAGGAGAAGGTGGAGGAGGAGGAGGAGGAGGAGGAGGAGGTGGAGGAGGAGGAGGAGGTGGAGGAGGAGGAGGAGGAGGAGGAGGAGGAAGTGTGGGCCCCAAGGGGGGCGGGGTGCGCGGCAGCGCAGCGTGCAAAGGATCGCCCCGCGGGCCCAAACCGGCCAGCGAGAGCGCGCAGCGAGGGTCTGGTCGGGCATGTCCTCCCGCAGGGGGGTCTTGGGCGAAGAATGAAAAACATACCCCCGCAAAAATCTTCGGGAACCGAGGAAACACACAATCGAAACGCCGTCCGCGGACTAGCTTTTCTGGACTGGTGAAAGAAAATGTTCCTCCCGTAGAGGGACGTGCCCGACCTGAGCCGAGGGCCACGAAAAAGGGGGCGGGCGAGGCTCTCGGGAGACGAGCCGGCGGCGGTCGCTTCGAGGGGAGGGCGCGTCGCTCACACACGGGAGACGAGCACAGCCCGGGGCGTCCGTTGGCTGCGCGGGTCGGGGGAGCTCCTCCCCGCGGGAGCGCGTGGCCTTCACGGCGCCCGCGGTGGAGCGGGGCTGGGGCAGAACAGAGGCACGCCCTGCCCCGAGGGGGAGGGGAGGGAAGGGGGAGGCCCTCCTCCCACTCCCTCCCTCCCTCCCTCCCTCCTCCGTCGCCCTCCCTCGTTCTCCCCCTCCCTCCCTCCCTCCCCATGTCCCGATTCCTTCCGTCCTCCCTCTTCCTCCATCCTCCTGCCGTCTTCCTCCTCCATCTCCCTCCACCACCCTCCATCCGCCTTCACCTCTCTCCACCTCCATCCAACGGCCTCCATGTCTCTCACCCTCCTTCCTGCCCCCCTCTCCTTCCTCCCTCCGCTTGCTTCTCTTCCTCATGTTCCTCTTCTGTTCCACCTGTCCCACCTGCCCTGACAGGGAGGAGCAGGGGAAGAAACATGGGAGGCAGTAGGGGAAGGGCGATGGACGATGAGGGAGTGGAGGAGGGGGGGGCCAGAGGTTCCCGAACGTTTTCAACGACGGGTTCTGCCCGTCGGTCGGGTGCTCTACTTGAGCGGCTCTAGCGACTTCTGGGGGGGGGAGGGAAGGGGGACAGCGCAACGAGGGGGGTCGTTCTTGGGAAGGGAGGGGGGGGAGGAGAGAGGAAGAGGAAGGCACGTGGAAGGGAGGGAAGGGGTGTGGGTGAGTGAAGAACAGGAGAGGGAGAGGGAGGGGGAAGGGAGGGGGAATGGAGGGTAGAGGGGGGATGACGGGCAAGCGTGAAATGAATGGGAGGGTGGAGCACCTGCTTGCCCGCTCTTCGGGTGATGAGGG
>CAUYUJ010006402.1:472428-474338 GCA_963575745.1 Prorocentrum cordatum
AGGAGGAGGAAGAGAGAGGAGAGGAGGAGGAGGGATGAGGAGGAGGAGGGAGGAGGAAGGGGAGGAGGAGGAGGAGGGGGGGAGGAGGAGGGATGAGAAGAGGAGGAGGGGGAGAGGAGGAGGAGGATGGGGAGAGGCGGAGGATGCGTCAGAGGAAGGGAGGGGGGGCGGACAGGGAGGGAGGGAAGGAGGAGGAAAGAAGGGGAGGAGGGGGAGGAGGGAGAGGTATGAAGGAGTGAGGAGGAGAGGAGGAGGAGGCTTGTATGAGGGAATGAGGGATTGTTGTTGATTAGGAGGGGAGGTGGGATGCAGAGGAGGAGGAGAAGAACGAGGACGAGGAGGAGGTGGAGCCAGGACCCGCTCTGGGGGCCCACCACGCGCGGGGAGCAACTCCGCACATCCGCGCCCTCGCGGATGCGGAACTCCGCGGCGCGAGATCCCGCGGGCTCGCGTAGCCTCGCCCGGAGATGCGCTCCGCGCGGGGCCTCTGCGAGGCGACGCCCCGTGTCCACGGGGTCGCGGCCCAGGGCCCGGGCCGGCCCGGGGGGCCGCGAGAGGCCGCGGATTGGCGGAGCGTGGAGGAGGAGGAGAGGAGGAGTAGGGGAGGAGGGCGAGGGCGAGGGCGAGGGCGAGGGCGAGGAGGGGGAGGAGCAGGAGCAGGAGGAGGAGCAGGAGCAGGAGGAGGAGGAGGAGGAGGAGGAGGAAGAGGAGGAGGAGGAGGAGGAGGAGGAGGAGGAGGAGGAGGAGGAGGAGGGCGCGGAGGCGATCGGCCGATCTGTACGTTTTCCTCGAGATTGTTGTCTCTCGCCCGCGAAGCCAGGTGAGCCCATATTTTCCCATGTTTTCCCGGGGATCGACGATTCATTGTGTCTGTGTGTCTTTTCCCCTCCTGGAAGAGGAGGGGCCCACGACAGCTCCGACGGGGCTCCAGCCGGGGCCGCGCGGAAGCGCGCTCGGACTGATACAGCGGACCGTCCGCCTCGGCGAGCGGTCTGATACAGCGGTCCGGCCACCCGAAGCCGTCCAGGTCGTCCAGCTCCTGCGGGGACGCCCGGGTCTTTGGGGGGAGGGGCGATGCTCTTGTGCTGCCACCCCAGACGGGGGTCCCGCGGCGAGGACGGGAGACACGCGGAGCGCGGATGGAGCGCGGAGGGAGCCAGAGGAGAAGGAGAAGGAGGAGGAGGAGGAAGAGGAGGAGGAAAGGAGGGGCGGGACGGATGGATGGGAGAGACGAGGAGAAGTGGGAGGGAGGGAGGCAGAATGGAGGAGGAGGAGGGAGAAGGAGGAGGAGGAGGAGGAGGAGGGAGGAAGGAGGAGGAGGAAAAGGAGGAGGGGGGAACGAAGGAGGAGGAAGGAGGGAGGAAAAGGGGAAAAAGGAGGACGAGGGAGGAAGGAGGGAGAGGAGGAAGAGGAGCGAGGAGGAGGAGGAGGAGGAGCGGGGGGGTATTAGGGGCCTGAGGGGGGAAAGCTCCTTGGAAGCACCCTGCTTCTTATAGAAGGCCCCAGCCTCACGTCCATGGGGAGGCCAGCGCCTTCTAAGGAGCAGGGTTGCTTCTAACCCAGACATGCGACGTCTTGATTTTTTCAATACGGGGTCCCTGGAAGCGTCGACCATTCCCCAGGACCGGCTTTTCATCCTGAGTCGTTTTTTGACGGACCTTGGGCCCGGCGAGGGCCGCTAGAGGCTGAAAATCTATGAAAAACGTCTTGACGTTTCCAATACTCTGGACCTCTGGGTTCTAGGGAAGCCTTCCCCCCCTCCCCCTATAGCCCCCCACCCCTCTGCGCGTGGCAGAGGCCTTCCTGGGCTCCCCACGCTCGCGCCAGACGGCCCGCGCCCGCACGGCTGCGGCGCCGCCCTCTTTGCTGGCCCACCCTCGGGTGTGCACGGTCTCCCGTGGGGCCGTAGG
>CAUYUJ010006402.1:474438-509438 GCA_963575745.1 Prorocentrum cordatum
GAGGAGGAGGAGGAAGGGGAGGAGGAGAAGGAGGAAGGGGAGGAGAACGAGGAGGGGGGAGAGGAGGGAGAGAAGAGGAGAGAGGAGGAGACGGAGGGAGGAGAAGAGGGAGGGGGAGAGGGGAGGAGAGGCGGAGGGAGAGGAGGAGGAGGAGGAGGAGAGAGGAGGAGGAGAGAGGAGGAGCAGGCGGAGGAGGAGGAGAGGGAGGAGGAGGAAGAGGAGGAGGGAGGAAGACGGGTCGCCTAAGCCCTCGGAGAAACCCTACACGTGTACCCCTTGGCCAAGGAAATTGTCGAATCCCGAATAAATGTCGGACCACCCCAGTGCCAAGCAAGAGCTCTCAGGAAAGCGAACATGCTGACGGACCTCTCGTTGTTTATTTCACGACGCGAAGTGGCATGGGCCCCCGATCCATAAAATCTCCCCATGGATTCTCCGAACTTCGCGCTTGGCCAGAACTCCGAGGCGGATCCAACCGTGACCACGAGGGCGCCCAGGAGGCCTAACCATGCCCCAAAACTATGAGCACGAAAAGACGACACCACCACCACCAGGGCGAGGGGTCCTGCTGGTGGCGTGGTCCCCTATCCCAGCTCGAGCCCCCCCCCCTTCCCAGCTCTGGGCTGCATTGCGGACCTCCTCGCTGGAGGTGGGACCCTTCCCAGGGACCCGATGCTTACATGTTTCACCATTTCCCGAGGGCTCTTTCATCATTGAACATCGTTTTGCGGTCTTGAGGCCCGCTGAGGGTACCAGGAGGCCAAAAACGGTGAACCACCTTCGTCTTGCTTTGTTCAATGCTTTGGATCTCTGGGGTCCTCTCCTCCGGAAAAAACGCCCAGAGACCCTTCGTCCTGTTTTGTTCAATGCTTTGGATCTCTGGGACCCTCTCCTCCGAAAAAACGCCCAGAGATCCTTCGTCTTGTTTTGTATAACGCTTTAGATCTTTGGGATCCTCCCCTCCGAAAAACAAAAAAAACACGCCTGGAGATCCCAGAGCCTGCCGTGGTCGCAGTCGCGCCGCCCGCCCACGGCGCGCCTGCCCAGACGGACATCGCGACCTCGTCACGCGACCCTCTGGATCCCGACCAACCGAGTCAGCACTCACAGACGCCAGGGCGTGTGAGATGCTTCCCCCTCCCCACCCAAACCCTTCCCCCCGGGGCCCGGTCCAGTCGGTGTGGAGGGGGGGGGGTCCGGCCGGTCCCGGCTGAACGCACCACGGGCCTCACGACGGGCCACGAGGGCCCCAAGAGGCCCACAGGATGATCCGAGAGGGCCCCGAGTCGCCGATGGATGGTGCCAAGACGCCCAAGATTGCCCCCCAGACGGCCCAAGAGGCCCCCGAGACGCCCCCAAGAGGCCCCCAAGAGGCGCCCCAAGAGGGCCCCCAGAAGTTTCATTTCCTTAGGGAAACGTATGATTGTAGCACATTCGCCTCTTGGGCTTTCACAACGTCCAAGACGGCCCAAGAGGCTTCAAGATCGCCCCAAGGCGGCCCGGGAAGCCCCCAAGAAGGCTCCAAGACGGCCAGGCGAGGGACACAAACGGAAATTTCGAGCCCCCGGCTCCAAGAAGCCTCCAGGAGGCCCCACCCCCAAGAAGCCCCCAAGAGGCTCCAAGAAGCCCACCAGAGGCCCCAAGAGGCCCCAAAATGGCCCTCCGAAGGATTCAAAAGTCCTGCCAGGAGGCCCTCGAGAGACCTACCAGGAGCCCCCCAAGGGGTCGGCGGTGCGGCGCAAGCCCAAGAATCAGCACAACGCCACTCTGGATCCCAAAACTCACTCTGACCAAAGTGTACCTCCAGGTCTGGATGGCTAACTAAACAACGGCACCAACCCCACTCGGCTACACGCAAGCGTGACCCTCAACAAGAGTGACCTGTGGTTCTCGGCTTTCGGGGGCCGCGGGGAGGCCAAATCTGAGGCACGCACGCAGGTGCCACGAAGACATCCGTGAGCCCGCAAATGCTATCGGCCCTGCGAAAGGCAACGATGACGCGTAGCCGGCCTATACGCATCCAACCGACCGAGGAACATCCAGCGACCGGGGAGCCTGCCATCGTCGCCGCCGCTTTGCCTGGAAGGGTCAAATGTACCTGATTCTGGATCTGGAAGGTCGCAAAAATGTGGGGCCTATTACACATGCCGCTCTAGCCACAAGCGTCTATGGACACATGGAGTGTCGTGAACACAGTCAGGGTGGGTACGTCTATGGACATCGCGGTCGTTGCGCTCGACAATACCAGGTCGGAGAACGGGTAGATCCGTCTGCGGTATGTTCCTCTTCCAGAGCGGGTCCCACATGGTACTCCAAGCTCCGCCCGACCTATACTCCCCCGACCGGGAACAAAACAAACCTCCAAAGGTCCTGGACTCTGCCGACGACGACGACGACGACGACGACGACGACAACGAAATCGACGACGACGACGCTCTGCCCGCCTCCTCCTCCGCCTCCTCCAGCTCCTCCTCTTCCTCTTCCTCCTCCTCCTCCTCCTCCTCCTCCTCCTCCTCCTCCTCCTCCTCCTCCTCCGCTCCGCCCGCCCCCGGCGCGCCTGCCCTGCACCTTCTCCGGCCGCGGCGGCGGGCAGGCGCTCGGCAGGGGCGCCCGCGCCCCGGGCGGCGGCGGCGGCGGCGGGCCCGGCGGCGGCTCGAGGCCCGGCGGCGCCCGGAAGCTGCTCGCGAGCGCCGCCCAGGCCGCGGGGCCGTCGGCGGGCGCCTCGGGCCGCCTCCCCCCTCCTCCTCCCCCTCCTCCTCCTCCTCCTCCTCCTCCTCCTCCTCCTCCTCCTCCTCCTCTCCTCCTCCTCCCCCTCTCCTCCCTCTCCTCCTCCTCCTCCCTCCTCCTCCTCCTCCTCCTCCTCCTCCTCCTCCTCCTCCTCCTCTCAAGCCACCGCCTTCTGGCGCCTCGGAACACCTCCACCCCCCGTCCCGGCGCTTCCTGGCCTTGGCTCCGGCCTGCGGCTTGAGGTGCGAACCAGCAGCACCACGGTTCCATGTTTCTGCTCGCCAAGGTCGGGTTCAACCGGACGGACTGCGATCCCCCGCCGCGGCCCTTGGCGGTGCTGCACCTGCCGAGCGGGGCCAGGCTCGACCTCAGCGCGTGTACACCATCGTGAGCGAGCGCCTGCACATGCTGCTGAAGCCGACGATCCAGTCCCTGGACCACAGCCACGGCTCCCAGAAAACCCAGGAGCCGTTCAACAGCGAGATCCTGTCCAGCGAGGTCCAGGTCATGAATTCCAAGCCGGTCGTGACCAGCGGCGTCTTCGACAACAAGCTCATGGAATCCCTGTTCGGCACCCAGAAAGTCGGTGCAGCCGAGGTCGAGGCCACCATTGGCAAAAACAGCGAGTTCATGGGCACAAGCGCGGATCAAGCCGTCTTTATCCAAACTGGCGCGCCTGGCGACATGCCGGACAACGTGAAGCCGATGACCCTGTCCATTGACGCCCACGACGTTGCCGTCCAGGTCCCGCCAGCGATGGAGGACGTTGCAACCAAGGTCGGTGTCACCATTGGCACCAGCAGCGAGATTATGGACGAGCCCATGGACGAGGCGAGTCCGACCTACGAGACAAATAATATCCGCGACACGGACATTCCCATAGGCAACCAGCAGACCGCGCACGTCCATTTAACCGGCGAACTCGGCAACAACGAGCCCGAGGGTGAGGCGAACGATTTCAACAACACCTAGTGGGACATGGATCGGTCCAGAGCCAGCGTGCGTCTCTCTGCCATCCCGGAATGTCCTTCGCTCCCGACGGAGGCGATAGAGGGCCATATCCAGGAGGACGCGGGCACAGACGCATCAACGTTCTACGAGAACAGCTTGAAGGATCATCTCCAGACAAGGCTCAGCCAGTCCATGCAGATCGACGTTTCCAGCCTGGCCTGCACGAGCGAGGGAGCAGAGACCCTCTCGAAAATCGGCGCCATGCTCCAGACCATCGCAGACGTCGGTTCCAACAGCTCCGAAAAGTAGCAGACGAAGATGCTGCTCACGTATTTTGTTTCAAGTAAGTATGCCTCTTCTTCTCCAGCGATGCATCGAAATTCCAGGACTTCTTCAACGCAGGAGCAGACAGGCGCCGTAAGTTGTTGGCCGCTGCAGCTGTAGCGGCAGCAGCATCCGCAGAACGCCTGTGAACTATGTCGACTGTATCCGATGCGATTGGGCCCCTGTTCTTCGTTGGGGGGTTCGTCGGTGTTGCCAGTGTTTCGTTCTGATCGGCATATCTGAACTAGATCTGCCTCTAGTTTTGAGGCCAGGCCGGCCGCGGTCGGCCAGCAGACAAACCAGCTCCGAACCCAGGTGCAATCAAAATCCTCCTCTTTTTCCTCCTTCTCCTCCTCCTCCTCCTCCACCTCCTTCTCCTCCTCCTCCTCCGCCTGCTTCTCCTCTCTCCTCCTCCTCTCCCTCCGATGGACGAGCAACGGACCCTCGATCCTCGTGCTCCTTCCCTTCCGCAGGGCACCAACGGGCGGCCTTGCCTGACCCCGGGGCCCCGGCCCTCGCAGATCGCGGTGCGCCCCGAGGCGTGGCGCCAGGAGCTGGGCTCCGTGGCTCGGGTCCTGAGCTTCATCGCAGTGTCGGCTCTCTGCAGGTCTCTAAGGAAGCCGGGCGGCGGCGGCGGCGAACCGCCGCGGCGGCGAGCGGCGGCGGCGGCGAGCGGCGAAGATGCGAGCGAGAGCCGCGGCGAAGGCGGCGGCGGCGGCGGCGAAAAAGAGGACGGCGGCGGCGGCGACGAGGGCGGCGGCGGCGACGACGATAGGACGAAGAGCAGGAGCGGCGACGCCGTCGAAAGGAGGGTGGCGGACAGCTCGCCGCGTTCAACGGCGAGGGAGGCGGGTAGCAAGATCGCCGTGCGCTTCGGGAACTTCCCGCAATGTGCACGAGCCAGACATGTTCGCGTCGTAAAAGAAAAAAGAGGACGGGAGGTTTTGGGCCATCTTCGGCCTCGGGGGGCCTTCGCTTCCTCCTGTAGAAGGGGCCTTCGCCTCCTCATGAGGAGGTTGCGCACACGCACAGCCCCCTCCCCCTCCTCGAGGCAGTCCCGTCTGGCTTCACACAGGCCCCCGAAGAGTCCGTCCCAGCTGGCCTTAGCAGGCCCCTCCCCAGTGGTGCGGGGCGGTCTCCTCATCCCAGCCATGGGGCGCGGAGCGCCCCAAGGCTGCCGCTGGAGGCGGCGCCGGCTTGTGCTTTGAGACCGCCAGCGGGATCTGCTGAGGCCAGCCAGGACTCCCCGGGGGGCTTGCTGGGGCCAGCTGGGACTGCGCAGGGGGTCTGTGGAAGCCGGCCGGGACTACCTGGGGAGGGGGGCTGTGCCCGTGTCGCCCCGAGTCTCATCATATCGGTCTGGCAGCGCCTTCTGCCTTGAGCTTACTTGCCATCGCTCGGACGTCCATTCCCCGTGCATACTTCGATGTCGTGCGTGATTTGCTACTCGATGTGATCCAAGGTGCTCTCTAAAGTGGTCCAGAGTCTCTGGCGCGAGCCTCGCCGAAAAAGTGCACCCGTCCGAGCGATGCCAACGCTTTCTTGAAGACGCTGTTCGATGCTGCAGGCCGCTGCGAAGGGCTTCCGCCGGCCCTCCTGGGCCCTCAAAAATCCGTCGGAGGACGCCCCTCGCGAGGCCACCGATGGGAAACGCTGGAGCGGCGCCCTCCACACTGGGGGCTCTGGCGGTGCAACCCGCCGAAAGTCATCCGACAGAGGTAGATAGACAGAGAGAGAGAGAGAGACATCAAGGACGATGTTGTCGAGAACTCTTGCCCTGCGCGTCGCCGCGGCGGCCCCGGCGACACGCTGTGCCCTGCAAGCGGATGACGTGTCGCTCCGCTCCGCGGGGCGGGAGCCGGGAGAGTCTCGAGACGTCAACGCTCTGGGGCAAGGAAGCGGTACGTGGATAGCGTGCCGCGCCGGAGCGCGGTGGCCCAGAGCCGGCGGCGCGACACGCTAAGACCAAGCTCCTGACCGCAACGTACATCAGGAGGCTCTGGCGCAAGAAGCCCTCACACAGCCAAGACGAGGACGATACGTACGAGGCGCAAGGCGCCCAGGGCGCGCCGATATGCCAGGGTAGCCGTGGAACGAGGAGGCAGACTGCATGCAAGATGTACCCATAGTCGAGGGATGCCAGGGCACATTGCTGCAAACGATCATCATCCCTAACGCCAGTTCTGACTGTACTGAAGGCCCCTCGAGGTCCCTCCGCTAGAGCCCTTTTGAGCGTTTTTTTTATTCGGCGTTTCGACATTGGGAGGAGAGGGGGGGGTCTGGCTCCAGACCACTGCTTAGTGCGACTGTTTACAAGAAGCGCTGCGGCCTCTGGGGGAGACTCCACCCGCTCAAAACAGGGGCCAAAAAACAGCCAGGATCTACTCCAGGGGGGGGGAAGTGGGGGTGAGGGGGTCGAGGGCCCACGCCGATCGGCAAAACAATGAACAACAAAAACGATCACTAGAGCCTGGGTCTCTTGGATCTCGGCCTTCCGTCGAGGACGCTCGGGGGGGGGGGGGGGGGGACATCCCTGCCCGGGCGGTCACACACGCCTCCCTCGCGCAGGGAAGCTGACAGCACTCGCCCAGACCCTCGATTTCGCGACGTGGAGCCCCAGGGCGCACGACCCCTTTTCCAGGGAGTTGTTGTTTCATCTCGGGTCGACTGGGGCCCCCAGGACGTCGAAATGTGCCAGCAGTGTGTGCGTGCGTGTGTGTGTGTGTGTGTGTGTGTGCGTGTGTGCGTGTGTGTGTGTGTGTGTGTGTGTATGTGTGCGTGTATTTATGTGTTCTTGTGTGTTCTTGTGTGTTTGTGCGTTTGTGTGTCATATATGTGTGTTATTGTGTGTGCGTTTGTGAATCATGTGTGTGCGTGTGTGTGTGCGTGTGTGTTTGTGAGTGCGCGTGCGAGTGCGCGTGCGCGTGCGCGTGTGCGTGTGCATGTGCGTGTGAGTGTGCGTGTGCGTGTGCGTGCGCGCGTGTTTGCGTGTGCGTGTGCGTGCGTGTTTGCGTGCGTGCGTGCGTGCGTGCGTGCTCGCGTGCGCGCGTGCGTGCGTGCGTGCGTGTGTGCGCGCCCGTGTGTGTGTGTGTGTTTGCGTGCGTGCGTGTGTGTGTGTGTGTGTGTGTGTGAGTGTGTGTGTGTGCGTGCGTGTGTGTGTGTGCGTGTGTGTGTGTGTGAGTGTGTGTGCGTGTGTGCGTGTGTGTGTGTGTGTGTCTGTGTGCGTGCGTGTGCGTGCGTGCGTGTGTGTGTGTGTGTGTGTCTGTGTGTGTGTGTGTCTGTGTCTGTGCGTGCGTGTGTGTGTGTGTGTATGTGTGTGTGCGTGTGTGTGTGTGTGAGAGTGTGTGTGTGTGTGTGTCGCGAGGGGGGTCTGGGTCTGCATGGCTCCCATAGGCGGCGCCCACCCGAGGGGGTCTCGCGAGGAGAGTGGCCTTCTAAGAAGGCGGACGGACTCCTTAGAATTAGGTTGGGCATGTCCTCGTACAGTCGGATGTTGGAAGAACAACAACAGAATAGTCAATCGGCATTCGATGTTGTTTGTGTTCGATGTGTTGTACTATTCGTGGCTACTCCTCCTGTGCAGGGACATGCCCGACTTAACCTGAGAAGGCAGGGGGCATTCGTTTTTTGTATTCGATGTTTTGTGCTATTCTTGGCTACTCCTCCTGCATCGGGACATGCCCGACTTAACCTTAGAAGGCAGGGGGCGTCCTGCAAGGCCCCGGAGGCTTCTCAGAAGGCTTCTCGGGAGCCAGGGGCGGATTTTGGAAGACACATAAAACATAGCCAACAAGTGCCCAAACCCCAAACATAGTCGACATGGCACGAACAAAAACCTCCCCGTGCCACTTTTCATGTTCGTGCCATTCCGACTCGTGTTGGGTATTTCCGACTCGTTTTACTATTCTCGAATATTCCTCCTGTAGGGGGACGTGCCCGACTTAACTCTAGGATGGGAAGCCCCCCCCGGCCTTCTGGCAGAAGCCCCGCCGCCGTCGTAAAAGCCCACCTCCCCCTCCGCGCCACCCCGCTTGAGCGCCGCCCGCTCGCCTCCGTGGGAGCCTCTGCCGACCTCCGCGGCCCCATCACAGACGCGATTCCGAACGAGTGGCGTCCAGATTCCGACCACCCCTGTTCACCCTCTCGTCCAGATCTCGTACGCAGTTCGTTCGGACACCCTCCAGACGTCGACCAAGGCCGAAGGAACACGGACAACGTCCCCAGAACCGCGAGGAATTTTGGAATTTCGGGACCCTCTGAGGCTCCCCAGGAAGGACCACACAGCTCCTGGGAGCCTCCTCTTTGAAGGCCTCCTGGAGCATCGAACCCGGCCCTCCTCCCTTGCGCTCGCCCTGGGGCGCCGATGCTGAGCCTCAGGAGGTGGCGGAGGAGGAGCGGAGCAGGAGCAACTAATTACTCCAGATTTCGTAATAAAGGGAGGGGGGTCTCATTTCGGGGGGGGTCTCTTCCAGGCTATCTTGGAGGGCCTGGGGGGTCTGGGGACGATGTTTTGGAGGGTTCTCCCACGGGGGAGGTCTGAAATGGCTTGTCTTGGAGGGTCCAGAACCCCTCTCTTTTATTACGAAATCTGGAGTAAGGAGGATGAAGAGGAATAGGCGGGGGGGACCAAGTTCGGTGGCAACTCGTGGGAGCCTCCCATCCCATCTTGTCGGCTCTTGCGCATCGACGCCAGACGACGCTAAATCGACGCGCGTCGACGCTGAATGAACGCTGATCGGCGCTAACCGACGCGAAATCGGCGCCACCTCAGCGCCTTCCGGACGCTGACCGACGCTTAGCCGACGAAGAGGACGGAATTCAGAGGGCACACGGGGCTCCCATGACTCGCCACCGAAGACCAAGCAGCACGGCGGCGGCACTGGATAAGGAACATCTCCCTTGGGCCCCAGACCCTGGCGCAGTCCTCCCTGCTTCCAGGCGAGGTGGTTCCAGGCGAGGTGGGTGGGGCCCGCGTCTGGCCGCCCAGCGGCCGCGAGGCCCCGGGCTCCCTTGGGGTCGGGCGACAGGAGGGGATAGCAAAGGGGGGGGGTTTGAGAATCCGCTCCCGTAGCTAATTTTCCCGGCGCCTCCCGGCGCCGGAGGCGGCAATGCATCGAGGAGTGGGCCCCTCGGTGGGGCCGAAGCCAGCTGCATGCATCAAAATTCGCACCCCCCCCCCTTTCCCAATCCCCCCCTTTCGTCCGGCCCGATCCCTTTGCCGAAGGCATCCTCGCCTAAAGCCTCCACCGCGCGCGAGAACAAAAACTCCGCGCCTTCTCCTCGGAGTGCCTCTGCGGCTGGCGCGCGCTGCTGTCCTCCGCGCCGGCCGCCGCCGCGGGCGGCCCCCCGGGCCCGCCCCCCCCCCCGCTCGGGCGGGCTCGCCTGGTCTTATGTCGGGCGCGTCCCCCTACAGGGGGATCTTCGACGGCCCGAAAAATATTCCGAAAAGGTAAAGTAATACCCCCTAAATAGTCCCCATACCATGTTTGGATTTTTTTTTTTAATTATTTTTGGGGTATTTTCTATGTTTCGTCGACCCCCCCCCCCCTGTAGGGGGACAGGCCCGACTCAAGCCTGGTCGGGCGGGCTCGCCCGGCAAGGCCGGCCCGCTCGGACCGCGAGGCCCCGACGGGCTTCTTCGGAGCTCCTGCCCCTCCTCCTGCTCCTGCTCCTGCTCCTGCCCCTCCTCCTGCCCCTCCTCCTTCTCCTCCTCCTGCCCCTCCCGCCATGCTCCTCCTCCTCCTGCTCCTCCTCCTTCTCCTCCTCTTCCTCCAACTGCTCCCCCTTCCATTCCTCCTCCTCATTGAGGCTGTACCGCTTCCCTGCGTGTTCGACCATGGTCGGGGATCTGCTGAGCCGTGTCGATGCAAAACGGGGTCAGTCAGGCCTTGTAGGATCCTGCAAAATCCTACAGGATCCTGCACGCAAGCCCGGGTCCATGCACCCCTGGCTCTGCATGATCGTGCAAGATCCGACGCTCTGGCTGACCCCCGTTTGCATTGACCACCGTCTCAATGCTCCCGGCATGGACCCCTTGTTACCCACCGGCTGGGTGGTCTTCGGCGGTCTTACAGCGGTCTTCGGCGGCTTCCCGCGGTCTCCGGCGCTTCCCCGCGATCTGCGGCGGCTTCCCGCGGCCTTCGGCGGCTTCCCGCGGTCTTCGGCGGCTTCCCGCGGCCTCCGGCGGCTTCCCGCGGCCTTCGGCGGCTTCCCGCGGTCTTCGGCGGCTTCCCGCGGCCTCCGGCGCGAAAGCTGGACGCCTGCGGCCCACGAGGGGTCCACGACCGAACGCCTGCGCTCCCGGCTCCTGCGAGCCTCCCCGCGCCACGTTCCCAGGACCCCCTCGCGCCGCGAGGGAGGCTCTCGGTGATGCTCGGCCTCCACGGGAGCGCCTGCCGGGCCCTGGAAGACGGTGCAGCCACGCCGCGGGGCAGCGCGCTGGTCCCAGGCAAGGGGTCGCCAACGGGGGGCCCCCGAGGCTCCGAGGTATCAGGTCTACGGAGGTCTGGGTCCCGCTCGACGACCTCGAGAGCCTCTCCAAGTCCCTCCCCCCAACCTCCCAGCCGTGGCGCGTCGCAGCTCGGCCGCGACGGCGATTGTGTGAGTGAGTGTGTGTGGTGTGTGGTGTGCGATGTGTGATTAAAGTGTTGTGGTGTGATGCGTAATGTTGTGCATTGTGTGTGTGTGTGCGTGTGCTTGTGCGTGTGCGTGTCCGTGTGCGTGTATGTGTATCTGCGTAAATATGTGAATTTGCGAGCGTGTGTGTGTGTGTGTGTGAGTTTGTAAGTGCCTGTGTGTGCGTGTGTGTGTGTGTGCGCGTGTGTGTGTGTGTGTGTATGTGTGAGTGTGCGTGTGCATGTGCGTGTGCGTGTGCATGTGCGTCTACGTGCGTGTGTGTGTGCATGTGTGCGTGTGTATGTGCGCATGCGGGTGTGTGCGTGTGTGTGCGTGTGTGTGCGTGTGTGTGTGTGTGACCGGAAGAGGCTCGCTCTCGACCCGCAGACCAAACAGTATGTGTGTGCGTGCGTGCGTGCGTCCGTGTGTGTGTGTGTGTGTGTTTGTGTGTGCGTGTATGTGTGTATGCGTGTGCGTGCGTGCGTGCGTGCGTGCGTGCGTGTGTGCGGTGTGTGTGTGGGGCGCGGTGTGTGTGTGTGTGTGTGTGTGTGTGTGCGAGTGTGTGTGTGTGTGTGTGTGTGATTGTGTGTGTGCTCGTGCGTGTGTGTGTGTGCGCGTGTGTGTGCGTGTGCGTGTGTGCGTGTGTGCGTGTGTGTGTGTGTGTGTGTGTGTGTGTGTGTGTGTGTGTGTGTGTGAGCGTGCGCGTGCGCGTGCGCGTGCGCGTGCGCGTGCGCGTGCGTGCGTGCGTGCGTGCGTGCGTGCGTGCGCGCGTGTGTGCGCGTGTGCGGGTGCGCGTGCGCGTGCGTGAGCGTGTACGTTTGGTGGGGGGGGATGGGGCACAGCCTGGCGGCCACGGTCCGGGCACCACGGCAGCCCCATGGGGCCGGGCGCAAGACGTGGCCGAGGAGCCGGCCCCGAAGCGCTCGCTGTCCTGCCGCCCCCCCCCCCGCCCGCCGCCCCCCGCCCCGCTTCCTCCTCCTGGCGGCGGTGCGCCCCCAACAGAAAAAGCGGCGTGGCCAGAGGGGCGAGGGGAGGGGGCCCTGCGGCGGCTCGGGCGCCTGTCTTAGAAGCCCCCCCCCCTCTCCCCGCGCAGTCCTGTGCGGCCCCGATCCTCCCTCCGCGAGGGGCCGAAGACGGAGGAAAACTCGGGCGCCCTTTTTGTTGTTCTGCGCGTGTGCCCCAGGCCCCCCTTCCTAGGTCCCTGGAGACCTACACGAGCTGAAGCACGCACACCACACCTCCAGAGAAGCCCCCTGAGGAGCCCCCAGAGGTCCAGCTGCACCCCTGCAGGACCAGGAGGAGGAGGAGGAGGAGGAGGAGGACGAGGAGGACGAGGAGGAGGAGGAGGAGCAGGAGGAGGAGGGGGAGGAGGACGAGGAGGAGGAGGAGGAGGAGGAGGAGGAGGAGGGACACAGGGCCAGGCGCGCCGAGAAGGCCCGAAGAACGCCCGAACACCTCGGTCATCGGCCCTCGAATCTCGACCACCGAGCCCTCGGCCCTCCCCATGTCGCGAAGGCTGGCGAGCGCTCCTCGTCCTCCTCCTCCCCGTCTTCGTCGCCCCCAGCGAGGAAGAGCTGAACGGCGGACGTGAGGTCCCGGGCGTAGCCGTCCTGGAATGAGGAAGTACGACGAGGGTGGCGCAGCGGGAGCAGCAGGAGGGGGGGCAGGCCCCCCCCCCCTGCAGGGGAGGGGGGGCAGGAGAGAGGGGAGTGGGAAGGGCAGGATCGAAGGAAGCATCAGGCAGGGTGTGGATTCGCCGACGTCGTGTCGGCGTCAGGTGGCGCGTCTCAGGCCACGGGGTCGTCACAAACCGATCCCAGGGAGGGGGGGGGGGGGGGCAACACCATGGTGGAACGGAACGGGTGGCCGCAGGAGGGGGAAGGTTCGGTGGCAACTCATGGGAGCCCCCAGTACCATGTTGTCGGCTCTTGCGAATCGACGCTACTCGACGCTAGCCGACGTCGACGCTAAATCGACTCTAACTAATCGACGCTAACCGACGCTAAATCGGCGCTACCTCATCCACTCCCAGACGCTAATCGACGCGAGTCAACGAAGAAGACGGAATAAACAGGGTACGCCAGGCTCCCATGACATGCTATCGAACGAAGGGAGCAAGGAGGGACCCCCCTCCTGTCGCCCCCTCTCCCCCTGAGGATCGGCGTTCGATGGCGTTTTTTCGACACTGCTGCTGTTTGGGACGCCTCCAAGAGGCTTCGCGACACCACGGCTGCATTCCCTACGCTGTCTGGCCAGAACGCACCCCAGGAGAGGTCTCGGGTTCAGCTTTGGAGGAACAAGCGACTTGCCCCGCTCGTGGCGTGAAACATGTCGCGACTCGCGACGGAGGTTTGGCGATTTCCGATGGGGAAACCGAGAGGTACCCATACCGATACTCCCGGGACCTCTCCCGGGGTGCGTTATGACAAAAACTCCAAGTCGAATCCAGCGGTTGCGACGAGGCCCTCCCAGGAAGCCCAAAAAGGCGACAACGGAGCAGGGCTAGCAGTACCGGTACCTGTTCCTCAACTGTGAGATGCGGGCAGCGGTGCAAAGCCCGAAGGAGGCCATGAACATGGTGGCAGCGCTCGGACGGATTCCAAAATACCCGTCAGCGAAAACGACATCGCTTTCATTGATCACCAGGGTATATGTTTGGACGCCCGAAATGGGTACTGAAACAATGGGCACAATGCCCAACAACAAATGTTGTCCCAGGCCAACAGCGGCCGCTGTTGGGCAGGCGGCCTTCTGCCTCAAGTGGACACAGGCCGCGGCGGCGCGGACAGCGAGTCCTGTTCAAAATGAAAAGGAACTGCTGTTGAGCCTTGTGCCCATTCTTTCCGTGCCCATGTCTTCGTGCCGAATTATATGGGGGGGAGGGGGGGCGAGGTGCCGGCCGATCGCCTAACCTTTCCGCTGTGGGCAGCCCCGCGCATGCCACCGCGGGACAAACAAGGGGGAACGACGAGGTAAGGACGGAGGTATGATAGGGGGTGCCGCTTCCTCCTCTGGTCCGGGCCCTGGAGCCCGTCTTCGGGGCCCTGAGGGCGGTCCGAGGGCGCCTCCACATGAGAGGACACGCTCGTACTCGACGGAGGGGGGTCGGGACATCCAGGGGCGCACGCTGCCGACACAGACAAGCAAACGACGTTGGGCGTCTGGGCCCCCCCCCTCCCCGCCACCCCCGTCGCCCCACTGCGCCCTCCCCGCCCGCCAGCCTTCTGTTGCATCCTCGGGGGGCCTCGTCTGTCCCGTCGCGGCCCTGTGCGCGTCGAATCGGCTTCTAATCCATGTCGGACTCGTCGGACCCGTCTCGGGTCCGCATCGGATCCGCATCGAATCCACGCCAAATTCGCGTCGAGTCGGACCCCCTCAGACCTCCGACGTACGATCTGACGGGACGCTGCACATATGTCTATATATATAGGCATATATATATATATATACACAAGACTGCATTGGCGCTTCGCGCCATGCGCTTTGTTCCAAACCCTCCCTGGCAAAACAACAAATCATCGCTTGCTTCAGCGGGGGGGACCTCGAAGCCTGGACGGGCGACCGGCTCATGTTTCTGATTTCCTTGGTGCCTGTTGACACCGCATTCGCCCGATGCGCTTGCACGCTTGTGCGCAGGAGTGGGGAAATAATGATGATTTGTTCACGCGCGAAGGTCCTTTGAGGAAGTAAAGGGCGTTCCCATGACACGCCGAAGAAGTCGCAGGAGCTCCGAACAAATCGATTTTGGGTAGCTTACTGAATGACTGGGGGGCCCCAGGCTCTCAGGAAATCTTCGGTCGTCGAACTTCGAATCTAGATCCATTGCCTATCTCTCTCGATCGAGGAACTGAAACCTCGAGCCTCAAGCGTGGAACCAAGATCGTCGAGTCGGCTCGATGTACTTCGTAGGAAAACGCCGTCTGGGTGTTTTGGGGGCTCTTTTGGGCCGTCCTGGGGCCCTCTTGGGCCGTCCCGGGGCCTTCTTGGCCGTCTTGGGGGGCTGGGGCCCTCCAGAGGCCGTCTCAAGCCATCTAGGGCCCTCTTGAGGCCTCCAATGGCCTTCTTGGGGGTCTCCCATGGCTTTCGCGGGTCTCTCTTGGGAGCCTTCTGGGGGCATCTTGGGCTTCTTGCGGGCAGTCTTGGGGCTCTCTGGAGCAGTCTTGGGGCCCTCTTGGGCCATCTTCACACTTCTGGGGGGCCTTTTGGGCCGTCTTGGGGCGATATCGAGGGCCCATCGGGCCGTCTTGGACGCTGCGAATTCCCAGACAGCGGATATGTTAAGCTTATACGTTTTCGCACTGGGAATTGGACGAAGTTTGCTTCTTCGGGGCTCTCTTAACAGCCTCTTGGGGCGTCTTGGGGGCCTCTTGGGCCGTCTTCATACCATCGAGGTTTCTATAGGAGTGCTCTTCTGCTGTCTTGGGTCTCTGTTGCGCCTCTCCGATGACACCTATGATCGCCTTGAGTCTGCTCGCAAGGCCCGGCAAAGCGCCCTGGGGGGCTCGGAAGGGCCAGCGGACCTTTCCCAAGGGCGTCCAGGGGCCGCTGAGACGTCCGAAAAGGCGTCCAGGGCGTCCCTGGGGGGGGGTCCGATTTAGGGGTGGGGGGGGTGGGGGGGGGGTCCGGGTAATAAAAAATAAGTATATATATATATATATACATATATATACATATATATATATATATGTACACACATATAGACACTCTCTCACACACACACACTGAGGCATCTGGGCCTTGTCCCATGGAGCCTCGCAGCAGCGCCACCGGACAACGTAGGGTGTATCAGTTTCTGACGGGTCGTGCGGGCGGCAGGTGTTGAAAAACATATGTTGCCACACCGTTTGTTTTGAACTTGTCCACATGAAACCAGTACCGCGGCAAACCCACGGCAAGCCCTGTGTCCGAGGCGGAAATTGGCTCTGGTGGTCGAGGCTCTCTCCCAAGACACCCAGCCGCGCCGCAGAAGAAATGGCGAGGCGACACACACACACACACACGCAAACATGCACATACATATACATATACATATCCATATCCATATATATATATATATATACAACTACATATGCATCTACATATACATCTACATCTGTATATATATATACATGTACATTACATATACATGTATATATACATATGCATATGCATAGACAGATACATACACATACACATATGCATTTACGTATCCGTATACATATACATATACACGTACATATACATATACAATATACATATACATATACAACTATATGCACATATACATCTACACATACACCTACATCTACACTTACAGTAACATTTAGATTTACATGTACAGTTACATGTGCAGGGACCCGAGGCCTCCGAGCCTCTGGCGGCCGGAACTGCGCCATAAAAAGAAGACGACGGGAGGCTGATTACTAACTAAGCTTAGGTCGCGCATGTCCTCCTACAGGCCGATTTGGGGGAAAAAACTAAAATGGTCAAAGAATGCCCCCAAATACTGAAAACAGAATCAAAACATCGCCCCAGACTATTTTTGGACTATTTCTGAATATCCCTCCTGTAGAAGGACAGGCCCGACTTAATACTAAGCTCGACCTCTGGAAGCCCCTCCAGACTGTCCAGAAGCTGCGCAGAGAGGTGGGGTCTGGGGCAGGAGAGCCCGGAATCGAGTCGACAAAACAGATCAGCAATCGAAATGAGTCGGGTCGGCGGAAATCGGCAGCCGAGTCGGGAGAAGTCGAAACGGCGAAAATCGGCATGCTAAGAGGTTTCTGTTGAGACATCGGAGCCCAAACCGGAATGCGAATCGAATCGAATCGGAACCGGCGGCCACGGGAATCGAATCGAATCGAATCGGCGGCATCGGAGTGGGTCCTGCCTGGGGCTCTCGTCGTGCTGCCTTGCGATGTTGCACGCTTGTGGCGGCGTGGGACCTCGGTGCTCCCCCCCCCCTGCGGGGTGGCCCGAAGGCCCCCCCTCTGTAGCCAGCCGGCCCCTCCGCGGCCGCCCCCGGGACGCCCCTACGTGGGCCCTCCGCTGAGGCCGGGCATGTCCCCGCTAGGGGCGGATCTTGGACGAAGGACGAAAAGAGCCTCAAGAACCATCAAACAGAATGGAGACAATCATGCCCCGACGATTCTTCGACTACTTTTGCAGATTCCTCCTGTAGAGGGACATGCCCGACTTGACCCTCTAGCCCAAAAAGTCGCAAACAGATGCTCAAAAAGCCCAACGTTTGTTCAAACAGAGTCAAGCGTAGTCGAAACATCATGCCCGGATCATACTTTTACTCCTGTTGAGTATTCCGATTGTAATTAGAAGGACATGCCCGACGTAACCCTCCGCCCACACCACCGGGGTCGTCACGGACGGGGTTCTCTCGGGGCGGGAGGGAGCGGTCCGGCCGTCCCCTGAGAACCTCCGACGCCTGCTCTCTTCGTGACGTATATAGCGAAGCCAAGGCAAGGATAACATCGGGTGACCCTGAGATCCTAGCGACTCATTCCCAACCATCCTGTGGTGCTGGGTCCTCGTTTTGAAGAGACGGTCCCCGCGTTCTCCTCATCCTTCCTCCCTCCTCCTCCCCCTCCTCCCTCCTCATCGCGTTTCACCCACACAGTACAGCGCTTCGTGGCTCCATAGGGCCTTAGGGAGCTCCACCGAAGGCACCAGTGGCAGGAATCGCATGGCGGCCCTGCGTTTTGGCGAACCACTCACACGGTTCGTGGCCTCATAGGGAGCTCCACCGAAGGCCCCAGTGGCAGGATTCGCATGGCGGCCCACATTTTGGCGCACCCCTCACACAGTTCGTGGCCCCATAGGGAGCTCCACCGAAGGCCCCAGTGGCACGTTTCACATGGCGGCCCCGTGCCATTTTGGCGCACCCCTCACACGGTTCGTGGCCGCATGAGCTGTTCTACCGAAGGCACCCAAGGCCCCAGTGGCAGGGTTCGCATGGCGGCCCCGCCTCATTTTGACGCACACTTCATACGGTTCGTGGCCCCATAGAGAGCCCCAACGAAGGCCCCAGTGGCAGGGATCGCATGGCGGCCCCGCCCCATTTTGGCGCACCCCTCACACGGTTCGTGGCCCCATAGAGAGCTCCAACGAAGGCCCCAATGGCAGGGATCGCATGGCGGCCCCGCCCCATCGTGGCGCACCCTTCATACGGTTCGTGGCCCAGTAGGGAGTTCCACCGAAGGCCCCAGTGGCAGGGTTCGCATGGCGGCCCCGCCTCATTTTGGCGCACCCCTCACACGGTTCGTGGTTCCATAGGGAGTTCCACAGATGGCCACAGTGGCAGGGTTCGCAAGGCGGCCCCGCCCCATTTTGGCGCACCCCTTACACGGGGTTCGTGGCCCCATTGAGAATTCTCATTGCTTCGTCTCACCTGCCTTGCGGTTCTGACCCTTGCGTATGGTTGGGTCCTTCGCCAGGATATTTTTGTTTCGAGCCGGGCGTTTTCGCCCTTTTTCAAGCCCCGCGGGATCATCACATATCGATCTGGCTCGCCGCGGCCTCCTCGCATTCCGGAGCGCTCGAGAGTGCGTTCTGGAGCGCTCTGGAACGGACTCGTCCTCGTCTCTGCTCTCCCTCCGAGGACGTGGGCCCCGCAGCACTTACCCCTCCCCTGGCACCGCGGTCTGGCCCCTGGGTCCCGCGCCGCCCGGGGCACGGAGCGCTCGAGCAGCGGTCGGGGATAGGCTGGCCCCGGTCAACCAAACCAAGGGCAGTCGGGCGTTGCAGGATCCTGCGAAATCCTACAGTACAGGAGGATCCTGCAGGACGCTGCGCCCAGCCCCGGGCTAGTGCGCCCCTGGCTCTGCAGGATGCTGCAAACTCCGGCGCTCTGGCTGACCCCGGTGTGCAGTGACACCCGCCTCTGGAGCCCCAAAGAGGCCAAGACATTGAAGCATCGGCCGACGCAATTTGTCCGCTAACTCTGGGGCCGATCCCCCCCAGAATTATCTTTAAACATTTCTTAATAACAGAAAAACAATCGTATAACATTATAAACGCTCTATGAAACGCTCTTAATATTAAAAAACAATCGTATAAACGCCTGCAGGGGGCCCCGCCCGCGAGGCCAAAGATACGGCCGCGTGGACAATCCCAGGCCTCCGACGGCGTGTTCTTTCTTCACAGCGTCGACCGCCAAAGTCTGGACCCCTTCCCCGGGGACCGCTTCTTCATCCCGAGTCGGTCTCTGACAGTCCAGAGGCCCAGCGCGGACCCCCCGAGGCCGAAATTGGCCAAGCACCCCCCGTCGTGAGTTCTGTCAGTGCTCGAGGGGGCCTGCGCAGGGGGGCCCCGTGCGGCCACGGCTACAACGCGCTTCGCCCCCACCTCTCGAAGCCCGGCGGGGCCTCTGGTGGAACGCCTCCGCCGCGCACCTCCGCCGCCCCCTCCGCCGCCGCCTCCGCGGCGCACGCGGGCAGGACGCTCTCGCCGCTGCCCTCCTCCGGGGGAGGAACCAACACGTGCCCACGGCGCGACGCCCCGGACCTCTCCCAGAGGGGAAGCAAACGTTGCATGCACGCACACTTGCGGCGCTGCACGAAGACTTGTTGGATTTGCGCCGGGCCCCCCTCCCTGGCGCGCGGAGCGCGCCAGGGGCGGCGCTCGAGGCGCCGCCAGGGGGGCCCAGCGCGGATCCAAGAAATCCGCGCGGAGCGCCACGAGCTCCTGCTTATGCCGTTCCTTCTTCTTCTTCTTCGATCCTGGGGCGCGTGCTGATGGGCCTGTTTTCCACCACCACCACCACCAGAAGTTGGAGTTTGGAAGGAGGTGGAGGATGAGGAGGAAGAAGAAGAGGGGGAGGAGGACCCCCCTCTCCAACTTCTGGTGGTGGTGGTGGAAAGCAGGCCCACCACGTGCTGCCCAGAACTTCCAGGCGAGCCTGGCCGCGGCGACGCGGGGGCCCCCCCGAGGTTCGCGACGAGGCGAGAGCGGGGGCCACGCCGCGGTCTCCACGAAGGGCCCCCCAGCAGCCCCGACCCCCTCGGGCGAGCTCTTCCGCCCGCGCCCCAGGCGGAAGGCCCCGCGCAGCAGAGGCCCCGGGCGGGGGCCCCCATGAGAGGCCCTGGCGAGGCCCCCGGCCAGCTCCTGCACGCCCCCGGGCGAGGGTCCCCAGAGGCCAGCCTCTACGAGACGCCTCCGCCCCGACTTGAGCGGAGACCGACCGTTCCAGCATCCCCACTCGGCTATACGAGGACATGATTTTGGAACGAAGGAGAGCGGTTCGCAGAACGGCAACCATGTTTTCAGAACATCAAGCCGATGTATTGGACCAAAGCAGCCTCACACAGAAAAGGTTCTAAGGACACTTCGCGAAAACCATACAAATATTCCTAGAACAATCTCTGGTGGGCCAATGACGAGGCAAGCTGGGACGCTTCGACACTGCTCGACTGACTCTTCGGGTCCGGGCTATCCCTATCCCTGGGAGATCGGCAAGCCGAAGGCGATGGCAAGCGTAGGCACCGAGACGTGATGCCAAACATGGGGATGCAGAGGCATCCTAGATGGGGTCGGAATGGATAGGGTAGGAGGATCGCACCGCATCGCCGACGCATCGGCGATGCATCGCCGGTGCATTGGCGATGCAACGGCGACGTCAGCGATACATTGGCGACGTCGGTATTGATAAACTCGGGCTCCACATCGCGCCGCATCGCCGATGCATCGGCAATGCGGCGCGATCCTCCGACCCCACCTGCTCGGACCACATGTGGGAGGCCTAAGAAAGATAGGGATATGCTTCAAGCCGGTAACCTTAGGTCGGGCATGTCCTCCTACAGGGGGATTTTGGACGACAAATCAAATGCACTCCAAACATACGCCAAAAATACTCAAACAAGTACAACATCCTACCCATACTATCTTTTGACTCAACTAGTTTTCAATATCCCACCTGTAGAAGGACATGCCCGACTTAAGCCTAAGAAGGATCGCGAGATGCTTCAAGCTGGTATCCTCCGCCCCTGCGGCCGCGCCCGCAGCAGCGCCCGCCGCGCCGCCGCCCTCCGCACGCACCGCGCCGTCGCCCCCCGCAGGCGCCTCCGCGGCGCCGCCCGCGGCGACCCGCCAGGCGCTCTGGCGCGGCGCCGCCCCCCAGACGCTCTCCCGCGGCGCCGGCCGCGCCCTCGCGGGCGTGGGCGCCCCAGCGGCCGCGCGCGCGGGGGCGGCGGCGCCGCCCTTCGGCGCCGGCCCGCCCGGCTTCGCGCGCCAGGCAAAGGACGGCCTCTGGGCCCCGGGCCTGTACCAGCTGACCGGGGGGCTCCAGAAGGGGCGCCCAGGTATCTCAGACGAGCTTCCTCCTCCTCCTCCTCCTCCTCCGCCTCCTCCTCCTCCTCCTCCTCTACATAGACATGAGCTTCTGAAGGTCTGCGCGGATCTCGTGGATCTGCGATGGGACCCCCGTCCCTGGCGCGCGGAGCGCGCCAGGCCAGGGGCGGCGCCAGAGGCGCCGCCAGGGGGTCCCAGCGCAGATCCGAGAAATCCGCGCGGAATGCCAAACGTTTCTGTTTCGGCCGTTGTTCGTTCCTCGAGACCATCTTGCTTCTTTGATCGCGGCGCGTTTCCTTCGTGTCGTCTCCTGGGAGGGGGGTGGGCATTCTCGGGCCCCAGGGCACTGGACCGTGGATCCGGTGCGCACAGCACGCCCCGGGGGAGGGGTCGGGAGCCCATGGGGTCGCGGATGAAACGAACATCACACCCGCGGATGTCTGGGAGCACGGGGAGCCAGGGCCGGAGGAGATTGGGCCGACCCCCACCCTTAGTGGGCCCTGGAAACGACGGGCCCGTTTTTTTACGGGTTCCGTTTTGCCGTTTTCTTGCGGGTTCCGACGCCGTTTTTTACCGGTTCCGTCGCCGGTTTGTGACCAGTTCCGGCTCCGGTTCCAATCCTGGAGCCGTTTGTTTGCCGTTTCCGGTCGCCGTTTTTTTGCCGTTTCCGTTTTCAAGGGGCATTTTTTTGGAAACGGTGAAAAAAACGGCCCTGCCGTTTCCGGGGCCCGCAAAGCCCCCACCGCGTCTGTAACCTCCTCCGAGGGCTGGAGGGCGCTGTCCAACGCAGACTCAGATGGCACGATGTCTTCAGTTGTGCAGTGCAGTCGACCCGTATAGGAAGGATGCGCGATGAGGATGCAGGGGGCAGGGGCCTTGGGCGCACATGTCGAAGCTTCTCGAGCGGGGCGCGGCCAACGAAAGTGGCCAAGGATGGACCGAGGAGGCAAGAATGCAAGGGTACCCTTGGGACGGTTGCCCATCCTTGCTATGCGGGCTGGCTGTACGGGGTCCCCAGAAGTCCCGACCCTTTCCCCAGGGTTAGGTCGGGCATGTCCCCCTACAGGCAGATTTTATAGGGAAACAGTAAACAGAGCCAAAACACACCCCAAAAAGACTCAAGGATGGTCAGACAATCGTCACCAGACTGTTTCTGTACTACTTTTGAAGATTCCTCCTACAGAGGGACGTGCCCGACTCAACCCCAGGGCCAGCTTTAAGTCGTGACTCGGTTCTGTTGGGCGGCCCTGGGGCCCCATGCGAGGACCCGCCGAGGCCGGAAGCAACGGCAAACCTGCGCCCCGATGTGTGTTCGACGCGCGCTGGATGCTTACAGTCGGGGCGTTGACCTATAAGGAACCATAAATCAGAAACGAGGCCCCTTTGTCCCCGAAGTGAAACTTCCATCTCCCATGGGAAACCTAAGGACGACTGTCAAACAATCAAGGAACATCGAGCCCCTCCCCAACGAAGAAGGCTCCTCCTTCAGCGCCCCGACTCGGGACGCCGGTATTTTCAGAGAAAACACCCGATGACGAAAGCTGCCAGCTTCCCAACTGCTGGGGCGAGGGACCCCACCAGGCAGGCCCAGAGAGGGCGGCGGCGGGGACCCCTGCCCCGAGCAGGGCAAGAGTGGCGGCCGGGCAGAGCCTCGGATGGCCTGGAGGGTCGGCCCGGCCCCTCCGCCCGCCCCCCCCCCCCGTTGGAGCCCTCCAGGCTCAGGGCGTCGCGGGGCGCCCCGGCGCCCACCTCGCAGAAGAACGCCCCAGCGATGCCCCACCAGATCCTCCCGGCGGCCTCGTCGGCCTTCAGGGTGAAGCGCTTGGAGGACCCGTCCGTCCCCAGGCGCGTGCACGTCCACTCGTCCGCGCGCAACGGCGCCACCACGTAGGTCTCGCCCTTCTCGCCCACCCACTCGCGAGAGATGTGGCCTCCGAATCCGTCTCCGACTTTCGCCGCGCTGGCGGCTGCGTCGCCCTTCGATTGGCCACTCCGGCCCCTGGACGAGCCCTGAATCGGCTGCCAGCTCATGAGACGTGTCCGCCGCTGTCGAGGACTGCCGCGCAGCTCCAGGTGCGAAGAAATGCGGTCCAGTGCCAGCAGCGCGGTCCTGAGCCGATAACGTGCTGCAGAAGGTGGGAGGAGGGGGAACGGATATAAGCAGAAAAGAGAGAGAGAGAGAAAGACAAAAAGAGCAGCGCGGGCGGTGGTGGGAGGGGACTGCAGAAAGAGAACGAGAGAGAGAGAGAGACAAAAACAAAAACAAAAAAACACAGAAAGCGAGGGGATTCGAAACATCCAATGTCATACCTCCAGCGTCCTCTCGACCCAATCGGTCGAAATGTTGTTTTTGTTCGCGCAGCCTGGCCATTCTATGCTAGGCACGCCCAACATGAGGACGGAAAGCGATATCCAACACCAGTGCCTGCTCTTGTGGAGCAAAAGTTGCTGCCCTTCGGGTTTTTCTGACAATAATTGTTGTCATATTGACGGTCAGTCTTGCCAGCCTGAACATGACATGCGGCCAACTGGAGCAGACTTGCTGTCGAAATGACAAGCCTTGCTGTCAGATGGGCCCCGACGCACTGCACATCTTGATCCACGTGAGCAAACAGGGTGCTGTTGGGCATCGTTAGCGTAGATGTTATGTCCCCTTTCTGGGCATGCAGATATATGAGCCCCACGATGCTGAACGGATCGCTGGAGACCCGAGCCGAGAAACACCGACCGAACTTTGACTCCTGGGATGCGAGGGGAGAATTTGTCCATATCCACCGCCTGGGAGACGACGTCCTAGCACACCAGCGGGCGGTGGATATGGATATAGTCCCGAATCCATACATTTCCACCGTTGTGAATGCCATATCAATGGGCACCATAACAGTCCTACCATTGATTTGGAGATGTGTCTGACATATTTCAGAACTGTTCAAAGTGTGTTTTGAAAAATTGTTTCAACATGTTTCGCATCACTGCGCCCTTATAGAACAAACAACCATTTCAAACATATTGTAGACATCTGGGAATTTGGCAACATGCTTCCTCGCCATTGGTCGTCGTCCGCCGCCGGTGGAGACCTGTGAGGATCAATCTCTCGGGCGGTGGTTATGGATAAATCCCCGCCTAGGATGGGAACCCCCGAGGTTTAGGCGGGGCATGTCCTCCTACAGGCGGATTTTGGACAAAACAATAGCCAAACACCATTCAAAACTATTCAAACATTCGTCCCTAGACTATTGTTTGACTATTCTTGAAGATCCCTCCTGTGGAGGGACGTGCCCGACTTCACCCGAGCTATGGAGCGCCCCCGCCTCAGCAGTCGAGCGCCGGCGGCTCTCGCTGAAGGGGCGGCCGCGGCGAGGGGGCCGGCCCTGTGAGAGGGCAGGGGGGAGGGCCTTCTGCAGGGGACCCGCAGGCGTCCAAGAACGCCCCCGAGAATCTGCGGGGGAAGAACGGTACCTAAGAGAAGCCTTTCCGCTGTCGGGGGCGCCTGTCCCGGGGCGGCTGGAGAGTTGACACCCTCACGGTGCCACGTAGGGGTAGAAACTGGTAGCCCGGGGGCAGGCGCTCCCGACGGCGGGAAAATTTCTGTTATTCCGTTCTTCGCCACGGCGGGCGGAGCCCGGAGCCCGGAGCCATGGCGGACGGTGTTCTCTCTCGCTGTGCTCGGCCTCAGGCCTTCGCCGGGCCCTGGGACTTTCAGGCAGCTCTCGGGGATCGACGGACCCGGGCCAGTCCGGACCCGGGCCAGGCAGGCTTCGCAAGAGCCTGCAGGAGCCTGCAGGATCCTGCACCCAAGCACGGGTCAATGCAGGCCTGGCTCTGCAGGATCCTGCAAGATCAGGCGCTCTGACTGGCCCCCCCTTTGCATTGACCCCCATCCCTGGGACCCCGACGACGACTCAGAATGAAAATCCTGGTACCGGGGAAGGGGTCGGGACCCCAGGGGCTTCCAAGGCCGCGCTGACGGCGATGTTGGTGAACGGCGTTGTTGGGAATCCGATTTTGTGCCGCCGAGCTCGCGCAGAACAAATTGTAGGAAATCACGAACCACACTTTCCTACATTTCAAATGTGCGAATGCATCGAGCGAACACGACACAGCGAGTTGTAGGAAAACACGAACCACGCGTTCCTGCAGTTGGTCCGGCCACGAACCACGCCCTCCTACAGTCGCTTGTCCCACCTCGTCGTCGGCTGACACACCGCGTCAGCGCATCTGTGGGGCTTCGTCGTTAGGAACAAGCACAGTCGGGGCCTTGACCCAAGGAACCCAAAATAAGGAACGAGGCCCCTTTTCCCCATAAGTTCAAACTTCGATTTCCGATCGAAAACATCAGGAAAGCCTGAGGCAAGCTGCGAAACGCTTAAGGAACGCGGAGCCCCTCCCCAACGAAAAGGGTTCCTTCTTCGGGGCCCCGACTGTATGACGTCGGGGGTCTGGGGGGTGGGGAAGCTGAACGTCTCCTGGCGTCGCTCCCCAGGCGGCTGTTCCCGAGCCACCGCCAGCCGTGGCCACAAAGGGGACGCTCCAGGAGGGAGCCCAAGAGGGCGCGGGGCGACGGCCTTGGGCCTCCTCTGGAGGTCCTGCCCCCCGAGGCGCGGACCTCGCGGAGGGTCGGGCGTCGCCCCCTCTCCCTCCTGCGCACCCGCCAAGACTTGGATCGGGCACGTCCCCCTACAAGCAACTTTTGGACGAAACATTACACATACTAGACACATGCTCGAAACGGTAAAAAACAAAAAAAAAAAAAAAAAAAAAAAAAAAACAGTCGGGAACTCGTCCCCAGTCCATGTTTGGACCATGTTCGGATTCGTCCTCCTATAGAGGGATACGCCCGACTTCAGCCGAGACAGCAACGCTATTGCTTGTTCTTGGGGGGGGGGGGCGGCGGGCGAAGAAGGGCACCGAAGGAGGGAGCAGGGAAGGACGGACGGGAGGGGGGAGGCGGCGGAGGTGGAAGTGGTGGAGGTGGATCCTCCTCCTCCTCCTCCTCCTTGGTGGCGTGTAAAAGAAAGGAGCGCGAGGGGACAGAGACGCGAGAAGGGGGACGAGAAGCGAGGGGGTAGGAGCAGGGAGGGGGGGAGGAGGAGGGAGGGAGGAGGCAGGAGGAGGAGGAGGAGGAGGAGGAGGAGGAGGAGGAGGAGGAGGAGGAGAAGAGATGACGAAAAAAGGGAAGTGAGGAGGGAGGTATGGATGGGGGGTGGGATGAGAGGGCGGGGAAGGGGGAGGGGGAGGGGGAGGAGGACGAGCTAGGTGCGCTCGCGTCATATCTGACATCCTACCCCTCCCTCCCATCCCGTATCATGGCGTAGATCCCCTCTCTACTCGCACAGTCGGATGTCGAGCAGGGCAATGATCCCGAAAGGATACGCGATGCACTGTAGAGCACGGCATGGCATGGCGTAGAAGAGCACCGCAAAGCGTAGTATGTCACAGCATGGCGTGGCGTGCCGTAGTGAAGAATTGCATCACAAAGCTTTGCAACGCCAAGCATGGCATCGCACAGCGGCCCCGAACATAACATTGCATAGCATGGCGTTGAAGATCAAAGCGTAGAATGGCATAGCACGACGTGGCACTTAAGCACAGCAATTCACAGCTTCGGCTGAAGGCATGGCATCGCGCAGCGGAACGCAACCTAGCATTGCATTGCATGCCGTGGCATGGCACGGGAAATGACGCCAACGCTGCAGCAGGAGCACGATTCGGAACGAGCGGAAGCACGGACATAAGGCCAGCGCTGCAGCGGGAGCACGATTCGGAACGAGCGGGGCCCGAAAATGAGGCCGGCAACTCAGCGAGAGCAACATTTTGAAAAACATGCAGGCGAAAACCCAACTCCAGGGAATCCTGTGTAAAAAACAATACGTGGGGGGGGGGCGAACACTCCCAACCCGTCATCAGCGGAAGGAGGAGAGTAGTATTCATATTGAGTAATTGTGGAGGAGGAGGAGGAGAAGGAGGAGGAGGAGGAGGAGGAGGAGGAGCGGGAGGAGGAGGAAGAGGAGGAGGATGAGGAGGACGAGGAGGAGGAGGAGGGGGGGAAAAAACAGAAGACAAGGAAGAATGGAGAAGGGATGACGGGAAATGGGAGGGCGGAGAAGGAGTAAAACTTATAAGGCGTATGGGATGAGGTTAGAGCAGAGAGGTGAGAGTGGGATAGAAGGAGGCGGTCAAAAGGGCGTATAGATGAGGGAGGACAGGGCGGAAGAGGCAGGGAGTAGGAGGAGGAAGGGTAATGGAGAGTTAAGGGGAGGGTAAGGGAGAATGAGAACAGGGAGGGAGGATGACTGGGACGGAGGAGGGAGGAAAGAAGACGGAAGGGGAAGGCGAAAGATTCATCCTCCGCACCGCCTCCAGGCCCAAGCGCTTCGGCCTCCTCCAGACCTCCAGCCTGGAGGCGCAACATCCCAGGCCTCTGGGCGTCGTGAAAAAAACACACGGTGGACGCTCCTGTGAGGGGGGGCACATCCGGCTGGAATGGGCGGCGCGAATCGACGATAACTTTAGGTCGGGCATGTCCCCCTACAGGCGGATTTTGGACGACAAAACAACATAAACCAAACATGCCCTCCAAATAGCCAAAGATGGTCAAATTCTCGTCCCCAGACTATCTTCTGACTCACTACTCTTGAATATTCCTCCTGCAGAGGAACGCGCCCGACTTAAACCCGGCTGGAATCGGCGGCGCAGCGACGACGGATCGGCGGCAGGCCCCCGAGATGGCGAACCCGCACGTTCCTGGGCGGGGGGGGCCCTCGGGCCCCCACCTGCGATCCATGCGCGGCTCGGGGCCGATGCCTCACCCCCTGAGCCTCCCCCCCCTTCGCGTTGCTGCTGGCACTGGGCCCCTCGAAGGTCGACCTGGCCCGATGAGCGGGCAAGGCTGAGCTGGATCGAATCGCGAAATCGGATCGGATCGGGAACAGATCGGGATCGCCAGCGAATCGAATCGAAACTGGAGCGCCGCGCCCAGCTCCGGAAAGCCCCCAATCCAACTTGTGGTGGTGGTGCTGGAAACAAGCCCATCAGGTCGGGTGCTCGCGCGCTGCGTTCGGCTACACGCCAAGAGTGACCCTGGGCAAGAGTCACCTTTGGTGCGCGGCCTTCTGGGGGCCGCGGGGAGACCCAACCTGGGCGCGCAAAGCCGCCGCTGCCGCCTCGTTTCCAGCCATCCGAGGGCCCACCCGGTGCTCGCACCAGGAGGTCACTCCCGAGGGTGCGTGCCCACGTCGCCGTGGCCTCCTCACCACGCCGACGCGTCGGGAGGGCCTCCGGCCCTCTCACAGGGCTGCAGGCGCGGGCCCCGGCCTGAGGGCTCCGTCGCGGGCGAGGCGAAGAGGCTCTGAGACCACGCCGGAGCAGCACTCTCGCCACGCTGGCCGATGCCCCTGCTGCTCCGAAAGGTGTCCAGCTTTCCAAGGCCTGCGAAGTGGAGCCAATATCTCCGATGCTCTGTCTCGGCGGCGACGATAAGGGCGAATAGCCCAGGGGAGGGCATTACGCGCATTCGCCCGGGAGCCTTGTCGAAGACATAGATCATCGGCGCCCCTGGATACATGTATTGCTCTCCTTTGGCCTATTCGCCCCTTTCGTCGCCTCTGACTGTCTGCTTCAGCAGAACTGTCACAACCCAACTCAGTAGGTGGGGCTTGACCCTGCGAGCATAACTGGCATAGTTCGCATCGCCATCTGGTAATGCGTCCTCCTTCGGGACAGCACACAAAGGATGTGTGTGGACCAGGCAAAGCTAGCATCGCTGAGAACAACTGCCTTTCAGAACGAGCTGGGATCCGGCGAATCCAGAGAACTGCAGGCTAGACGATGACAAGGGAGTCCACGTATCGTATGCCCAATTACAAATTGTGCACCTGTTTGCCAGGAGGGTATTGGCGCACCGAGCGCAGAGAGCTAGCACCAGTGCGCAACCGAATTCAAATTATAATTTGAAAGGCAGCCTGATAGCTTGTCCTCTAGCGGAGTTGAGCGAGAAACGCCGAACGCAACGAAGACAACGGCTTTAGTTGACCTCATCCCTTTCAGTTCGTGACCCAAGACAATTCCAGGCAGACTGTTCGTGGACTGCCTGCTGTGGAGCCATGCTCCGCATTGCTAGCACTCTCTAATCCTGCATCATGCGTTGTGCACGCTATATGTCTTCTCCTGCAAATTGTTGATGCAAGTAATGTACACGGGCATGAAAGCAGCTGCGACAGCAACGTTGGAGTAGTAGCCGAACTCCAGATGCCCCTTGTTGAGGTCATTGGGCACATATGCGCTGAGGGCAGAGATCTGCAGTGAGAACAATGCAGTTGAGACGCCACCAATGACGAGACTAGTTGCCGCCGTCAGGGTTCTCATCGAAGGCGGGCTCTGGTCGTAGGCGAGGTGCATGAGCGTCGGCTGGGTGTAGATCTCTGCGACGCCCATGAGAAAGAAGGGAAGGAACATCCAAGACGCAGCCATCTCACTCATCCTCACGCCCTCGGGCGCACAGCTGGACATGATCCCCGTCACCGGTGCCTCGCGGCGCAGCTGCTCGATGCGCGCAGCGAGGAGCACCGACGCAGTCCCCAGGGCCATGCCGATCATGTACTTCGGGCCCGGCCCGAGGGGCGAGCCGTTCAGCCGGTCGAGGGCGGGGTTGACCCAGCGGATCGCGAAAGGCGTGGCGACGACAATGCCAATGCAGTCCGCGATCATGAAGAAGGATCCGGCAAACTGCGCCTGCCCGGGACCTGGAGCTGCCCAGGGGATCCTCAAGTCCATCTGGCACGCCTGCTGCTGGTACCAGAACTGCATGGAGTTGTAGAGCGCGCTGAACACCATGTTCGCCATGAACAGCACGGGTAGCAGCCTGAGGAAGTCCCGCACGTCCTCCGCAGGCACTGACGTGGCGAAGGCTGGCCTCCCAGCGAGCACCCAGTCGGGGCGTGCGCAGGCAAGACACGCGGAGGCTACTCCCACTGCCGAGCAGAGAAAAGACACCACCCCGAGGGCCGAGATACCATCCTGGCCGAGCAGCGCCTGCAGCACGGAGAGCAGGAGCCCCGCGAAGAGCAGCGCGACACCTACGCAGACCGCCACCGCCGAACCGCTGCCCTGCCGCGCCGCGCAGGCGACGTAGCTCGACACGCAGCCGATGGAGGAGTGGGCCCGGGTGGGATGCGTGCGGTAGTGCCGCCGGCACGAGCGGAAGACCACCACCGCGGCGAGCATCGCCAGCGCCGCGCACGCGTACACGGCGAAGTAGCCGAAGCGGCGGGGCACACCGAAGCCGCCGCTCGCCCCCACCGTGGTGAGGCACCCGTACGCCACCGCGGAGCCCAGGTTGATGGCGAGGTAGAACCAGGAGAAGAACGTCTCCCGTGCGCTCGCCTGCTCGGGGTCGGTCGGGTCGTACTGGTCCGCTCCGAAGTTGGAGATGTTCGCCTTGATGCCCGCCGTGCCAATCGGCACCAGGCCCATGATGCCCATGAGGTACAGGCGCCTGCTGGAGACCTCTGGCAAAGCCGCCACCGTGGCCAGGACGGAGCCACCGACATACAGCAGCCCGAAGGTCACGATGGTCATGTAGCGGCCGAGGGCGACGTCGGCAACCCAGCCCGCGAAGAGGGCCCAGGCCATGCAGAGGGTGCCCATCGCAGCGTTCATGCCCGCTGCGGCCGACACGGAGTATCCCAGGCGCTCCAGGAAGAATTCCTGGGTGCCTAGAGTCAGAAAGTATAACGTAAACGTACGCTTTCGACGGCCCGCGCGGATTGCTTGAATCTGCTCTGGCCCCCCCACTCCCTGGCGCACGGCGCCGCCCGGAGAGCCCAGCGCAGATCCAAGTAATCCGCACGGATTGTCGAAAGTATATGCTTGTGTCGCGTTTTCTTTTTCGAGCGCCAGTGAACGTGTAGAACGCAAGGCGCTCGCACAGCTCAACGGCCAAGATGCACATGCACACGCCAGGGATGGCAGGACTGATCTTCGCGGCAGGCCTCGCAACCTTGGACACCGCGCCGTACGTCCCCGCCTCATCCATGGCGGCCAGCTGCGACTTCATTGCTGCGGCAGGAGGAGTAGTAGAGCGGCCTTCGCGCGGAGCAGAGGCCCCCTGTGGGCCGTCATTGAGCCAGAGGCCCCCGACCCGCCTGTCGCGTGTCCACCGTCTGCGTGCTCGGCGCGTCGCATGGCTGCACCCAAACGAATGGAGCGGGAGGCAGTGCAGAGACTGCCTGCGCGCCACACGCAGCAGAGGGCCGCGAGAAAGCAGGAGCGGAGGAGGGAGGACCTCGGGTCCCCGAGGGCGCACGCGGGCTGGCGGCAGAATGCCATCGCCCCTGGGGCGTCCCCAAGGTACCAACCGCCAAGTGGCATGCCTCGACTGGTGGGCGTGCAATGCGTGTGCGTGTGTGTGTGCGTGTGTGTGTGTGTGCTGTGTGTGAATGTGTGCTGTGTGTGTGTTGTGTGTGCGTGTGTATGTGTGTAGGTGTGTGCGTGTGTGTCGGTGTGTGTGGCCGTGCCGCGACGCTGTGGCTTGCTCTCCCCTCCTTTTCCGGCCCGCCGTCCTGCTCGCGTGCCTGCCCTGCCGCTGCCGCTCTCGTGCCTGCTTTGGCTCCCCCGTCCCCTGCGCGGTGCCGTCGCTCCCTCCGCTCTTCCGCTTCGCACCGTTCCGAGCCTTCGCCTAGCCCCCGGCTTCGGCTGGGCGCCGCCCTGTTCACGGCTGTGCTGCGTGCACCGGCCCTGCGCCTGGCGTGTCGCGTCACGCCCTGTCCATCGCAGCAGCTTCGCGCAGCCCCCGCCGCCTCCGCCCCGCCTCGCGCCCTGGCCCTCCAGCCTTGGCGTCTCTGCTGCTCCTGCAGCTCCCTGCTTGCTGGGCCTCGCCCTGCGCGGCTGCCGCTGGTACCTCCCCCGGGCGCGCCCGCGACACCGCCCCAGGCCTGCTGCCAGGGGATGCCCTCCGGCCTGGCCGCCCCGCGCGCGCCCCCGCGGCCTCGCCGCGTGAGTGCGCCTTCTTCCTCTGCTGCCGCTCTCCGCGGCCGAGCCGTCTCTCCCCTCTTCCGCTCCCCTCTTGCACGTGGGACACTTCGCCGTACCGTGGCCCGGGTCGCCTGCACGCGCGCGCGGCCTGCCTCTCCCTCGCCGAGGACGCATCAGAGACCTGGGTCTCCCTCCCCCACCTTCTCCTCCCTCCCCCTCCTCCTCCCCCTCCTCCTCCTCTTCCTCCTCCTCCTCCCCCTCCTCCTCCCCCTCCTCCTCCTCCTCCTCCGCCTCCTCCCCCAGCGTCCTCCTCTCCTCGTCCCCTCCCTCCCCCCCCTTTTTGTCCCTCGAGAGGCCACCCTCAGGCTCAGGGTCCCAACCGCGGTGTGGTGACAGACCGCGCGGTGACCTCCACCTCCCCGAAGACCTCACCGCACGGGCACCTCCGTGCACGGGGGCCCCGGAGGCCCCGACCGCCCGAGACCACCTCGGAGAGCGGACCTTGTCTTCCTCCTCCTCCTCCTCCTCCTCCTCCTTCCTCCTCCTCCTCCTCCCTCCTCCTCCTCCTCCTCCTCCTCCTGTTCCTCCTCCTCCTCCTCCTCCTCCTGTCCTCCTCCTCCTCCTCCTGCTCCTCCTCCTCCTCCTCCTCCTCTTCCTCCTCCTCCTGTTCCTCCTGTTCCTCCTCATCCTCCTCGTCCTCCTGTTCCTCCTGTTCCTCCTCCTCATCCTCGTTCTGTTCCTCCTGTTCCTTCTCCTCCTCATCCTCCTCCTCATCACGTCGACCCCAAGAGATCCGGAGCATTTGTGTTCGTCCTGAGTCGTGTTCTGACGGTCCCGAGGCCTGGCCAAGGCCCCCAGGGGCCGAAACTCCGACGAGAAGCCTTCCAGCACGATTTCTTCATGGCTTGGGGGGGGGACTGGGCAGATGGAGCGACACCGACCCTGGACGGACCCCCCATGGTGTGGCCACAGCGCCGCTCTGGGGACCACCCTTGAGGCGCGCGCGGCTTTCCCCCCCCCCACCCCACCCCACGTCGTGGCGCTGGAGCCCCCTCGGGCCCCCCAAGGCTGCCCCCCAGAGGCATCCGAGAGTGCTCCCGAAGAGACCCCAAACAGAATCCCTAAGACGTCGTCGTCGTCGTCGTCGTCGTCGTCGTCGTCGTCGTCGTTGTCGGCGTCGTCTTCGTCGTCGTCGTCGTCGGCGGCGGCGTCTTCGTCGTCGTCATCGGCGTCGTCGTCGTCGTCTTCGTCGTCGTCGTCGTCGGCGGCGGCGTCTTCGTCGTCGTCATCGGCGTCGTCGTCGTCGGCGTCGTCGGCGTCGTCGTCGTCGGCGTCGTCGGCGTCGGCGTCGTCGTCATCGGCGTCGTCGTCGTCGTCGTCGTCGTCGTCGGCGGCGTCGTCGTCGGCGTCGGCGGCGTCGGCGGCGTCGGCGTCAGGCACCGGCCGCGAGGCCCCGTCGTGGCGCCGAAAGCGCGCCCCCCGTCGGGGCTCCGCCGGCGGCCTCCAGGGCGCTGCGGAAGGCCTTGAGCAGGAGGTGCAGCGTGAGGAAGCGCCGCAGCATCTTCGCCAGCCTGCCGGCCGCGGGCGGCCCGCGGTCAAGGGCGTACACATCGCTCATTTTTCTAATCGTGCTCAGTTCTAGTTGTGCTCGTTCCTCATTGTTCCTGGTAGAACAATTAATTTGAAATGGAAGGATCTTGGCCCCCCAAAAAAAGATCAAAGAACGTTCGAGGCATTGGGAATGAACAGTGTGCAGGTCGGGCATGCCCCCCTGCAGGCGGATCTCGGGCGACAAGTCCGAAAGGCGCAGAACATATCCAACACATGGTCCAAAAAGAGAATGGAACCATCGTCCCTGGACTGTCTTTTGCACTATTTCGGAATCTTCCTCCTGTAGAGGGACACGCCCGACTTCAGCACAGGCTGGGGGTGTCGGTACCGCGTGGTGGCGCACGGCGTGATACCCTCGGCATCCCCGACGACCTCACACCGCGCGACCCGTCGCCGCACAGCTCTGGGGGCCCCTCGACGCCTGGGAGGCCCGAGACGTCCTCGCAGAGCGACGCGAGCCCCGAAGCATCTGCGGTGGCCCCGAATCCCCACCGACTCGCCGCGCGGTGTGGTCACCACGCCGTTCGGGGGCCCCCGACGTGAGCGGGAGAGAAGCGCGGGGCGGGCAGAAGTGGGGATGCACGGAGCCAAGCTGCGACGAGCTCGGTCTGAGGCCTCGACGTCCAGCAGGCCCTGGCCGGCGCTTTCTCCTTCGCGGTCTCGACATTTGGCCGAAGGGTGGGGGAGGGGAGGGGAGCTTAGGGGGCAAACAAACCTACCTCGCGTTTGACCACCCTCGCTTCCAAGAGATACTAAGCGATGCCAAACTACGGCCTGTACTGGTCAGGCCGCTTGACGAGGAGGCGCGTGGTATGACTTGGTTTTGCCTGGAAGCGAAAGCGGGGTAGGTAATTCACGCTCCGAGGGCTGGGTCTTGGCCGGTGCTTCGCCGCTCTGCTTCTACCAGTCGCGCGAGCAGAGCGGGGGAGAGGGGTCCCGACCAGTCGCCCAAAGCAGCCGCCAACAGCAGCCAAGATCTGGTCTATGACGGGGGGTGGGAGGAGGGGGCCGGATGCCCGCGCCGATCGGCGAAACAGAAGGTAAAAGAACGGCTACCCACCTGGCGGAGGCAAGAGCCCACGATGCTTGGAGGGGGCCTCGCGCAGCACCCCACGCGGAATACGGTCGTGAAAACTTATGCTCTCTTGGCCTGTCGCGGCGGCGGCCCCGGCGACATGCCCAGGCGACACGCTGTGCCTTGCGAGTGGACAGCGCGTCGCTCCGCCCCGCGGGGCGGGAGACCTGGGAAAGCTCGGGGCGTTAATCACTGGATATGCAAGCCGAAGCCAGGACGAGGACACCATCGGGTGAGGATACGTCGAGAAACTCTGACATCCTGCGGCTCTGGAGAAGGACTCGGGCGCCGCGGCCTCCTCAGAGCGTTCTGGAGCGCTCTGAGAGCGTTCCGGAAGGCCCTGGAAGGGACGAGTCCTCGCCCCAGCCCCGTCCGCAGATAGGGATGTGGATAGCGTGTCGCGCCAATACGTGGTGGGCCAGCACCAGCGAAGCGCCACGCTGCCCAAAAG
>CAUYUJ010006402.1:516938-519438 GCA_963575745.1 Prorocentrum cordatum
AGAATGTCTTCTCAGAAGGGTGCGGAACTTCTCAAAAGCGCTCGCGCGCGCCTTCTGAGACAACTTCTGCGTCTTCGGGGGGGTCCACAGAAACTTCTCGGAAAACCGGGGACGTCCGAGCCTTCCGTGAAGGCCGTCTCCGTCCCGCTTCCCCCCCGAGTGGTCGCCCAATTCCATCGAGGCGCACGTGTGCTTTTCTTTCAGACGTTCGCGAGAGGGTGCTGTGCGAGCAGTGGAACTCGCTCAGTGACGTGGGGAGGAGGAGGAGGAGAAGGAGGAGGAGGAGAAGGAGCAGGAGGAAGAGGAGGACGAGGAGGAGGAGGGGGAGGAGCAGAAGGAGGAGGAGGAGGAGGAGGAGGAAGAGGAGGAGGACGAGGGGCAGGAAGAGGGGAATGAGGAGGAGGAGGACGACGAGGAGAAGGAGGAGGAGGAGGCAGAGGGGGAGGAGGAGAAGGAGGAGGAGGGTCGCTGTAAGCCCAAGAGTCATCATCGATGTTGGAATACACCCTCCCTCCAAGCTCCCTCTCCACAGGCACCTACAATTGTTGATTCCCGCTGAGGGAGCTGCGTCGTTGGAAGAAAACCTTTGGAGACCCTGATGCATGCCAAAACATCGTTCTCGGGATTCCAACGCCACGGGTCAACCTGACTGCTGCGTCTTGACAATCCTGAATCGTACCAAGACGCCATTCTTGGGACGTCAACGCCGCGAATCAACGTAACTGTTGCTCCTTAGAATCCTGAAATCTTCCACTACACAGTTTCTGGTACGCTGATCATGAGAATCCGTGAAACTCTTGTAAATGTTTTAAAAGATTGTGCGCGGCGCTAGGGCGAGAGCCATATTTTGAAAATGAGCCGCCCGCCACTCGTGAAACCCTTACAATGTTGAAAAACGAATGCGGCGGCGCTAAAGCGAGAGCCACATTTTGAAAACGACCCGCCCTCCGTGAAACTCTTGCAAATAGTTGAACACAGTGTGTGCGGCGATAAGGCGAGAGCCACAGTTTGAAAACCACCCGCCTTCCATGTGTGAAACTGTTGACAGCTTCTTGAGCTTCAGGGTCATAAATAGTGAAGCAAACTCTGGCGGAACGCCCCGATCGCCCCAAAGACTTGCCTCGGGGTGCGACAGGGGGCAGTTATTCATAAGGCAAAGGAATGGAGGATGGGGGGAGGAGGAAGAGGAGGAGGAGGAGGAGGAGGAGGAGGAGGGGGACAGGAGGAGGAGGAGAGGAGGAAGAGAAGAGGAGAGGAGAGAGGAAAGGAGCAGGAGAGGAGGATGGAGGATGAGAGAAGGAGGAGAGAGGAGGGAGGAGAGGAGAGGAGAGAAGGAGGAGGAAGAAGGAGGAGGAGGAGAGGAGGAGAGAGGAGGAGGAGGAGGAGGATACGGATACGGATCCCCGAACGCGGTGCGGCCCCTGCGGGGGGCTGGGGAAAAGTGCGCCGTGGCGCGTGGGAGAGCGCCCGCCTTCCCGGTCCTCCTCCCATCCCTTCTTAAACCACCTTCTTAAACCACCTTCTTAAAAGAAACCACTATTCTTGAAGAGGAGGAGGAGGAGGAGGAGGAGGAGGAGGAGGAGGAGGAGGAGGAGGAAGGCGTCGCCGATGTGCCTGTGGGCGGCCCCAACACTCCATTCCTTGGCGACGGGTCTCGGAGCTCGGCGGTGGGCATATTGAGAAACGCATCCGTGCTGCGGGAGGACCGCTTCTCAGGGCACGAGGTGTCTATCATGCTTGGCCATGGCGAGCCTCGGCCACGAAGAGGTCTCATGACCTGGAGGGCGTCGCCGATAAGCAATCCTCCCCTGTGCTTTGTGCATGTTGAGGGTCTGGTAATGTCTCAGTGAAAATAAAGGGGGACACACGCACGGACACGCAAGCACGCACGCGCACGCACGCACGCACGCACGCACACACACACACAAGCACACACACACGCGCGCGCGCACGCACGGACACGCACATGCGCACGCGCACGCACACGCACACGCGCACACGCACACGCACACGCACACACACACACACGCGCACACACATACACATACACATACACACAAACACACACACACAAACACACACACAAGCATACACACCAAACACACACATACACACAAACACACACACAAAACACACACAACCACAAAACCACACACAACCACACACAACCACACACAACCACACACAAACACACACAACCACACACGACCACACACAGCTACACACAAACACACAAACACACACACACACAAACACACACAAACAGAAACACAAACACACGAACACACATAAATATATACACACACACACACCCTCAATCGCGTTCCCCGCTTGCATCCCCCCTCCCTTCCCGAGGCCACGATCCCTTCTAAAGAGCGATCGAGCCGCGTTCCCGAGCTCCCGAGGCGGCCCTTACAGACAACCAAGGCCACCAAGATGGCCCAAGATGCCTCGAAGACGGCCCAAGACGGCAAGACGGCCCCAAGGCGGCCCAACATGG
>CAUYUJ010006402.1:524438-529438 GCA_963575745.1 Prorocentrum cordatum
GCGGGGCGAAACGCGCCCTTGCGCTCTCTGCCCGCCGCGCCTCGCGGCAGGGTTGCAGCCCGCGGGTGCTTCGTCAAGAGGGGGGCGTCCGCACAGCACCACCCACCACGGCCAGGGAAAGCCAGGAGTTTGTTTCTTGCGCTGGAGAAGTCGTGGACCTGCCTGGTGGACAGGGGACCATGCCATGCTCACCCTCTTCTTGCCCTGAACTGGCGCTTCCATGTCCAGCGCCCCTGGCTGGCGCCCTCAGCTCTAGATATCCTCCCAAGTTGGGAGCCCGAGGCGTTCCGCCCTCGTCGTTTCCCATCCGCGTGCGCATGCTCACCGAGCCGGCGCGCCCTGCAGGCCCCGCACTGCGTTGCCGGCTTCCTTGCCTGCGTGCTCTAGCTTCGCCCTCAGCCGCCTCGGATCGAGTTGAGTCGAATCGGTTCATCATCATCATCATCATCATCATCATCATCATCATCATCATCAGCATCATCATCATCATCATCATCATCATCATCATCATCATCATCATCAGCAGCAGCAGCAACAGCAGCAGCATCGTCATCATCATCATCATCATCATCATCATCATCATCATCATCATCATCATCATCATCATCATCACCATAATAATCATCATCATCATCATCATCATCATCATCATCATCATCATCATCATCATCATCATCATCATCATCATCATCATCACCATCACCATCACCATCATCATCACCATCACCATCACCATCATTCCCATCTCCGTTCATGCCTACTCCTCCATCCTCCTCTGTCTTCGCTCCCTCCTGCCTCATCCACCCACCTGCTTGGGCTCCACTGAACTCATTGTGATAACTCGGCGCCTTTTCCCATCATTCGACTCTGTATTTCTCATCTCTCCTCCTCTGACAACCTCTTCTGCCTTTGCCTTCCCCCTGACCAGGACTCCGACGGCGTGTCTCTCTCACGACGTGGGCTTCTGATATCGTTGGCCCCATTCCCGGGCCAATTCTTCGTGTCGCTGCCTCCGAAAGCCAACATGACAGAGGCAAACCCATCGTGCTTCTTTCGCGACGCGTGGAACTCTGGGTATCCTCCTCCTGCTATCATCATTCGCATCGTCGTCATGACCGACAACGCCGTCGCCATCATCCCTAAAAACTCAACACCATCACCATTGCCATGATGATCATCGCCCCCACCGTTCTCCCATGTTCCCTCCCCTTTCCTCCTGTCCGCGCTAATCCGATAACCGCGGGGCGCTTAAGGTGCGCACAGTGAAGCGAAGCATAACTTCCGCGACGAATAGGATGTCGATGCAGGTCTCCACGACCACACCAGTCAGGCCCTGGGGAGCGGGGGTAAGGCCCCTCCCCTGGCTCCTCCCCCTGTCCTCTTCCTCCTCTTCATCCTCCTCCTGTTTCGTCCTCCTCCTCCTCTTCCTCCTCCTCCTCCTTTTCCTCCTCCCCTCCTCCGCATACTCTTCCTGTTCATCCACCTCCTCCTGTTCCTGTTCCTGTTCCTCTTCCTCCTCCTCCTCCTCTTCCTCGTCCTCGCGCGCGCCCCGCAGGACAGTGTCGATCCCTACGCAGAAGGAGGCTGAATGGGGCTCGCTGTTACGACGGGCGACGCAGGCTTTTGAATTTCTTCGAGACCCGAGCTCGCCAACACCCACACCACCGCCACCACAGGATCCCTCGAAAGACCGACAATTTGGGTCGGCGGCTGGGGTGGATGACGGTGCCTCCGTCTTCTACGTTAGAAACCTCCAGTGACCTCGGGACCCCCTCGGGCGCCTGCGTAGCCGAGGGGAGAGGGGCCGAAAACAAAGAACAAAGCCAGCGTGCCGAGGACCTCCTGTGGGTCTTCTTTGTGGCGCATGGCGCAACAGACCTGGTCGCCGCGGGTTGCTGGCCAGTGGGAAGTCGAAACCACAAGGTGCTGGAAGGCCCGCTCGCTTCGACCCGGCCGCAGAGATCGGACCACAAGAAAGGGCCACTTTGCATACCCCGCGCGAAGAAGAAACGCTCGAGCGCGAGCGCCACGAGCGCGATACCCGACAACGCGATTTTGAACTTTAAAGAAAAATGATAGCAAAGAGACATGGCGGAAACAGACCGGGGGCGACACCGCTCGAATGCCGTGTCGAAGCGAGATTGCGCACAAGCCGCGCGCCGAGTGCCCAAAATCGGAGCGGGTCGGCGACGCGAGAGATTGCTGCGGAAAACAACGCAAAATCGTTGCACCAATCCGCTCGGGGGGCGCAACTTCATGAAATTCGTCGTCTGTGTCATTGACACGGACAGCCCAGGCTGCAAAACGGGCCCGTGCATCAGGGCCCGCGGCATGTGACTTGACCTCGAGGCATCTAACCTGGCCCACCCGCGCGCCCAAGGCAATCCAGCACACTAGCCAGAGACTGCGATTCCAATGCGTCCATCTCCCTACGAGGCCCCAATCAGGTGCCCACGGATAAGATAAACAGGTTCTGTCGCCACTAAGCAGTCACCCGTCGCGTGCCTGAGGGGCCCCATAGCCCTTCTGAGCCCAGCTCGACTGCTGGTCCGAAGCCCTACAGCATGTTCCATGGTCCTTGGGGGCCCCAGGAGGGTCCTATCTTCGCCCCGGACACTGCGCCCCACCGCCCTCGCATGAGGCAGGCATCGGCAGAGAAGGCCCCCCCCTGAACCATCCGCCGAGCCGACGCGACAAACCGCGCCTCGATTCAAACTGGCCCAGGAAGGACCCCGTCTCTTGCATGGCGGGACGCGCGGGGGGCGGAGTCCTCAACTGATTTCAACGCGCGGCCTGCCGGGGTCAGTCCACGGAGCCAGAGACACGCTGGTTGGTCACCCCCCTGGGCTGTATCGACGAGGTCCTCGGTAGCCTGGATAAGTGAGTGCTCTGCTTGGACCAAGATTGGGCAGCCCCAAATCTGGTGTGCGCAATCGCGGTCTCCGCGCAGCGGACAAGCATAATCCTCTTGCAGCCCTGCCTCGAAAAGCCTCATGGGTCATGGGGCTCCAAGCGGCGCAACTACACGCTGCCGTGGGCGCCCTCGCGGATCTCGTCTAGACATCGCGATGGGCCCGCTCGACCTGCCAACGCGAGCTCCTGATGTCATCTCCTTCCTCCCTGGCATCCCCCTGCCGCCTGCCCCCCCTGCGCTCCACTCCGAACCTTGTGGCCAGTGCGCCGCTGGAACTTGCGCGCGCAATAATCCTGCCCCTCGAACGAGAAAACCCCCCCGCTGGTTTCGGGCCAGGGCCGAGCCGAATGAGGGCATCACCCATGATCCAAGAGGACCTCCGCGACTGCACCGAGGTGACTGGAGACGCTGCACCACCATGTGGCCGGCGATGCTTGGCGACTATCTTGGGCCGCGGGGCCGCCGTGCCACTGCGGAGCTGCGTCTCGGCGGCGACGAGCTCGAACCACATCTCGAACAACTTGGCCCTGTGGAACACGGCGGGATCCAACGCCTCTGGCGGCAGCATGGACTGGTGGAGGCTTGCCGTGGGACAATTCCCCGGCTTGCCGGCCCCGAGGAAGGCCCCCGCTGCTCCCCCGCGCTGGGCGAGCCCCGTCGGGCAGACCCCGTGGCCCTCGAGCCCCCAATGGGGCAGCGGCTGAGCCCTGTACGATAGAGACGACGGGCGCTCCTGGGGATCCTGAGGAGCCCTTCGATGTCCCCGCGCCTCTTGAACCCAAGACGCCGACTGGCCCTTCGGACCTCGAGGCGCGTTCCGTCGCCCACCGCGGAGCTGAGCCCGAAGCCCCCAGTGCCCAGCGCGGTCTGGAGGGGGGCTCCGAAGAGCTTGCAAGCGGCCTATTCCTGGCGCAAGACGTCTGGCGATTTGCGAAGAGGGCTGGCTCGGGGGAGCCTCCGCCCGAGATCTACCAGCCCCGCTGCGAGACACTTCATTACCTCAGGGAAGTCACGCAGCAGCGACGCGGCGGGGCCAACCACGCGGGCGCGCGCATCGTCGACCCCAGTCCTCAGCGCGACGATCGAACCTGAGGCGCGCCTGCTGGAGGAGATTGCGCAGCAAAGCTCGGGCCCAGGCCGAGCTCTGGCCACGCCCTTCCATGGTGCCCAGCTGCGAAGCGATCGGTTTGCAATCCTCCTTTCTGCGGTGGGGAAGCGCGCGGCGAGATGGATCATGACCCCGGGACTGAGACAGATACTGGGGCACCCCTCCCCCCTGGCTTCCTGGGCCAGTTTTTTCGGCGCCGATGGTATCATAGAACCTGTCCAATGCGTCTAGCCCCGCGTCGATCTGAATCTTGAGCCCCGCCGATACCCCAGAAAAAAACTCGGAAATGATACCTTCCCAGAGGAAGCTGGGGCAGCTGGGGCCCTTGACTGCCGCATCCCAGTGCCCAGCGTCGGCCAACTCCCACTTGCTGCCCCCCCCCCCCCTTTCACGCGCGCGAGCAGCATGTAGAGCGAGGCGGCGAGCGTGGTCGGCCTGTCCACCGTCGCGGCCATTGGCCTGAATGCAACCAAATTGCCTCGACACTGGGCAGGCAGGATCTGCGCCCTCTCGACGGAATTGCAGGGGTCGGCGAGCTCGGCGATTCCTTGGCCTGGAAACCTGCAAGAATCACAAACTTTATTGTCGACTCTGGCGGCCCTGGGAAAGTCACCTCATCCTTCACTCAATCAACCTTCAGGCCCTTATCCCCCGCGGGGCCCCCCCCCCCCCCCACCACCGAATGTGGTAGGACTTGGAACCCGGGGCGCCGAAACCGGGGCGCCGGCCTGGACATGCTGGGGGCCCTAGCACTGCGCCCAGAACCTGCCTCTGGCACCTAGGATCTCGACTACGGAGTAGTGAGCTGCTTCGGGGGCAACTTCGGCCTCTAGCTCACCGGTGAACGCGTGGGCCGCGCCACCTCCTCGTCCGATGCTGGCCCCCGACCAATCTGCGAAACCGCCCCGGGGCCTGCTTCGTCGATCGGACCTCGAAAAACTGCGCCTGCCTCTCTAGCTGTCGGGGCGCGAGAGTGGG